>JASVER010000111.1:1592453-1728412 GCA_030449065.1 Oceanodroma leucorhoa
AAAAAAAAAAAAAAAAAAAAAAAAAGAAGGAAGGAAAATAAAGGAAAAGGAAAGGGAAAAAGAGAAGCCTGTACAAGGATCAGAAGCCAAAAAGTGATATTTGGGCAGCAAACTGCACAGAGTTCTCTTCATTTACAAGAAGGGCAAATGTGAGCAGAGATAAGCGAGTAGGAGACAAGCAGTAGTAAAGCATTTGAATCAGTGAGTGTTACAATGAAAACAGATGATTTTTTGAGGTTTGTTTTTGTGTTTTTGTCAACATTGACTCCAGCTGAATCAGGCAGATTCCAAAATATTCTTGAGATGTCTCATTCTGAATGTATGTTATCTCAAAGCATAGAGGCAGCTGATTAATGGATATTAATCTAATCTGTAGGAATCTGGTGCAATGAAGTGTTCTTTGTTCTGAATCCCAAAATATTTTACATGCACTTCTTAGAAATCTGTTTTCCAGTCAGTGAGGTACAGCCATATCTAGAGTGGCCCCACCTACTAGCAGTTATTTAATGAGTTTTACAYTCAGAAATGATCAATAACTTGTTTGGAAATATGGAGGAGGATTCCAGGCAGCCAGAACATATGCACTTCTACCAGAACCTGCATTACCATCCTGTCTTAGAGAGGTGTAAAAAGCTGTTTTGTAAGTATCTCTACACTTCTGTAAAACTGTTCACTGATGTTTTGACAATCTGTATTTATAGTATTTTGAATGACTGCAAGCTGTCAAATCCTTAGTGTTATAGCTCATCTCTGAGAGAGCTTGGTGACAGTTTGTAGAATGYCTGTGTACGACAGGCTTATTTGAAAGCAGAGAGTCTGCAGAAGGCAATATTCTGCAATGATTCTGGGTCCTGGCATGTCATAACACTTTTGTTATTCAAAAGAACCATGACAAACACTCCTTACTATATTCTAGCATGCCAAATTTATATGCAACCATGTCTTTCACACTACTTTACAGACAGCTGTTTGTGCTAGGCACCCGATGTCCTTGTCTAGTTTTTATTCTGTATTGCTCAGTTACTCCTTAAACCCCTCCAGAGTTTTATTTGCAGCATACATAAAGCACAGAGCTGGATGGGACCGGTCACTGCGCACTTTCAAAATGCACGAGCGGGTGGGAGCAGAACCCTTTATTTAGTTTAATTGGCTGGTTGGAACTCAGTCCTGCTCTCTCTCCCCTTGTCCGAGTTGCCTCAGAGAAGGTCGTGGCACCCTGAAGGAGGTGGTGAAGGCAGGGTCACTGAGACCCAGCTCTTCCTAGAGCTCCACCTCCAGGCAGTGCTCTCTGAATGCTGCGGCTACATCTGCATCCAGGGTAGGGATCTTATTTCCGTTCGGCTCTTGGATTAATTGATACTGACATCTCATTAATATGATAAATAACCTCTCATTAATTAATGAGATTAGTATTAATATGTATCTCTCCTCATTAATATGCAGGAGAGAGCTGGTAGTGCAGAAAAGTGGGATGGCTCAGTTTCAGTTTTCCATTTTACTACCTAACTGACGCTGTTTTGATTGTTTGGAGGTGTCTTACGAAATTTTTTTCACCTTAAGTGAAGGTAAAGAGGAACAGAAAGAAGGATGATTCAGAGACTACCAAGGAGGCAATCACTGGAAGAGAGAGATTTCCGGGAAGATTGGCAGATAGACAGGACATTTAATAGAAGTGATTTAATAAAAGCTTTTTAGTAGCACAATAGRTATGACAGAATCATGAGAGGGCAAAGGACTGAGAAGGGGATCGTGAACAACACGTGGAGAGGYTGCTAGCAGTGAGTCCTTACTGTGCTCTGGAGCTGAGAATGAGGAACCCAACTATGACAAAGCAAGAAACCCCAAGACTGATGTCCAGTTCAGTCAGAAGATTACAACAGATACCGGACATTAAACATGGGCCAGTTGCTTTACTGAATTACAGAGGTTCAAGTGGGAAAAGAGTGATTCACAGAGATTCTCACAGACCAGATAAAGGATCAATTTCCCAGTTGGACCAAAGGCAGGTTTGAGGAGGAAAGTAACAGGAAGGCAAGTGATTAAGAGAAGAGGTGGGTATGCTGCTGTTAAACAGAGACAATGGTACTTCCACATTGGAATAACTCTCCTGGCTTGAGTCACTGCTTGGAAGTCTCTCTTGTTAACCCATATGAAACAGGGGCTCTCTGCTTCGTTTCAGAGGTTGAGGATCTCTGTAGAAAATAACTGATCCCACACTGCAGCAATTCCCTGCTACCTCTGACCAAGACACTCCAGTTCTTCTCACATTTCTCAGAGCTGGGGGAGCCAAGCGCACTTTTCAAGTGGAACCGAAACTGGAATCAGGAAGTCCATAGAGACCCTCACATGAAATCATGGATTAAATGATCAAGAGCTATCAGCTGCTGGTTATAACCCTGATCCCAGTTGGAAGGGTCACCCGGACTGGAAGCTGAATGTTGATCTGCATCTGCAGGGGAGAACTTGCAGAGAGGGGTCCTAGCAAGTTAGGAAAGTGCCACTGAATGATCCTGTTGTGCCTCTCCAACAGGAGATTGCTGCAGCATGTAGATATACTCAGGGCTAATTGAGCAGTACTTTATCCCTCAAGCTGCCTCAGGATTTCTCTAAGACTCCTCACTCAGTGCRCAGATCTAATATCTTTACTTCCTAAAATACCTTACCAATGAATAATCCCACTGCGGTCTTTGAGCTCACGTGTGGGTTAACATGCTCCATGACACGAGCGCCTATGCCAGAATTTGGGTCTGTGTAAGCAAATACAATAAAATGAATAAAATGCCACATAAGAAATCATCAAATGAAAAAAGGAGGAACCACTTACATGACCCCAGTTGGTGCTTTTTCTAACAAGACTTGGGCACAGAGCAGGGTGCTCTGTTCTTAGCGAGCAGCTGCCCTGTGGCTTTGAATAATAGACTTTGCTCATTTCCTTCATCTTTAGGGTAAGGATAAGAACACTGTCTATGTCACAAGGTGTTGTGAAGGTTAATGGATTAATCCTGAATGCAGAAAGCATGAAGGCACTGYGGGGATTCCCACTGGCTTTCATATGGTCTAGATCAGACTCTTTGATCTGGAAGTTTGGTTKTGTGCTGCATGTCATAAAAGGGTCYGTACAGAACGCACAGTCTGRGTAAGGCTGAAACAGCTCAGGATGAGAAGGAGCATCCCTGAAGTATCCTGAAGTCTTTTGCATAGCCTTATCCAGAACGCTTATGGATTGCTCTGTTTCCAAAATCCCTGCTAAGGTAGCAGTACATATCTCTGATTTAACCTACCACAGCATTTCCCTTGCCCCCGAGACCTGCAAAGACACCAATCAACTGTTTCTTACCTGGATTTTATGCTGATTCTGTACATGGGACTCATTTACASTATGAGATAGCATCAAGGGCCAGAGCAGAGGCAGAACAGCTCCTTCTGTGTTCTCCTTGATGGACTAATACATAATCCTGAGTTGTTGGGATGCTTTCCAAATCTCACAATTATGCAGATTTAATGCATTCAAAGAGGCARAAGTTTTGGTGGAGAAGAAACTAAAATTCAAAACAGAGTGGTTTCAAGTATTTTCACATTAGAGGCATTTTCCTTACGTACACAAGGCCACATTCACGCTGCCCACCCACCTGCATTAGCACACACCCCAGCCACTTCCCTCCCTTGGCAAACCTGCAGTATATGTCCATCTGAAATCAGCATTGCTCTTTTGACAGTAGTCATTGCTGTACTCACAACATGAAAATTAAGCATATATAGTAGCGTCAGCATAGGAGCATAAGCATGGCCCAGAGAATCTGAAAGAATATGTTATTAAATTGAATGATCTATGCATGTAGAGTGTTAAATAACAGTTTTATATAGTTATGGAACTATTTCAAGAGCTCTCATGAGACGAGATTACTAAAAACTGGGTAGTCCTCTAAGTCAGAGATACATAATACTTGGTTGATGTGCTGCTTGTGAAAGGCCTTCCAGAAACCTTCAACCTCCATCAACAGTCAAAACGAATGTTTCTTTTGTTGTCTTGATTAAAGCTTTCCAGTCGTTTCCGCTGCGATTCTGAAAGGACCCATCTTTGCATCCCCAGCTCTGCCAAGGCAGGCAGCTTTGTCAGGGCTGCTAACAACTCGCTGAACCACGTCCCACAGTCACGGCAGGACGATGGACGAAGACTGACATCCAGCTCCGAGAGTTCTTTGAATACTGCTAAGCCTTGACAGAAAACAACCCACCCTTCGTCAGAGATGTTGTTGTTATAACTCAAATCCAGCTTCCGTAGTCTGGCTAGATGGCCATCCTGCGTCAGTAACGCTGCAAGAAATGGCAGACACAAACACAACTAATACATCCTGGCAATTGCTTTAAAAGCTTTTTAAATAATACCATATTATTTAAGGCCTTTCAGCAGTCAAACAGCAAGATTCAATTCCTCAGCAACCTAAAATCACTTGCTGTTGATCTCAGAAAGATCRTTTTATCACAGCTGAAGGAGTGTACAACATTTTAAACACAGGCAATTCAAAAGGAACAGAAGTACGCGGCTAAAATTGTATGGCAACCTGAAAAGCTTTGAGTCAGCTGGAAGGAGGTTATATCAATTAAAATAGGCAGACAGGCTTTACAGGGAGATTTAGAAAGAGGAAAGCAAAACTAGATGAGGTGGTGTGATCACAACAGCCACCTCTCACTGTGGGAGGGTAATGGGCCTAATATACCCTAAAGGGAACTGGGATCCTTAATGTATGATTGGCAAAGGAGACACCCATCAAGGGTGATGTTTGTAAAGTCAAAAATAYTCAGGCTTCATCTCACCAGCCTTCAGATTACAGGGCCTTAATAGCTGTGACACAGCTACTGCCAATCTCAGACACTCAAAACCCATGAGTCAGGCCCACAGAATCACAAGGATGATTATAAAATAAACAGGCTTTTAAAAGGATCCTAGAATTTATTCCTTCATTGGGTTCCTATTTTCCAGTATTTCTCAGCAGCTGCTATGAGGTGGGCTAAAATATTTCTGTTTTARTTCTCCCATAAGAGTTTGACTCCAGAAACACACCGAACGGACTGAGAGCTGGTAGTGCCTGTATTACTGGCTGTCAGCACGTACATTTCCCATAAATTACTGAACCCAAAACCAGCAACCGAGCAAAATAAAGCTCCTCAGAGGCAGCTTTGAATATCTGATATAAAAAACAGACGTAAACCCTACTTTTTTCTAAGTGCTGTCTTTTTGTATTAATAGAGAAAACTGCTAAAATGGTTCTTTGCATTTTTATCCTTTTCAGCTTTTGCACTGTGCATGTACAGGAYGCAAGGTCTTCAGCAAAATGAAAACCCTTTCTGGGAAAAATAGTGCTGTATTTTCCATCTTTTCATTTGATTTATGCAAAAACATGCTCAGCCCATGGAACAAGTCCCTTCTGAATTGTGGTCTAAATGCCCTGGCTCCTTGACTGCTAGTAAATACCACGTTATACGTACTTAGAAGTGCCAAATCTTCAGCCACCAAGTTACAGCTGCTCAGTCTTAACACTTGAATCTCCGTTGCAAGCTTTAGCGCTCCCAAAAGCAGCTTTAGGTTCCCACCAACGCACTTATTCCAAGAAAGGTCTAATATCTCCAGTTCAGGAAGGTGAAGGGCAGCCTCAGCTGAAAAGATTAAGACCAGCAACTTCTGCTTACTAAGAGRAAACAACATGGCCTCAACAGACACCTCACCGGCAATTCACCTGTAAATAGGCTCCTAACAGGCTGCCTACCTGTGCTTAGAATGACTTATTTTATCCCGATAAAMGTCAGACAAAAAAATATCTTCTGTGCTCGTTAAAGAATATAAGAAGGGCCTGCCTATAGAACCTTTAAGGACTCTGTGGAGGGGTTTCTTGTCTTTCTGTTTATGTTACTGGCTTAACCTTGTCCCACTGAAGTCAATTTAATATAACAGCTTGTTTTTAAACCATTTCATATCAATTTAAAGACAGCAATTTTTTGCTGTGAACTCACCATGCAAGGTGAAATGCTCTGTATCTTTTGACAACACCGATTTCCATGATGTCACTCTTACATAAATGTAATGATATAAATATAGTACTATGCCTGCAGGGACCTCAGACCAGTTTAGCTTGCTACTGCTTCTGCTGAAGGCAGTCAAGTTTTACTATAGGTTTCAGTGTCACTAGTAAACAATACAAAATGTATTATAAGTGCACAATACACAGTAACTAACAGATCCCTCTGTACTTAGATTTCATGTGCCATATGGAATGCCCATCAAAGGGACAGTGTRATAAGCAGGCAAAAGAGGCTAAATTTACATATCCCGTGTTAGACTGGACTTTTCTTTATGGCTGTGCAATATCTTTTCCGCATTGCCTCAGTTCCTCCATTGCCCTATGCTTAACTCTATCCCAGAAAGTTTCTGCTGAAACTTTCACCTGCAGTGAGGTGAAAAACATGCAAGGAAACTTTACCCCACTAAACTGCAAATGCAGTGCTGAAACCAAACTATAATTACAGCATAATACAAAATCATGTTTTGATTTCTCTTCCAAAATTAGGGAGTATTCGAAAGCTCACTATCAGACAAAGAAATAAAAGGACTTCATCCAGTCAGGTATAATGGGGGAAGACATACAACRGTCTTCCCTTGCAACCAGGTCCCATGAAGTACCACTTTCATTACAGGCTTTTTCACTCAGGACCTGTGGTATAATGTAACCATGATCTCTGGAGTTCAGCCAAAGGAGACTGAAGTGCTTTGTTCCACAAGGATACACAGAGAATAGACACATTTTAAAAAAAACATTCCTACCTAGTGATGAAAATGACTCTTCGCCTAAACCACAGTTGCTGATGGCCACAGATTTCAACTTCGGTAAAAACCTGAGCCGGCCCAGAAGAGGATCGGATGAGACTCCTACATTTTTATTCGAGGATAAATTCAGCTCTTGAAGACTGGAGAGTAAAGGTATCACCTGGGCTATGAAAACATGAAATATTTATTAGACAGTCACCGATCCAGAACAAATATGTAGTTGTATATTTGCCTGACATCATTTCTTTTCTTTATAAATCAATCCAAAAGTCAAGGCCAAGTTTTGACACTCAAATTTATGGTGAGTAATGTTTTACTCCATAAATAGCCTTGTCATTTTCAGTAGGAATGTTTAAGAAATTAGGTATTACATACTGTGTGGAAGGTTGTCAGAACACAGCTTCCTGTTGAAATTTTCTAGGTGAAGTTGGGAATTTAACATTAAATGAGATGGGGGTTATTTCACAATGTCTCCACTGCTAACTGAAACTCCTTATATTAATGTGATTATTCTCTATTGGTCAAGAAATTAAAAATAAATCATGATTGCTATTACTAAYAGTTAATATTTCCCAATGCTTCAGCAGCAGCTTTTCAAATTATCTTCTTTACCATGGAAAATAAGATGTGGGCAATATAGGATTTCTTTTTGTTGTTGTTCTAAAGAGAAAAAACCAATATCAAAAAGTTATGATAATGCACACAGAAAAATAAACTGTCTCACTGACTGAATAGGAAATGTCTTTTTCTTCCTAATAGTATTTACGAGTTGGATCAATTCAACCTGGACACTGTAGTCTTCAGCTTTTCTACAAAACAGAGAGCAGCAGCAATGCAAKATCTCCTAACATCACTCTCTACTTGACTTAAAGTTCACCAAGGGAGTTTTAGGCAGTTCCATTTACACGCACATATGCGCCTTGGATCTGTGCCAATTTATACCAGTGGGGGAACTGGCTCCAGATATTTCCAAAATTATTGATTATCAAAAAAAGCAGTGCTTGGTGGCAGTTCCTACATTCACATCATGAGTCTGAATCATGGAAGATTCAGGTCCTTAGTTCCACACAGGATCAGACACTGTGAKATTTCCTTTGATACAGCAAAAAAACATTCCATATTGATCAAGAAAGCTATCCTCCACACTGCACTTCCAGAACTGCCTAATGAAAATGTACTGAGATCTGCTAGATTAGGTTAGGCAGAATCTCTTATGCCTTTGAGATATTTTCAGAAGTCAAAACCTGCATTCTTAATGGATTTCCTCAACATGTCCTTACACAAAACGGTCACGTCCTCTTCTGTTACACAGCACTGGTGGAGATCAAGGACTTCGAGATTTTTCAAGCTGGCCAAATGARTTGTTGAGTCTTTAAAGCCACCACCAATCTCTTTGTTACACGATATGTCTAATTTTCTTAGCTCAGCAAGGTGCTGTAAAGCACTGTCTGAAATGGAAAAGGGAGCATGCTGGTCACCAGCTGCTACAATAACACAGGACACGGCTTTAGCGTTTATTTACTTTCACGTCAAAGTTTGCACAAGGTATTGCAGGCAAAGCTCTTAGACTAAGSTTCAGCGTATAATCACAGCAGACATACAGTAGTATCGCAAAGCTTCCCAATCTATGCAACTCCATTCTTCTCTAAAAGAGCAGGTGAAGGTGAGGCCAGCTCATCCCCCAGATCCATTCAATCCTCAGCCTTTTGCTGAAATCACTACTGGATGTGCTAATTAGTGCAATTAATTAATTATCTTATGCATAAGACCTCCACACTAGGGAGAGACACAGATAATAAGCCCATTTCATATAGCTTTACTGGACACTCAGTAAGTGATAATGGTGAATTTGGATTCTCCCCCGAGAGTAGGATTAGCTTGTTAAAAGTTAGCTAGCCTGTCTGTGCCCTTGTCTATGTTCTGTCTGGCGAGAGGGGAAGCATGTCCAGAGAGCCATTAATCTACCCGAAGATGTGTCTCAGATAAATGGTGTGAAGGGTGACTCTCCCCACTGACTTTCAGATGCTTGAGCTCAGGGRAGATAAATGCTACTCCTGCTGAAAGTCTCTACTCTTTTATCAATCCTCAAACAGCAAATAACGATTGCCCATTAATACTGCCAAACCATCAGCAAAATCCCACCTCATTGCCTTTCTTAAATGGTTTTCAGACATACAATTTATTCAGAATGAAAGTCTTTCTTAACATAAAGTCTAACCTAAGCCCTGGAGGCTGTCTTGCTTTAATCCACACATGTGCAAGTTTAACTCTTTCAAGCCTGGCACATTTTTCAGATCCTGAGCAATAACGTTCATGCTGCAGCCAATGTGTTTGTTGATAGAGAGATCTAATACTTCGAGGTTTGGGATCACATTTAGAATTTCAGCTGGAAAAAAAAAAAAAAGAAAAGAAAACCAGAATTGGTAATTGTCTGGAATATATATGGATGAACCCTAGAAAAATATAGCACCATGACAAACAGGAAGAGGTAGGCTGGGTTTGCCTATATGTGTGGTTTAGACTTACTAAGTTCCTGCTCTACCTAAAAAAATACAGCAAAACAAAGATTGGATAGGAATCAAGAAAATCAGTGAGAAATCTGTATGAAAATAAAGGTGAAAAAATACAAGGACAGTTAGAAAAATACAGGGGAATAAAAAGCAGGAATACAAAGAGAAAGAAAAATTTCTAATGAAAAGATTTAGGACTGTATGTTGCATATGGCCATCTCCTGCAGTGGAGATGAGAGCACAGGGGCTTCTCTTTAGGGAGAAAATATCTTTTAAAACACAGAATCAGATCAAAAGACTACACAGGGTTAAGCTATGGTGAGAGGAAAGAGGGGAGGGSTGATCAGTGGTTGCCAACTCAGCCTAAATTCCCACCCCTTAGGCCTTCCTTCCCATCCTATGGCTAACTATGTATTCAGCTGCTGAATTTTAAGCAATCAATGTTGGAAATTTTGGCGCACATGACTTGCTTAGGGTCTCAAAAGATCCAGCAACCCTGGACTACTGAGGCAGCCAGACTGTGGTTTAGGTCTAGCTATTCTTCTTCTCAACCCTACCTCACATGATTAGAGAGMGCAACTTTCTTCTTTGGAAGAAAGTGCATTAAATCGCACTACTGTRTGGTAAATACTATTATAATGCAGAGCCTGAAATAAATTAACTTTCAGCTAATATTGAGCTCAATACAGCCATAATCTAAGTTAAACAAGTTACATTTTTGTGAAGCCAGTCTCTCAGTCCAGCTACGTGGATACACATACCAAGGGATTCTCCATCCTTTGCCGTCAGGTTACAGTCCGTAATTTTCAGAAGTTTTATCTTGCATCCTTTCTGGAGTTTTTTTGTCAGGAGTGATAGTTTTCCACCTATGTTACTGTTCCATGATAAATCCAGTTCTTCAAGTTGAGGAACAATTTCAAATGCCTCTCCTGTAACAGAAGTCTAAGATGATTCATTCGAGGTATCAATTTCAGTGCAAGACAAAAATACAGGTTTTGAATATATTAAAGGGGAAGGTTAGCCACTTAATTCTCAAATTATTATATTTTGTATGGCTTGCCAGGAAAATTGGTGTATGCCATGAATTGTTGCTACTGAAGCAATGTTGTATAAATTCTCACCTYGTCTAAGGAGCAATATAGATCACAAGTCATTGTCACAGCACACACAGACTGCTTGGCCACCATTGTAGACCTGTGCCAGGACCCAGAAAGTCTAGTCCATAGGGAAACCAATACAAGTGACAAGTCTGAATTTACTGTCCTGTGTAGTTCTGCTCTATTTTATTTGGCAAACTTCCAACGTCCACAGTACTGAGTCATTTTAGAGGAGATGAAAGAAGTCCTCTCACAGCTATTTCTGAAACTTAAAAGTKTCATTTCTGACAGGAATTTCTGACTGACTCCATAAGGAATCAAGATGAGCATTGTTTTGACCCAAACTAACTTTCCCATGATTTCAAGACAGACAGCACTGATTTTGATTACATTCAGAAAAATTAGCCTTTTCCAGGCTTGAYGCACTTGCCAATGTGAACTTAGTGCTTCTTTGTAATACCAAAATTCCACTGCAAAATCCAGGTTCCTAACTTCCTTTGTAGAGGAGGGAGGCAGATGTATATTTGCATAAACTCACTCCCAAGAAAGATCAATTAATCAGACCGTATGCAAATGCAATTTCAAAGTGTCATACACAAATTTTTGATCTAAAGTCTTATCATCAACCTAAWAATTGTGAATTGTATTTTAATAATAAAACCCTTTCATGTCTRTGTGTTTTCACAATTAATTCTTCACAAAAGATTTTATAACAGAAAAATAACTTTTTCTGTTGTTGTAGGTGAATATCCAGGTTTGAGAGAAAAGGACATGTCTTAATTTTTTTTTTGCATTTATTTTAAGTTATTACCTGTCTTGAATACTGAGCAATGCACTACAGTTGAGAAGTGGTTTCGCCTCTGCAGCATAGCCTGTTTCTGTTTGACATAGGGACTAGCATTCCAGACACATTTTCCACCCAGAAGATAAATAAAGGACTATAACTCCAGGAATGGTTTCCTACCACCTCTCACAGTCACAGCTCTCAGCAATCACATAGGAGAAGTTGATATTATGGTTATATTTGAGGCATTGATTTCTAAAAATAATGCATTGAGTCCACAAGTGGCCACATTTCCACAGATAGATGTTGACATAGTCAAACAGGCAGTATTGGCCTAAATACGCATGCTATTTTCAAAATCTCASGCAAAATCAATGCAAGCTGACTGTTGCTATTCCACATGTCAAGGGCAACACATTTTGACTAGAAATTCAAGTCCTATGATCAGTTTTGGGTCTGTCTCRGCAGAGGCCAAGCCAGAAGGGGGAAGGAAACAGCACAGAAGAACCAGGCAGAATAAATCAATTGGAAACATAACCAATAAAACTCAAGAGAAAGAAGAGCATGAGAAAAGGGTTTGAAAAAGAATGAAATAAATTTGAAAAAATCTGATAGAAAATGAAATGCAGATTTTAGCCTCATCAGAAACAGACCAATTATTTTCACCAGCTTTTGTAGAGATGCATTTTTCCTCCCCAACAGATAACATGACCCACTTTTGCGCTATCACCATACATGTAATTTTATTTCTGAACGTTTCCTGCAAAAAGCCTGGATATGAATGACATAAAATCCAGCTTTATAACTCAGACTGATTTTTAGAACTTGCAAAATAAGCAGCAGTTTTTTAGAATTCCCAGTTGATTGAGTTTGCCCTTCTTTTAGATACATACCACAGACCCACCCAGAGGAATCTCCAGGCCCAGAGGTGACTCAGTGTCAGAGCCTGAGYGCATAGCACCACCTTTAAAACCTTTAAATCTCATGCTTTGCAGAAAGCAGGGTTGCAGGCACTCCAAGCAAAGAAGTACGCAAAGGAATAAGTTTCTCCCCGACTTGCAAAAACAAGTTATAAAGCTCCAAGGCAGCACTAGTTTTAAGTCTCCTCCAGAAGACCATCCTTTTTTTTTTTGTGCTGAGCACTGCACCTGTCCTGCAGCATGAAGACCTAAGCTGACCCTATTACGACTGACTCAGTTTGTTTCAGTTCTTCTGTCTACCATTAGATATGAAAGCTAGCCAAAAAAATACTAATCTAAATTGAAAACATGCTTTCCTGCAAATAGGACTGAATTCCAAATGTGAAGCCTTCATGCCCTGAGGAATGAACTCGGCAGAGCTACTCAAATGTATAAGATCACTCATAAGCCCAAGTTCTTTCTACTGTTTCACAGCAGGAGTTTACATTGCCCAGTGTGGAAGTAGCAGTGGTAGGATATAGGAAGAGATGAGTTGGATTACATTAGAGCCAAGCTGTCTGGAAGTAAATGAAATCCTGTACCTAAGGAGGTGACATCCTCAGCTGTCAGCCTGCAGTTGTTAAGTCTAAGGACTTTTAACAGGTTCACATGATGAAGATGAACAGTAAGGGCCTTCAAAGTCCCACCAACAGAACCATTCCAGGACAGGCTGATCTCTTCCAGCTCTGGGAGAAACGGCAGTAAAGAAGCTGTAAAAAAAAGGAAAAGAAAAACAGTATTCTGTTTGGATGTTATCTGCACACCCTGGCCAATACATTAATACAGAGATGCTCTCTACAACCAATACAGCATTATAAAGCCATGACAATTTGTACCTCAGTTTTCTTATCTGTAGTTTGAGTGTATGGACATTGATCTCTTCACAGACCTGTATGATTTTTATATTTATATATTACATAATTTATATAATTTATTAATTATCATTTCTCAGGGACCTGGGGCCACCAGATGAAATGTTAAATAAAGCCAGGCCTGTATAAAAGAAAGGGAAGGGAAAAGAGGAGAGTGAATAATTGAAAAGGCAAATAAGAATTAAAGAAATGTATGAAGTGACTGGTTGAATAAAATGTGTATTTACCCAGCTCTGTTACATCTGCAGCACTTAACGCACAATTATTTAGATCCAGRTTCTTGCTGTTGGGTTTCTTTCCCAGTTTCTGCATGAACTGGTTAAATCTCTGCTCACCAGATGGTGACTCCGCTTCAGAAATGAGATGTGAAAGTCCATCTGAGTAACAAAGAAACAGGGCCCTGGTTACCTCTGCTACTAATACAATGTGTAAAACCTATCCGTGGCTGCCGGGTGAAGACTTTAGGAAATTAGCTAAATCTGCCAGTAAACCGGGCTCTATTTTTGATCAATGTGGACCAACAACCTGAGTGCTAAGATCACTATAGATCAAATCACTACAGCGCTCCTGATGCAGAGTGAGAAAAGAATCTCCTGCCGCACATCTCCACTTTATGCCAGTTACTTTGGATGTTTGCACCACCAGTTCAAGGACATAAAACTCATGCAAAACTCTGAACTGCAGCTATTCTGGATGCAGAGGTCACATAACCACCTCTGTGTGCCTGCACTGTAGCCACGCTGCTGCAATACAGTCGGTACTTGACCAGTTAGCACCGAGCGGCCCTGCAATGGTGTGGTGAGCCTGCTGCTTCCTTCATGACAGCCTGTGTTCACTTTCATACATCGGCTGTGTAAGGCAGTTCCTGCTTTTCTTGGCTTTGCAAAGCAACCCCCGCTTACTTTCCTCTTCCATGGAGTTTGTACAGCAAGGAAAATTGCATTCATTGCTAAACCCTTTAACAAATGAGTAATTTCATCTAATGCCTGTAGGTGGAAAAAAAGCAGCCAAAAATTACACAAAATAGCAATCCCGCTCTCAGTACCTGTCCCCTCACTGTTTCCCCAAACCTACCCAAAACTCTTAGGACAAAGGATGGGGTTCTAAGCCTCACCTTCCAGCTCCTTTTTAAAAATAGCCTCATTTTCTCTGGTGTGGATGTAAAGAGTATTCTTGTGTGCACAAAATAACATACATGATGAATTTCCATTCCCTTCCCCTCTCCCTCACCAGTGTCAAGTGGTAGGAAACATCTGCCCTTCTTGTCTTCAGATTGCTTTAGCAGCAGGGCAGACAGAGACCGATCTTAAATACAACAAGCCAAGCTACTGCTCAAAGCTTGGCTTTGAAACCAAATAAGCTCTGCAACTAACAAGCTGACTCCAGCACTGACCTCTCACATTGGAAATCAAGAGAGAGGTCACCCAAAAGCTTTATCCCTCCCCCAGCAACATGGATCTCACTCCTTGCTTGGCACCTATCAAATTAGAGGGCATCCTTGATTATGTTCCAACCAGAMGCAAATCCTGGCTAAAGGATAAACTACAGGCAGCAAAATACAGGATTTTTTGGCTGGCAAGAAAAGMAACTGATTTTCTATGAAATTAAAATATGCACATGTATTTCATTATTATACCAGCATTACCGTCTACAGAGAGATCTTGCTTCYCACTCTGATCATCAGCTCCAGAATTGTTTATTTCTGTTTCTTCCATTTCCCTTCTGTCCTTGCCTTCAGACCTCCCAAAGTCAAAGCCCCTGAAGAATTTTTCAATGGCTGAAGGCTGCTCTTTTCTTTTTCCAGAAGAGGACCTCTTCCCTTGGAACTGTTTTATAACAAAGTCAAATGGGTAACTCTTTGGGATGTCCTCTTCATGCTTATCCTGGCAGCTCTGAATGTCACCTTTCAGGGGATCAGCAGACATAAAAAGGATTAGTTTTAGTGACGTTTACTCTTGCTTACCTTCCTTCATAATGGCAGATGCACTGCGAATTTCCTGCCATTCCCTCCATGCTAATATATCAGAAAAGCACTGTTTAGTAGACCAGACTCTGAATTCATTTCTCCTCCTTCAGAAGGAACTCGTAATGCTCAGTACTAGCACAGCAGACTCGGTGGTCCCAGTTCTCAATGGTACAAGTATCACTCTCTGCTGCCTTGTCAATACAGACTGCTCCTAAGGCCACCCCACCTGACCACCGAGTGCTGAAGGGCTACCCTGCTGCTTTCCCTGTCACTTAATCCCCAGGTTCAGTTCAGAGTCTTGTGGCCACATTAAAGAAGCAAGGCTGAGATGTCCCTGTTCTAAGGGGAAACCAGGTTAAGTTTGGCACCGAAGTGATTCTTCGTGCCAAAGACCAGTCCGGCAGTCAGGAAGGCGAGAGGAGGGGGTGTGCAACAGGGAGTACAAGGACATCCTTGCCTGAACAATGTCACAGGCTCACAAGTTCAGGGTGGAACGTGCAAGCGAAACCCCATTAACCTTAGAGCAAAGCTGAAGTGATAGTGCAGAAAACAATCGGATATTGCAGCTATGAACACTGGGAATGTGCCAGTGCTGGAAGAAAAGCAGCCCCTTAGGTAGCTTGTTTGGAACAGTTCAGTACGATAGTGACCTCAGTTTCAGTGGCTAGTTCACAGGTAAATTAAAGTTTGACTTTATAATAATTTACACACAGTCTTCCCTTATTGCTGTTTATACTACTCAAGCTATGGCATCATCCAGTGAATCTGAAGCTGCTTCATTTTTCTTCGTTTGACAGGCTGGATCGATGGGCTGAGGCCAATTGTATGAGGTTCAACAAGACCAAGTGCCGGGTCCTGCACTTGGGTCACAGCAACCCCAGGCAACGCTACAGGCTTGGGGAAGAGTGGCTGGAAAGCTGCCCGGCAGAAAAGGACCTGGGGGTGCTGGTCGAYGGCCGGCTGACCATGAGCCGGCAGTGTGCCCAGGTGGCCAAGAAGGCCAACGGCATCCTGGCCTGTRTCAGGAATAGTGTGGCCAGCAGGAGCAGGGAGGTGATCGTGCCCCTGTACTCGGCACTGGTGAGGCCGCACCTCGAATACTGTGTTCAGTTTTGGGCCCCTCACTACAAGAAGGACATTGAGGTGCTGGAGCGTGTCCAGAGAAGGGCAATGAGGCTGGTGAAGGGTCTGGAGAACAGGTCTGATGAGGAGCGGCTGAGGGAGCTGGGGGTGTTTAGCCTGGAGAAGAGGAGGCTGAGGGGAGACCTTATCGCTCTCTACAACTACCTGAAAGGAGGCTGTAGAGAGGTGGGTGTTGGTCTCTTCTCCCAAGTAACTACCGATAGGACGAGAGGAAATGGCCTCAAGTTGTGCCAGGGGAGGTTTAGATTGGACATTAAGAAAAATTTCTTCACCGAAGGGGTTGTCAAGCATTGGAACAGGCTGCCCAGGGAAGTGGTGGAGTCACCAACACTGGAGGTGTTCAAAAAACATGTAGATGTGGCACTTTGGGACATGGTTTAGTGGGCATGGTGGTGTTGGGTTGACTGTTGGACTTGATGATCTTAGAGGTCTTTTCCAACCTTAATGATTCTATGATTCTCTAAACAATAATTTAATGCTCTTTCTTAGTTTTAATTCTAGTGATCTCCCCCCCACACATGCTTTTAACCAAGCAATCAGTCATAAAAACTAAGCAGACATTCATTGACTTTTACATTTCCACCTTACGTGGTATGTATCAAGTACCACTATGTGCCGTTGACTGCAAAGGGAATGACCTGTGCTCAGACCTCGATCCTGTAATACACCAGAGCTCATGAACAGATTTCTGTGCTTATGCAGATTCCCCCTTCCCCCGTACAGACCCACACACAGAACTCATTCGACAGTTCTCCATCATCCACAGAGCACATGAACTCGATCATTTTAAATAATCGTCTGTTATATATAATGTCACTGGCATCAACTTTTCGAAAAAGAGAAACACATGAAGAAGTATCAGTAACCCTATGAATTCCACAGAGTTTTCATGTTATTATAGCAAGAGTCAGGTCAGGGGGAAAATGCCAAAATAAAGCAAATGTAGTTTTTATATACACATACTTTTCTCTGTGTGTGTATCTCTACATAAATGTATATGTGTATATATATATATAAAAATGTGGGTATATATATTGATGTATTTATATATATGTATGTAAATTTTCTTATTGTGTTGGAAGTTATCTGCCATGATACAAGTGTTCAAGGGCAGAGCACTTACAATTACGAAAAGCTGATGCATTGTTTAGTCTTGCTCTTAAAAGCCTGTCACAGCTGTATTTCTTATGAGTAAAGTACAAAAATTATACAAAACAATGTACATAGCTGTACATGCACATTTACTGAGCTGTAAAGCAATGCTGATTACCCTGGCTGTGTTTTCATGTTGTAGAACGGTATTACTTTAAACAGACAAAGAAACATACCTGTCTCTTCCATTGGTACACTTGAGGATCTGTTTCAGCTCGTACAGCACTTTCAGGACTTGCAGGAGAAGTGAGCCATGACACACAAACAAAACCTCACTTCTTTTCCTAACAGGATTTTCCACGTACTTTTCTTTCAAGAGTTTCTGTCTTCATCAGTTTGATAGCACCAGCTCTGCACAAGTGGTTTGTGGGCTCTTTCCCGATGCCTCTACTCCTCTGCACTGTCTCCCGGTGTCAGCCTGCTGTCCCTGGCCTCTCTTTTTTTGGGGGGGGGAAGTTTGAGAAGTCCATTTAAATACTCTGATCATGTCCCAGCTTAGGTCACTCCCAAGGCAGAAATCAGGAAGTGCCAGCCCAGACTTCGACACTGCAGGCTAACCGCTGCATGGCCCCGAAACAGCTGCTGTTGGAAGAGGCTGAGTCACCTTATAGATCAGGTTACAAGACTACCTGAAGAAAAGCTCTTTGTTTTCCCACCCCTTTTGTCCATACTGGTCAGAAATACTGCTTGAGGCTGAGCAAAGCCATGCTGTCAGCAGGGTGTTGCGTAGTTCAGCAAGAAAAAGGAATACAGAGGACTAGCGCACTCCTGTTCCTTCCAGGGCAACGGGAGATACGAGAGGAGAGGTCCTACTGCATCATCAGTACAATCTGCCTGTAGGCAACAGCATGATACAACGTTATGATGCAATCATTTGAAACATCTTAGACATATATCAAACTTCACCGTACCTTTTTTTTGTCTATCTGCCCTAGAATCTGATTTCCATGACAGTGAATGTTACAATTTCTAGCTTAAACATACTCATGGCCGTTTATCCTCAATCTCTTTTGCTTTCATGATTCTTTTTAATCTATGAGGTCTTCATTTTTGTAGGCTAAACCAACCAAACTCTTCTTGTCTCCCCTCATGTGSCAAGCTCCCCATTTCCCTTATTTCCTGCTCACCTTTGACTTCACCTGCTGCAATATAACTTATACTTCCTTAAACACAAGGGACCATCCACCGGTATGTATACACTAAAGACATATGCAAACTGGAGTACTTTTGTTGGGGAGTGATAAAGCTGGTCAACAAGACTGATGACTCCTTTGAAAGCAGCTGAGCAGACAACAGCCACGAGGACAGGCTTGACTCAGTGTGTCAACGTACAAATGATTCAGACAGGGTGGAATGAGGCACGGGGTGCTGCTAGGAGCCAACAGGATAAGATTAAGAGAAGAGAAACTTAAAGTGAATATCAGGAAAATCCTCCTGCCCATGAGAAGTACCACACTAGGAAACATTTACAGTAGGAAAAAGTGCACAAAAACACCGCAATGAACCGTCTTTCCCTGCAGAAATAGAGGGCACATCTCTATTCCCCAAAAGAAAGGACCTCCAAGTCGGTTTTAGGGTTTTCTGACACCTGGAGTGGCTGTCCTGTCCCAGTTTCTGAAACTAGCATCTCACTACAGACCTGTATCCACTGGGAAAGATCTCCTCTGTGCATGCTAATTCACTTCATGAGTTCAGGCATCTCAGCTAAGCAGACAGTCAAAAACCCCAAGCGTTTCTGTCAGTAAGGAACTCATTCAATTTGAGAGCTCTTTTCCACTTTACTTCTTGTGCTTAACAAYGGAGTGGCCAGGGATGAAACGGAGACAAGGCAACCTGTGTTTGTGAACACGTGCCAGGCTCTGCTGGCCCAAGACACTCGATGCCCGCTGCAGTTCAATGAGACCGTGGAATGGGAATATCTGATAGTCTCCGCTCCCCGGAACTGGGGAAATCCTTAAGCATGTTAAGCACGGATGACAGTTGTTAGGCTGGGCTAACTGGAATGCTCTGACATCAGCGTGTTAGGTGATGTGTTGCCCATTCAGAAATTCTGTCCCCACTTTAGGCTGTTGAATGATAATGAAAATACCTCACGGCACCATGACAGCATCCCTGTAATCTGGTGAGAAGGGGAATGTAGCTTTGCAGTGACCTAGTTTCCTCTTCCTGGAAAGCAAATCTTTACCTTTCTTTACAGCAGCTATGGGGGAAGAGGGGACAGCAGGGTTATCCCAAAGCAAAGCAGGGTAACTAGAGTAAGGCAGCTGCACTGGGCTGAAAACATGAGCACTACTTTGCAATAGCCTAGGCTGTGCCGTGAACACACAATACATCACAGCGGCCAGGCCCAGCCATGYCCCTGTTAAACGCTCGACTGCATCAGTCGCTGTCTCCTCCATGGCGTACTTTTGAACACGYGTCCTGCTGCTGCCTCGCAGACCCGTGCGTCTGCTTCTTGCAGTACGTCATGGACAGCACAGGGCAGGCTTAGCTTTTGGAGTTTAAAAATAATGAACGCCTTCCCCTTTCTGTCCAGTTAAGTGGTTTGTGACCATCTGCCAAGTGCTCAGTGTCACACTTGTTTATATCTACTCTTCCCTCTGTGTAGACCTGGGGCAAGGTTAGGAACAGAACCAATTTTGGAACAAAATAGTTAAAGTTGCATCCCACACAGCATCCACTGGAGAGAGATTAATGTGGATTTTTGTACTTTGCCTCATTGTGACTCCTTAATCCGGCATATATTCCAAAGAAATAATGCCATTAGAGGATTAGTGCCACAAGTTCATTTGAAAAAAAGGATTTGCAAACACTGAAATCCTATATTCTATGTTCTTAATCACCGAGTATCATTTTGGGGATTTCCTCTCCCTTTAGTAGGGTCTCTTTCAACAAAACCCAAGTAAAGTAGCAAGTCTGTTTTGGATGGCCCTTATTATCTATTAAAAGAAAACAAAACCCCAGGCATCTGGTTAAAATAATTCAGTCTAAACACACTGGACTAAACCCATCCTTGCTGTCATACAATTGCTGCAGTTATACTAGGGAGGCACTTGGCCCAATATTTATATAGAATTTAATGATTTTGGATATTTATCTGCTAGGCATTTTTAATATTCCGAGTCCTGCAGCATGTAGACACAGTGACCCTTGTTTGCTTCTAAGGCAGTTCCCCAGCTTTGCTCACACCCAGTGAAGCCGCTGTTCTCCCCTCTCTGGGAGAAGGAGACTGAATCACTGCCATGTTACTCTGTCCCCCTTTCCTCAGCACACATCTCTGCTGCTCTGTTTCCCCTTTCCGCATGACTGTCACTGCCTGCGGCAGCCCCCATGGGCTTCTCTTGCTTGGCTCGATTTGTTGCAGGCTGCCTAGGTGAAGCGGGCAGTTGCAYGGGCCAAGAAATTGCTGGGGGTGGAAAAATGCTTATTTGCCCCATTGCTGACTTTGCCAGTGCCAGGTGACCTGCTCTTGGGCTGTGCTGACTCAGAATACACGTACCAGGAGCTGCTGCCAAATGAGGGGAAGAGTGACGGGCTCCAGGACCAGATTGACTGCCCTCATCTTTCCCAGCCACATACATCAAACCATGCCCTCCACAGCTTTCTCCATCCTGTCTCTCCTACTCCGTCCCTTCCCTTCATCCTCCAACTTTGACCCAGTTCTGACCCCTTCTAACTGAGGCAGCAAAATTCAGTCTTGCCTACATAGCCGGGAAGCCTTCTGCTGGCACTGATGGTATGTTGCTAGCACCACAATATCTGTGTCATCCACTAATTTGAGGTTGACTCTCTTTACACCCAGGCAATTCACAGAGCAGCAAGAATTGGCTTYAGGGACAGACAAAAACCTTCAGAAGAGACTGCACACACGATAGGCTGGACAGACTGTTCCTCGAGGATGAATGAATAGATGCAGCTTCACTCACCAGCAGGAAGTGCTCTGCAGAACCCAGGTTAGGAAACGTAGCTTGGGCTTCCAGGTAGAGCTCAGCAGCATGCTGCCATCTGGATAAACACTTTTTCCATATATTCTTATACTCTCAGAAATATTGTGCAACACTGACACTTCCCTGGAGCAAGCTCATTCCAGACTTCCCTACACCGAGATCAGTGTGCATGCCTGAGGATTCCATTGGGTCCAAAGTATCTGACTATCCTCATMATTTCCCACAAAATAAATATTCGACCTTCCGATTTTAATAGCCCATCAGCCTACAGTAGTTCCCGAGGCAGCTGTTTAAAATACATTTCACTGGGTTATGAAAACTAAATTCAACCCCCTCATCCCGTATTTATGTATAACCATAGACTGATCACATGAGGGGTTGAAGAGGCACTGAGAACATACAAAACCAGCTAAAACCTTGGCTTCAGAAACACATACACCTCTGAGTAACCTTAAACAGTCCCCTAAACTCAGTGAAATTTTCATGGGTGGAAAGGCTGAGGAAGATTTTGACATTTCACTGTACTTTTACACTTTCAAACATAACAAAAAGTAAAGTTATGAAACTCTGGTGCTAGCATGCAAAAGTGGGCTCTGCCTGACCTGAAGGAGCTGCACACTTGGCAGGACAATCTTGCAAGTGCATGTGCCGGATGAACTGGCCGTGAGCAGAGGTGGGTGACAGCCCCTGTTGCCACTGATTTATTACAGTTATAAGAATTTCAACCTTGCATATACTAGCACGAGCTGCTAAACATGAACTGTAGAATTCTAAAACATATGCTTTTTTTTCAAAGCCAGAATTTACCTTACCTACTACAAAATAATAGCAATAAGTAGATTTTTCCAACTACTATCTCCTATTGAATATGCATTTTGATTCCCATAAAAAGCATGACTAAAAGATCTATCGCAGCAAATGTATATTTATATCCACAATGCAGATATTTTTAACACTCTGATATTGAGTTACTCTTTTTTAAATGTAACTACACAAATAAAAACTTAATGTTTTGCTCTCTATTACAATAGACTAGTCTGATGAAGAACATTTTCAGCCTGGAAAATTCTTTTTAGTTGAACTTATGCGAGGATTAATCCCCTTTCAGTTAATCATTTACATGAATGGGTAATCTGCAGAGTTCATGCAAGGCCTGCAAACTATATTAATTACTAGAAACATAATTAGAAATCAACAGAGTCACAGGATCAGTGTTACTTCCATATGGTACCATCTGGTACAATGGGTCTGGATAGCTCAGCAAAACTCCCCATTGCATTCTGTGAAACTTCAACCTGAATAYGTGTTGCCAGAGAGAGCGAGTTTATGCTGATAKATGAGCTGGYTGTAAAGCATTTTTAGGGTCATCCTAAATGACAGCATCYGAGTCCTCGTATTTTTTGCTGTTATTTCAAAAGTTAGTTCAAAAAAGAGTATTTACTCAACAGTTTTCTTTTTGGATGCAATACCAATGCAGTCGTAATTTGCCTTTCCACATCCAAAAATAYCCTAAATCCATACACTAATGAAAAAGATCCCCAAACAAGCAAATATGAACATATGCCATAAAATGGTTTAATTAAAGGTAAGTATGTGTATTGTCATTTGCTTTGTTAATTGTTACTCCAATGTAAAAAGGCATGTCCAGRGTGAAAAGAGTGAAATTCCATAGATGACACAAACATGGTAGAGTGAAGCTTCCATTACCTCTGGTGTGCACGCGTGGAAATGGTAATATAATTTTACCAACCGATTTGCTCTTTCAGCATGCGGCCAGTTTGAAAACTTTGACCAAAACATTTCAGTCCCRTTAGCCAAACAAAAAATCAGGTCTCTGAAAACTCAACTTGTATGGTTTTAAATCCAGACCTTTCCAAACATTTTGATTCAGGGACACACAAAATCCAGTCTTCTTTCAAAATACAATGTTTGGTCAATTTAATTTTCAAAGGAACTTAATGGTTAGCCAATTTCATCACTTAGATTCACTCATTGGCTTTTGGAATTGAGGTCAGCCACACTAAGTAAAATTTAGTAGCTTCACTTTTGTCCCTGTTTGGGTCCAGTTCTCTCTGAATAATTCCCAGATTTCCACTGGGAATGAGACAGCTGTGTACCCCACCTAGTCTCTCCAAACTTCTCTCAAGAGCTGTGGTAGATGTAATGCTTTTCCACTGAACAGCCAATTGTATTACGACCTGTTACCTTTCCAGTGAGTATTTGCTGATCTTGTCAGTATGTATTTAGTACACACTAACACCAGGTGAACACCAAAGTTGGGCACTTCCCTCTTCAGAGCATCCTGCGACTCAGGAAGGAACTAAAGCACCTACCCTGCAACCAAGCAAAGGACTGAAGATTGGGGRAAAAAAAAAAAAAAATCACTCCCAAGGAGTGCTACAGCTTAAAGGACATTCTGCATGCCCAGACATCAGATGATTACAGTGACACTGACACACAGCTTTGCCCATTCCCTTCTCTAGTTATTTTTCAGTTTCTTGTGAGTGGACCCAAAGGCAAGATCCCGTGTGTTTCTAAGCCAGCTGTGCCACCGTAGAGTCTGGTTACCATTTCTAATCCCAGGATTCTAGGACACCGCTTCTTGTTCAAGCTCATTCTTGGGATTCGCAGCCTACTGGTCCCAGATTTCCCAACCCATCCATCAGACCACCCTGTTCCTTACCTATGCTGCCAGCTGTAGGCACTCTACTCTTCTAGTTTAAGCCTTTTGGGGGAAACATGGAAGGAAGTGAGGTTTAGCTAAAGAATTTGATATGTCTGAACACAGATTTCATTTTGGAAAAAGACAGGATGATCTATGATAAAGAAGCCATTTGCCCAGTTCTGTATCAGTCCAGCTTATTTCATTACACAGAAATAATTCTCCATTGAAGTGTATCTTGCTTCAGTGAASTTCATGAGGAGAAGAAATAAGGATTATCACTCTTTCACAGATTCCTCACTGATGACAGGCAGTATTTAGAAACAGTGGATTAAAAACTGCTTAGACTCTAGTTTAGCAGGTTCTCTACTTATACAAATCCATTTCAGCATTGCATTTTGGTAAACAACATAATTCTTGAACTGTAATAAAATTGTCTAATACAATTTTTTGCCTTCCAGTTTTGAAGACCACAGACCCCATCAGCTGTCTGACAGACCCCCCATGTCTGTCATTGATTTTGTCAAAAGGGAACAAAAGTTTCTGACACAAATCAGTGCTGACCAAGTGTCTGGTGACAACGGTAAGACTAGATCTACCTCACTGCATGGAGCTGATTCCACACTGCTAACCCTTTCTGACACTTCAGGAATTGTGAAAGATGCGACAGTAGTGTCCATTTCTTTTGAAATGAATTGCGAAAGAGAGCCTCCTCATTCTTAATTCAGCTTTAGAATAGTACATACACCGCCAAAAAATGTTGGTTTTTTGGTAGCATTCTTCCAACTCCCTGTGGTCTAGGATACTCTCTTGGGGCATCCTACATGGGATGGGTAAATTCCGGTTTTGAGATTTCTGCACTGCTTGCCATAGAGGTAACCCCAGGCATATGTCTGGGTAAGAGTTTACAGAAGGTGGTGCGACYCCAGCTCCATCTTTCGCATTAGTATCTATCTGGTGTCAGTAGCTCAGGCTACAAACACCAGATACTGGGCGGGAGCCGTCAGGCTACAGTTATCCCCTTTGCACAGAGGAATCTGAGTGTCAGCGTTTCCCCACTCTCAGATTCCTCTGTGCAAAGGGGATAACGTGGGACTACACTGTCCTAAACCGTCTTAGCTAACAGTGATACTAATTGACAGACCAAGGCCCAATTTATATACTCCACACTACTTCGTCCTATTCATAACTCATCTCCTATGTCCCTCTCTCTCCCTCCTTTGCTGCTTTGCCATTTTTCCTATTGGTGAAGATGACCAGCAGAAACAGGACGGCTGAGACACACGCAGACCACTGCATGATTCAGAAATACACCCCTGCCTGACGCCTGTGAAATCCGGTCAAGAACAACTAGATCTTCTCTGGAGAGGGTCCATTAAAGCATCTTTTTGAATTGTGGCTGTCACACTTCACTACAGCACACAGCAATCCTGCTTCTGTGCCAGAAACCAAAGGCTAGATGCCAGGGGTCTTGCAAAGTAGTGTGCTCTCTCTCCAAACTTCCCTCATTAGGTAAAACAGGAAAAAATAAATATGTATCCTTATTATATTGCTGGTTTTGTTTCTACCTCAGGAAGTAATTTTTCCTGGTATTAAGCTTTTTGTGGTTTTCCTGAAAYGTGATTCACATGGACTAAAACTTCTGATGAAAAATAGATGCTGATGCAGGAGTTTGCTCTTAATTTATTCAGGCAACCCCATATCTTACAAAGCATTTGCTTCAGCTTCACCCAGACAATCTTGAGAAATCCCAGCAGAGGAACTTTTTTCCAGACTGTATCTACCCATTACATYCCAAGTCACAGGCTTCTGTAGGCAGCTGCAGACCGAATGGACTGAACACAAGCTGAAAATTATCCTTMAGCCTAGAATGCTCCTTCAATTCCTTGTCTGCCTGCACATGCAAAGATTTGGACAACCACATGAAAATTATTCTCAGGTTATTTTAGCTGGTCTCTAATTATTTTTTTTAAAGGAAGTCCTAAAATTATTTTTAAAACCTAGTGTTGATTTTTTTTTTTAAAAAACAATGATTCTGGGTCTGATTTTCTTCTTAATAAAGAAGGTCCAGACAGCAACAAAATAGCCGTGATAGCATTTATAATAGAAATATCTAGAGAATTACAGTCACTTTAAAAAAAATTAAAAAATAATCCTACATTAGATACTATATATGTATTTTGTGTTACATTATAAAAGAAGTTTATTTTCTGTAAGGACGTGCAGAACTATAGCAGAATTACATCCCTTTGCTAACGATAACACTTCCCGGAGAGTGATTTTCAATAGGAATGAGTCCATTTTCTCCAGGTTTAGGCATTGTGTTAGCATTTTAAAGAGGACAAGGGGCAATTTTTTGTTGTCAAGCGAGCACTTGATGAACTTTAGGCAGGTGAATAAGGGATTAACATACATCAACCCTGATGTCCCATCAGCTGACATGGATATTAGAAGAAACTAACCACTCCCTGACATTATTTAAAGTCTGCCATTTATTAGGGATTCGTTCYGAGAGCTAACTCACTGACAGTGAGAATTAAAGAGTAAATTGCCGGCTTGAGCAGTATAACCATCTGATCCCTGTGTTAGCCTCACAATATGCTTAACAGGATTTCCATCTTCTAGTTCCCCCCAATCCAATCGGATACGCAGTTCTGGGATAACACAGTTCTGGGGTAACTGCTTGCCAATGGTCAGAAATACTGCCTTTCTAGAAATCAGTATAAATAGGTGACACAATGCATGAGAGCTAGGCAATTGTTAACCTTCTCTCGTATTTCTCGTTGGAACAGGAAGATTTTAAGTGAATGCGCCAAGCATCTTAAAAGCTAACAACAGCTTAGCAGGTTAAATGTGAAATAGGTTTATCAGATCAGTGTAGTGCTCTTCTTGTAATTATGTTTTTACAGCCTGGTTAGGGGATGGTATTGGAGAAGGGCTTGTGATGTCAGAGTGGGTAGGGCTTAGAAGCAGGGATGAGGGCTAATCAAGATAAGTTCAATTTGTATTTAAGGTAAAGTCAGCGTTAGTTAAGGCAGTTTTTGACATGTTAATCTTGATGTGTTTTAAAAGCTGCCAATCACATTACTGAGACAGCTTGAAAGGAAGACTTATAGTGAAGGCACATACTCTTGGAAGTTCATGGTGTCTTCATTTTACCCAAAACTAAGGTCTTCACAATAGATGTAAGTATACATGAAATAAAAATAAAAAGTGCTAGTTTTTAATGTAAATGGTATTGCTTAGCAGATGTTGCATCACCAAGGGGTGTATGATTTTTCAGATTTTCATAGGAAAGACTTATCTCATGATAGAAACAGCGCAGATCAAAGCAGACTTCTTTATGGTGTTTTTCTTTAAGAGCAGCACTGGACTRCAGACAGTAAAGTTAGGAATAGGCAGGGGTGATACAGAAAAAGTAAAGTATGTGATTAACTATGTTCTGATTTCTCAGCAATCTGCTATGTGTATTTTTATGGGTAAAATAATCGTGCATATTCAGGTSGAAATGCTGTATTTTTTTAGAACATAAGCTTGATCATTTTGGAAATATTTAAAGATCTATTTCACAAATGGAGGATTTTACTTTGGGAAGGCTTGTCACCGCATATTCAAGTATTTTTCTAGAAAACTTTGGATACAGATTGAGTTGCTTAATGTACATGCACAAACGTTTCACTGTCTTGTCTAACTTACAAAATATTCTTAATATTTATGGTTGTTAATACATATGTTATTCTTAATAATATGGTTGTTAATACATATAGCTTAATCTTTGTGCTAATTTATCTTTTTAACGTACAATAGAAAAGCCTCAATATTTTACAGATACTTCCTAGAMGAGTGGATTTTCTAAATTAGTGTGCAGTCAGAATTAATCAAGGCTATCATCACACAGATATATTTGGCTGTTTTAGTCTGATGTTCCTACATTAGATTTACCTAATTAAAATGTTGATTGCGTGCGTAGCCATTGTAACAAACCCCAGTGCTAGCAGCTTTGTGGAACATCAATGTATTCAGTGTGATATATTTTGTAAAAATAATATCATAAAGTGATGAGGGTTCCTTACATCTTGTTATTGTCTGAATGCGTGGGCAAAATTAACTGTAGACCGAGAAAGGCTTGGGCACTATTATATTGCCTTCGGAGCTAAAATTTCAAGTTCCTCAGTTACAGAATATGTGAATTTCCATATCTCCCTGGTGCCCCAGAGATCCAGAAAGAGTAAGAAAGAGGCAATCCTGACTTGAGTAATTTCATCATGGTCTGATCMTGCAAACTGGAGCTGAAAGTGTTCAGTCTGTTCAAGATGCTGATTTCTGAGTCTATTTACAGGATCAGAAGTGCAATTTCACATGTTAACCTCACAAGGGGAAAAAGTTCGTATTAAAACTTGTTACTTCATATATGGGTTTGGAAAATAACAGTGGTTTTAGTGTCTGATATCTGTGACTTACATATACTTTATCATACCTGCAAACATTTTTTTAAGATGAGTGTGTGCTGTCTTTTGCTTTGTAATAAGGAAAGCTAACCTGAAACGATTAATGATGAAAACCCGCACCATCTTGTTTTACCTTAGTGGGATAAGACACATCAGATGCAGTTTCCTGTTTTATCATAGGATTTTGGGAAGTCTAAGGGATATTGCTGCAATATTTAATATCCTAACTGAAGAGGGCAAGTACTGAGGATTCAGTACAAGTTTTCTAGATTCAAACTCTTAGTTAGCCAGTGAAGTTAGAGAGTTGTTAAATAAAAATAGTTTTAAATAGCCTTCCTAAAACCCGTTCCTCTTTCCACTACCTGGTTTCTTTTGGCACTGGGAGTGTTGTCGTTTGCACTAGCATTTCATGTTAAAGTGAGACACAGATCCCACTAAAATTCAACTGCGTTTCATTTGGAAACACCAGCCTGGCTCTCCAATCGTCGGAAAGCCATCCATCCCAAGACTTCCATTTCCAGTATTTAAAAATAAAAAAAATGAAAAAAATTCTTTTTATGCTTTAAAAGTAAGAACTATTAAAAAGTAAAAAATATAAAGTTTAGTTTCCCTTTAATTGATCCCACTTACGCCACATTTTGCAATCTTTAATCTCCTAAAAGAAACAAAGTCAAGAGGATAATGTTTCAAATGTCACCCCTAATTATGAAATAAATCCACAAGGAAAACAAATTACATCATGCTTTTATCTCTGCGTATATAACTGATGTAATAGAGAGACCCATCCCTTGTAAACAGCTTCTCCATGTACCAGTTTGTCAGGATACAGGGTGGGTGTACAACGTTACACACATATGTGTGACACACACACTTGCTCTGCTACAACCACTATTTTTGTTAGTTCTTGATTAGTTATTTTACTCAGTTTTTTTTTTTCAAAATCATAGTTAAAGCACTCAGCATGATCCCAGCTGGAGCCTTTGAGCGTTGCCACAAATACAAATGAATAATATTAGCACTATGGTACTGCAGAAACTGCGGTTACAGCAGCGAGCTGAGAGGGAGAAGTGCTAAGCACCATTCACACCCCAGCTGCTTACTGTCCTGTACCTCTGCGCCTCCAGCACCATGTCAAATGGCAGGACTGCTTCTTTTGCCTCCACCATCTGTCTCACCGAGTGGGCTTTGAGGGCTTTTGCTGTGTGTTTGTGCTCAGCACAGTGCATCTCCACCTTTGGTTTTAGTCAACGCGTTAAGCTGACTGTTGCCTTAGCAGCGCACAGGAGTAACAGTTTCCCTGTGCCCCCAGCCATTCCGGTGGGAACAAGATGAATGAACTCCCATTATGAACCTAACTTAGGTCCTGAAGGATTGAATTTGCCAATACTAGGCCTTAATTTCTTCCCGAGACCAGTGTGTTTAAAAGAAATACGAGTGACTTGCTGCTTGCAATCTTAACAATTAGCTAGCTCAAAAGTGGCGAGACATCCATGTCTTCATTTCAGTGTAGAGGTATGCAATGCAAACTCTACTGGCTGACACACACAGTATAAATATAGTTATTTTCCTTTCTTTAGGGAATGTATCGTTCTCAATCCAGTTTTAGGATTACACTCTAATCTCAGTCTCTGAGCGGTCTGTGCCCACGTATCTAGGATTAGAATTTAGCCCTACAGCCTCTCCAATGGTACCTTACCCCAATTAAGACGACATATTTCATGTTCCCATATGACATAATGTTGGTATAATTGCTTTCTTGCTTTCCAAAAGTCATTTATTTCACTGACTGTGGGTTCTTGAATAAGTACCATCTCTAATTTTATGACTCTTAGCATAGGTTTAGAGCAAGAACCCCGATACTACAGCCAATAACATTAGAGTATTAATATATTGGAATATTTACGTATTTTTTAAAACAGCATCTGATTTCTCAAGTAATCAGGAGAGCTTTTTCTAAAAAGGGAGCCAATGGGAATGAAAATGAGACTATGCATGCGTTTCTTCATATATTTCACTCATAAGCATATATACATGTTTATATTKTATGTTTAACTGATTTCTGACACAGATGTACCTGAGCATTTTAAACAATACTCAGCTCCTTCCAAACAGTGTGGATCCAYTGCAAAGGTATACTGAACATTGCTTTTAAAAAATGCTAATTCTACATGTTTGGTATAAATAAAAGCAGTATTAGTTAATGAAATCTCAATGCATTTAATTAAAAAAAAAAAAAGAAAAAATAGTCTTCCAACAAGTCTATATTATACATAAGACAATACTATATTTTGCCAATGCAGTTAATACTATAGATACACAGACTGCTATAGACATTTTGAAACTGCATATAGCATGATTAGATTTGCAAATGCTTCTGGTTCATGAAGTTCGTGTCTTGCCACTTCTCATCTAATAAATTGAGACAGAATTAGTACTGGGTGAGTGGTTCTGCCTGCTGCCAAGAAGGGTTTGCTAAGGGTAAGACTCTAAAGGTAGCGATTAACTTGTCTTCATCCCTGTAATGTGCTGTACAGCCAGGATTTGTGCAATAGGATCAGAGAAGAGCCATATATGAATGTAATACTGGACAGCTGGTGTGCATGAATTTATATGAACCCTGATGCAAGATTTTGAGCCAGTCTCAAATCTCAGCTAATACATGTGTCAGAAGTATACTTTCCCTCTTCCCTCAGAGATCTTTTTCTGCTGATGTTGGTTTCTAATATGCTAGTTGTTATGAAAATAGTATGAACCTTAAGTACCCTAAATTTGACCTGCAAGTCAGAACCCCAAATGGAATTAACATAGATTAGTCAAGTTCAGTATCTCTTCCTGACACAGGGTTACATACAAGTCTTTATATTAAGTTATTAAGCTAACTATTTATCCTACCTGATCAATTCAATGCTTCCCTGAACAGGAAATTCAGGGAAATAAATAATTTAGTGTGGATAACACATACATACAAAATGGGTCCTTTAAGTTAAATTTAAACCATAACGATATTTTGACATTCAACTTGGGAAAGTAGGTTAGAATTCTGGTGGAAATAACATCTCAACATTTTTACCACAAATACCAAAGTTATTTTTATGTATCKGAGAAGAAATCCAAGATAAGTTGGCTGGCACACCAATGCAAAAACCAGAATGACTTCATGAAGTGACTCCAGTGAAAACCTCATTAAGGAATCAAAYTCTTTTGGTTCATGATGATTCAAAAACTGGGTCAGTGGAAGCAGTAAGCTACAGCTTTAGTGGAAGAAGATACCAATGAACTCTCAAGTCATATTATTSCATGATTTTTTCAATACTGTATCTTTTCCATGTCAAACCAACAGACCACTTAGTCTACCTTTGCAAGGATAAGTTGCTTATGTGATGCACATTGCCTGAAGTAATGAATGTTGCCTGAAGTGATGCTCTGTGAATCTTGGTCATCTAAYGGATAATAATCTATCAATAAATATAGATCAACTCCACTGTGGATGCTGCTGTATTCAGTAGTCTACATTCAGTGAAAAAGCCAGCATTTAAAAGAAAACCTCACTTTTTAAAAGAAAGATTTTAAGAAAGTTCTTAARTAGTTTCTGCTTCAGCTCTGAAAGGAGGCTATGTGAGAGACTACCTGTCAGACAGTATAACATACTTCACATCCATACAAAACCAAGACTTTTTTGGGGAACTGCACAGACTATACAGAGAACGCCACAGGCATACTGGTGCTGCTGGTTTCTAACCACAGTTACTGCCACTTGGCTGTTGATAGATGTCTGTCAGAACAGGRAGGGTATATGGGATCCCACATGGAGGTGGTGAATTTGGGTCAGAATAGGTGGGTCCTTTCCCACTAGGTTTTCTATGATTCTACACTTTAAAGCTGTATCAAATAATTTTAGTCACAGGTGTGATTATAGGGGAGAATGGAGGGAGGGGTGTTACTACAACAGTAAAACTGTAGAAGTTCTAGGTAGGCCTGATAAAGAAAAGTGTCTCTTACTTGTATGTCTTTTTCCCACACAGGGACAGCTTCCCCAGAATAAAGTACATTCACACTGTGACTAAAACAGCGGATTGAGGCATTCTAGCAGTTCCTAAAAAGCAAAAGTGGTACAGCTTGTCAGTCATCTGACAGACAAAACTTTGTTAGTGTTAATATTAGCTTTGTTTTCCAGAGTATTTAATACATGGCCACTCATCCGTGAAAGGAAACCACCTAAATGGCTCACTGGACCAATATGGTATGGCAAATACCATCATCCAGGTTGCCATCTATTTTTTGAGCTGCTGTAAAGTTTAGTTCAGCACTAAATCGCTTTAGTACTGAGCTTTAAAATGCTTTAGCAGCTCAGAAGCACTTTGGCAGCTCAAATGCTCTTCATGAAGCACCCAGCATCCTAAACTGCTTTAAGTCTAAAGTATCCTAAAAAAAAAAAAAAAAAAAAAAAAAAAAAAAAAAAAAAAAAAAAAAAAAAAAAAAAAAAAAAAAAAAGGAAAAAAGGCAAATGGAAACATGTTCAGCGGCACAAGTTCAGATACACGATGCTGTTCTTGGATTTGACAGGCTTGTCTGCTTCCAGGAAAACCTGAATCTTGGCCACCACAGAATCTAGCATTTACAACATTTACAAATGTAAAGAACTTAAGMACTTTTTATTTTGAGGGAACACCAGTGGTGTGGCCCAAGTATAGCCTCTACTCTCAGTCTGAATGGCTGAAATGACTAACTTGCCTACCCTTTGGAAAACTCATTTTGAGGCTGAGACCAAGTATCTTTACYACACCAAGGAAATCAAAAATTCCTGAAGCATGTGAATTAGATTGATARCTTCCCCTTAAAATTGTTTGTAACTCATCACTAGGTCAAAGGCAATAAAAGGAGTTATAATGATTACTCCGATTTAAAAATGGCTTGGGTAACAAAATACAGGATTCCATCAGATTTTGGATAATGAACAGTTTTTAAAGTTTGGTTCTGTTTTGGAGAAGGACTGGCTGTGATAAAGGGAATGTTGRTTGTTCCTGCTTAATATTTCTAAGGAATTTCTGTATCCTAGGTAGCTGGTTTAAAGGTAAACAAACCACTTGGCAATTGGATCTGTCTTGTGCTCATAACAATGCTAACATCTCAAGCTGTGTTTGATCTCACTGGTACTTGTACAACACCACTGCCTTTGCACTGGTCCCACAGTTGGATTTTATGATGCCAACGGCATTAATCACAGGCACTGACTTTGTAAGGCTAGAAGCAGGGGCAACATAGTATAAAAATGAAAATATGTTTCGGCCTGCAAAGTAAGCRAGTTTGACATAAATGTGAAAATACATGAGAAAGACCTGAGCAAAAGGTAGTTAGAGTTYTCAGAGAAAGCTGGCATTTTAACATAATAGCATTATCACAACATGCTAAAGGCAAATTGGCAAGTAAGCCATAAAAAGTCAAACCATCCAAAGCTCTGGATGGATTTGGCCATTTGTGCTTCAGAGATCACATCTTTGTGAAGTGATTATTAACATGAATTCAGCAGTTATCAGCACTCAGCTGAAATGGAAGGTAGCTGCCGTCAGGGAATTTGTCAGTGATCGTTTCCCTGACATGGGATTCACCTCCAAACTAGACCCAGCAGAGAGGAGTCTGCTGCCCTTAGCAGTCTTCTGTTCCTTGGATCTTGTTTCTCAATGATTCCTGTTTGCTGGCTTTCATGGAAAGGTTCAGAAAGGCATAATTCACTTGAGCTCTCTTTGGCTTTGGTAGATTCCCTGTGCTTCTCTCTTTGTATTCCGAAAGTGTCCCTCACTTATCTATAACAGAAGCTGGCTGAACTCACGGAGCTGTAACTCTATCTACAGGATGAGAACACTTAAGCATTACATCTTCCATCTTTCAGAAGAGAGAAAGAATCCATTTTGTCAGAGATAATGGGGAAGAAAATTCAACTCCTTAACTTCAACTTTAAAAAAAAAAAAAAAAAAAAAATCAATCATTTGCTGGGCAAATCTAGTTTGAAATGAAAGTACAGATGCCCTTGCTGCCTTTAAGCTAGCCTGCTCCCTCTGCCAACCCCTCAACTTAAAGCCTCCCACACAGGATGGTTTTTTAGCATCCAGGCTGTAAGTTACAGGACTAATTTCCTTTATGACCTATCTGCACAAATAATCCTGCTGTAGATCGTTCCCCCAAAATCCYGAGCAGGGCATACTGTGGTTACTCATTCCCCTGGTATCAGGATCATTTGTAATCTAGTCACCTGCTTCTTTGGACAGACTTAGAAACGCTGACGCAATCCGCCTCAACGACACTACAGCTATTCAACTATGCATTTTAGTGTATTAGTTTTTAGTCTAGATTTCTACTCTTCATCTGGCTTTACTTACCTGTACACATATGGATAATTATTCTGAGCCTAGCTGTTTTTATAACTGTTTTCATCACTACAAAGCATATTCTTTTACCTTTTTTACTTCATTTGGCAGTCTTAAGGGGCTGATGTCATTTGGAACAGCTTATTTCTACTGTTTCTTTCCATCTGTTTCACTTAGTTTACAGTAGACAGAGCTCCAAACTATTACAATTCACAAATTAAACCAAAGATACCTGCCTTCCTGAGTATGAAGCACGTCACTGTTCTTAAGGCTGCTGTGATACACCAGGGGCTGCACGCARAAGACTTTGGCTTAATTATGTCCTTCTGAGCAGCTGGTATTTCCCAACATCCTGAATTTCCTTGCATAGTAAGGCCCAAGGACACTGAAAAACTCAGTATACATTTGCATTGTCCTGAAAACTGTAAGTTTCTGTATGGTGACCAATACAATCCACAAGCACTGAAGGGTACAGCTGTGACTGGCAGAAGGACTACCTGCTTCTCTGAGAAATAACTTGTATAACCTGCTCYGTTTCTTACATTGTTGAACATCTTATACTTTTCTTTGGGCCTGCTGATTCAGTTCTTTACAACAGAAAAGTTGTTGCTGTCTCCTTGCAGCATGACTCCACGAGATCACATGAGAAAAATGTCTATCCTGGGGGAACAAGGAACACTAGAAGAAAAGCACTTATACCGATTAGCAAGTGGCATGGCAGCAGGAGGTAAGCAGGAAGAAACTAACTGCGCATTTGGTTATAGGACTGCTAATATCTGTACAAGGTACAAGAAACAGCCAGCAACTGGTTTAATGTCTTTAAAAGGTATCTTAAATTTGTTTTGGGAGTAACCGGAGAAACGTTTCTCTTAAGGTAATTAAAAGTTAACATGGGAGATTCTTGGCATTCAGAATTTGACCAAGAGATGTTAAGCATCTGGACAGTCAAGGTCACACAGGAACTCAGCAACAAAAGCCATGGCTGGACATTATGATGTTCTGGCTCACCACTGCAGGCTCTTCTTTCTAAAGCTGTTGTCTCATGACAAGGCAGGTTCCAGCTAATAAGATTTTTCCAAAAATAAAACTGTACTAGAACTGAAAACTCTCTCAAGCAAAGAGCCTAACATTCATGGCTATTCTCTTCTGTTTAATAGTGATACATGAATTATTGTTGATTGTAAATTGTCCTTTGGTACCCTTGACTGTGCACATCCTGTTTATTTTTACTGCAGTTTGTATAAAACTACATTATTTAAACAAYGTGATTAAAGTGGCAGTGGAAATGTCTTCTTTTTTAGTTGCTGCTATTAAAAAAAGTGTGATTTCCTAACTCATACTAAAATGCTGACACTTGAGGAAAAACCACCCTGTTTTTTCTGGTAAAGTTAGAAAGTGATTCTGTTTGCASTATAATTTACTACATTGACAGCAGAACTGTATACGCTTTGTGTCAGAACTGCGGCAGCGGCAAGAGATGCTAATGAGAAATCAGTTGATGGCAGTAAAYCCTCAGCTAATGGGCGCAGGCCAGCAGAGAATGCAGGCGATTCCCTCCCAGTTTGAGCCTCGACTGGTAGACAGGTATTTTGCACCATTTCTCTATTGTAACTCTGCAGTTAAAKAATAACTGTGCACGTGCTGTACCTGAGTATATAAAGATCTTAGATTATTCTTAACTAAACAACGTCCTTTGCATATCTGAATGTATTTTTTTCCCTCTCAGAGATCTGTTACCTTCAACCGAAATGATGGCATCAGCTGACCCAAGACAAATCCATATAGCATCCCACCTTGGACCCACAGTCCCACAGCACGCAAACATGCCAAACATATTGTCCAGCCGCGTTTACCCAGGCCCAGGTAATGAAGCATTGCCTACATCCTGAAAAGTGATAGCGTGTAAATGAGAAAGCAAACTGCACCTACTAGTTTTTCATGGGTTTATCAGTAGTGTCAGTAASAGTTTATTTTCTTTGGAAAAAACAGTCTCACTAAAAGGAGGCAGTCTGCCTACCAGGGATTCTAAACTGTGCTAGTTTAAGTCTAAACACATCCATTTTAGCTTTTGTTAAATACACTGTTTTCAAAGTCATTTGCATGTTTGTGTTCTCTCCTTTTTTGTATTTTTCAAGCATTTTCACACCTAAACAGAAGGCTGTAGCTAAACAAATGAGTCCAATCAACARCACTTTTTGCTACATTTAACTCTTGCTCATGTATGAGCATTGGCTGTTTTCAAAGACTACTTTACTGTTCATATTCTTTAATCACAATATCACATGCCACTTTACTCATGTAGGGCAACTACAAGCCCTTTTAATAAAGGCTCAAAATTACAGGGCACAGCTCTAAGGGGAAGGCTGGATATCACAGCATTGCAACACAACTGTGGCACGCATGTCATGCTGCACATAAATTTACATATCACTTTATAGAAAGAGGTCATACCTTAAGTGAGATGAGTGAATAAATTCTCGATGCCACGTAGATCTACAAACAGGAATTTCTGGCTTCAGCTTTTTCCCCCCCCTAGCGTGGATCTCAAATAAGAGATTCCCTCAAAAGGAAATGTCATTTAAAATTACATGGCATGTAGGCTGAAAACAGTCTTGAAGGAGCTGGTTTGCTTTGCTTAGCTGTTGGTTATTATTTTCTGAGCAGCTATATGTACTTCAAAGACATAAGTCACCAAATAAAGCCACCCTGCTGTCTCTTTCCTTTATGGATAATGGCAGGTATACCTAACTACAGATCTGATCCTGCAAACACCTGATGCTGGACTTCATGTTTCTACTACATATTCCCACCAAAGCAATGAACACAAATAGGATTTAACTTGAAGTCACATCAGCTTTCTGGCAAAGCATATAGTTCAAGTCTTAAAAAGCTTTTTAAAATGCCTCTGCATTGTTTGGGGTTTGTGTATTTACTTGAGGAAACAAGTAAATTTTAAAAGATTTTTTTTTTCCCCTCCCTCCCTTTAAGGATATAGCTTTCTGCAACCAGAATCCATGGAAGCTGTGGCCAGAAGACAAGAATTGGTTCAAAAGCAAAACATTGCCAGGTAATCAATAGTAAACTTTGCTCTGAGGTGCATGCCAGGATTAGGGCAGCAAAGGCAGATGGAAGTGATTAAGTCACAGACTTTTTGCAGGTTTTTATTTAACAGTGATCAAGATACTTTTTCAAATCCCCCAGAGAAGCAGAGGATCCTCAATTACCTCTGAAGGTCTAAAGCTACTGAACTTTCTGCTTGCCCCTATTCTGCTTTTAGCCTTAAAATAATATAATAAAAAGAAACAAACCCTTCTGTTTGGTTAAAGAAACAAACAAGCTACAAACTTCAGCCCCAGCCCTTGAACTCTGGATCCAAACACCCTGAAGTTACAAGAAGTCAGAAACAAATTCAAACTTTACAGCTGTGTGCTATCACACACAACATTTTAAGCCTCTGCACATGGGCCCTTGGGATGATTAGCTATGTCTCCACCCTCCCAGGGTAGWCAGCTTTCCTAGTTTAACCAAATAGGCTGAATGTCAGGGTGACTATAGAAAGTCCAGTTATTTGTACCAGTTTCAGTATAATCAGTAGCTGATTAAGTAACCACCAGTGCCCTCCCTCACAGCCACACCATTTCCATAGAGGAACCCTAACCTCAGCCACACCTGCACTGAGCTTCAGCACAATACTGAGTGGCAGCACCCCTCACRCAGTAAGACTAAGAGCAAAGAACAGATTGATTTTGAGTAGACCTCTCAAGAGAATTATGACAGAAGTGTTTTGAGCTTTTCAGTCAGCAAAGCTTGATTACTGAACTCCTCCAAGCACAAGATTTGCWTCAACAATGCATTTCATATAGTTCCTGCCACATGGCAAAAACACCGAGAAAAACAAGTAAAATAGCTAGCAGCAAGCAGGGCCAGCACATATCCCTTCAACCATATCAGARCTAGCCCTGCCTGTTTAGGCTCTTCCCTCAGCCCACCAAACCCAGGAAAACCCCAACATAAAAGAGCTCAGCCGAAATCCMTAAAATAACCTTTTACCTGAGTCTTTTGCCATCCTGGCAATTTCCACTAGCTTCACACTGCTTCCTGCAGCACACATCACCTTTAAAGCTGCATTGGCTCCTTTCACCCTTTATAGAAATCAGGTGTTGGCAAACAATCTCCTGCACTTGCTGCAGCTGTGCTGCTGAGCACCTGGGCCCAAATCCTTGTTCTCCAAGGGACTCTGCCTCATACCAAAGCTCAGTGATCCCCCATCTGTGGGTCCTCAGAGAAGCAGACTATCTTATCTGGAGGAGTAGTCAGGAAYGTAATGCTCTTTGCTGTTTATCTCCACCTTGAGAGCTGCGTGTGAGTAATGACAACAGGGCAAGATGTACAAGGACATGGTACATAGACAAAACACTTCCATTGGATCTCTGAAAGCAGAAAATTAATAATTCGGAGGTTGTTGCAAAGATGAAAAAACGGCAGAGATAAAGCCCTGAATGTTATGGAGCGATCAACTAATTCCTCCTCACAACAACCATCTGAATCTTGCCCAAACTGTTTTCCTGACAATTTTACATTAATGAGAAGTCTCCTAAAAGTCAGACTCACTCTGACCTGTTATCCTCACCGCAGCGTTAAGAAAGCTATCTTGGTGCACTTCAAAGACTTGGCTGCTCTCACAAGCCCTTTTCCAAAGAAGAATGTGGAAGTCCCACTGAAAGCTCCTCAAAGCAAGGAAGGCAGGCTGAACCATTTCTGGTTTGTGTCTGATAGATTGGCTCACTTCTTCCATTTCTCAGCTCCAGCTGAAGCTGTGGAGCTCTAGGAGCTATAGCTTTCTGTTTGATCACCAGCYTGGTCCCAGAGAAAGCTGATGCCAGCCAGCAAAGGTTGGTACAAYGGAGACACATACTACTCCTTGTACTCTCCACACCTCACTGGTAAGCCCTCCTACCCACTATGCCAGGGGCAGGAAGCTGGCACAGGCCGTGGAGCATTGGCTTTATCCACCAGGAGGGAGATCGGTTGAACACTGACCACCAGAATCTCACCCTTTCACACTCTCAGAGCTATGCTCAGGTGCCCGGCACTATGGAGAGTTACTCAAGAGACTCACTCACATTAGCTTACTCTGAATGTATGCACAGGTTTCATAGATAATGTAATTCTAGTTCTTTATCACTTACAATATCACTGCCATTTTCCAGTTTTCAGTATAATTTTCTGATTGGTAAAGTAAATTACTTATTTTCTTTAGTCTTTGACCCTTATAACCCTGGAGACAATTTTCCAAATACCAAGTGAGCATAATCACTGTAATAATGCTTGGATTGCCAATATACAAATAACACTTTTTTGTCTGAAATATTGCCCGGAGGCATCACATGGAAGATATATTTCCTCTTCCTTTTAGTTTACTATATGTATTTGGCAGCACATTAAATATAGCCAGGTTTGCCATTCCATCTGCAGTTTGTGACCTCTCGCACATAGCGATATAGGGGAGAGAGAAGAAAAGCAGTACTCTTACCGGTTCAACTATATGAGTTTTAATCTGCCACTGAAAAAAAGAGGTGATGAAGGAACTGAGCTGCCCTAACTGCTTGTGCTCTGTGTGTCTCTTAGAATGGAAATGGAGATGAGTGCTATTTTTCAGCAAAAAGAAATGGAGAAGGCTCATCGGAAAGGGCTACTGGGCCTGGAAGCACCTTTCCTTTACCACGGGATGCCAGCTAGTCCCATTGCTTTCCGTGGCAGGCACAGACTACCTGAAGGCAATCTTCCCAGTGACTTATATGTTCATCGTACCACCCTCGATGAAATTCATGGCAACACTATGCTCATGGCAACCAGCCCATACCCTCCAGTYAGCACTTTGCAAAGGGAGAGGGGACGTCGACCAGGGAGAAGAGCTGGAAATCACAAAACTGCAGACTGTAGTGCCAATGGCACAAAGAACCAAGCTGACGACAAAACTACAGACCCTGCTTCAGCTGCAGCAGATGATGACAAAGACGACAAGAAAGAAGCAGAAGTGGAGACACCAAACAAACATGAACAAAGCAAAAACCAGCCTGAGCCATCTGCAGTTGCCAAAAATTGTAAAGAGTTTGAACAAGGCTTGAGAAAAAACTGTGCTACTCATGAAATTCCTGCTGAAACCAACAGCTGCAGCAACACAAATGAGAAGGAATCTAATAGCTCCTGTGCTGCTTTTGATGACAAGTACATGTACCCTTCTGCAATCCCATTCTCAGCATTACCATATGGATTTCCAGTACCCAGCAACCCATTGCTACCTTCAGGTTTGTGAAGTCTCCAGATCACAGTGAGAGTGGCATGTTGATATTATTTATTTTTATTTATTTACTCTCTTATTTCTTCCCTCTGTTTTAAGCAAATTTTTGGTATGATAGAGTCATGGCAACTAAATGTAGAATTCATATGCTGCAAATAGTAATAATTTGGTAAATCCAAGCTAGCAAAGGTAAAGATTGGTTTTCCCTACCTGCAAACTGTGCTGCTTGCTGGCATAATGGAGGTTTCAGCATCTTAGGTAGCAGTGCTTTACTTTGCAGGACAATGCAATTGCACAGCAAAAAGTCACAAAGCAGCTTCCTAACAGTTTCAATGCTCTGTGCCATGCACTATACCACTGTAGGATGTCACGCTGTGTTTATATCAGTCCCTGGGGACAACACACTTGTCACCCCTAAGCTGTCAAGTTAGCAGCACTTTGAGGTTCTCCGCAGTTATGTTCAACTTATTACATTCTCTCCTCTCCTTCTGGTGGTCAGGGGGAAACGTAGCAGCATGCAATATACTGATCATAATCTGTGTGTGTCAAACAGGACAAGGAATCCTCTCAGAAGCTGCACTCATTTAGGAACAAACTTATCCCTGAGAATTGACCTCCCCAAGAACAGAGCATAAGCCACTGTGCAAGAATCATTGTTTCTAAAGCTTTGCAGCTCTTGTTAAATGCACCAGTGCCAGTGGATGAGCCTGGCAAAACTTTCCGTTACCTGAAATGAGAACAGGCTGGGGTGTTTGTCCAGGATCAYCTACCAAAGACATACTGCATTACTGAAAAATATATAATGCACATTAAGTATTCAGTTCCTGTCTGCAAAAGGAATTTCAATTAAAATAAACAAAATTGCTGAATGAAATTATGAACTAGCCYCTCTCTTCTGCCCATAACTTTTCTGTATGTCCTTCTAACTCACAGTAGGCACTATGGGCAGCAAAGACTTGGTTCTGTTCTACTGAAATATTACTCAAGTTAAAATAACAGTAAAGTCTAAAGAATCAAAAGCATTGAATAATGTACTCATTAGAGAAAATACTGCAGTATGATTTGTGTAGTGACTGGTACGTACAGTCCCAGCAGTAAACAAAAGAAGCCACCAAAAGAAAACCCTCCAGAATCAGCTACTGCTGRTTATCTGGTGACTTTGGCGTCTAGGACTCCTGTATCTCTCTGGGCTACACACTGCTGTTAATATATCAGGTTCTGGAGAAGTGTAAAAATTCTCACGTTAACAGTCATTTCCTATTGATTTGCCAGCAAAGTCCTACAAAAATAAGATTTGTGTTTCCTCCTCAAAGGAGCACATGGCCTGATCCTGAATGGAGAAGACATTTCTTCCATTGAAGACATTCGCAAGTGGACTGTTGATGATGTACACAACTTCATCCTTAGCCTCCCAGGCTGTTCAGATTATGCTCAGGTGATTATAAACATTCATCACATTTTCAGGTCTTTAGGACCATCCAGATTTAAAGGTCACCAAACAAACGYAAATGCTAGAGGTTAACTGGTTGTCACAAAGTTACGAACATAATAGTAGTTTTCATTGTGCTTCAACATACGAAGCCACTTGCTTCTTAAAGGGAAAGGCAGTCCATGCTCTGAGATGTTACCTGCACTTCTGCTGCAATCTGGAGTCATTGGTCATGACACATACCAGGAGGACCAGCAGCAAAACAATAGTATAAGAAAAGTAGCTTCATTTCTTCACTCCACATGCCCTGCACAATTTGTACGCAGATTAAAGCAATTTTGCATTCTTGGATATTGGTATAATCCACCTACCGCCCCTGAGCTCTTGTAGGCAGTTTCATTTGAAAAATGAAATATCATTAGAAATGCAAGTACAGAGGTTGAAATCTTGTATATTCCTGGTAAAGCCTTAATAAGATCAACACTATTCTTTCATTGGTAGCAGGCTGCTCACTTCCTAAAAAAAAAAACAAAACCCTAAGTAACACTGAAACATTACAAAGTTCCCACTTGCCAAGAACAAGTAGATAAACTACCCTAAACAAGAGCCCTCACGCTGCAGTTAAGAGATAAGTATGAAGACAAAACACTAAAATTATTATTTCCTCCTTTTATTGTCTATGCCTCAGGATTAAGCATAAAAAATAACCAGTGAAGTTTGTTTTAGCACACCATGATGTGTTTTATCGTTTCATAAGATATTTAAAGACCACGCTATTGATGGAGAAACCCTCCCATTGCTAACAGAGGAACATCTCCTGGATACAATGGGATTAAAACTCGGACCAGCATTAAAAATCCGCTCTCAGGTATGATCATTAAATGTATGCCAAAATGGCAAGTCACAGAGACGTGAAAGAGGATGAAAGTTTTCCAAACTAAACCACATTTTTTCTCACTGATAAGGTAACTACCATAATATTAGGATAAAAGAAATTACTCCAGCAKAGTTTGCTTTTGCTTCTCTGCATGTTACAACAACATCCAGGGAGACATTAAGGGGARGTTAGGACCGACAGTTTGAGAGACACTTAAAGTGGAGTCAGGATACCACAACACTGGAGACTAGGCTGAGGTTGGAAATGGAAAAGACATGTTTGATGAATTAACTGTTTCACTCCTCTTTTCCCTTCCCAGCTGCTAAGAACTGCTCTGATACATACTTGCTTTTGCTCCAACCTGGATTTTAAAACATACCAAGTAGAGGTCTCTACAGCCTTTCTGGGAATACAACCTTACATGTTTCAGGGACAGGCCATCCCTCTATGTTTAAAGTTTTCTGCTCTTAATTTCATCCAGCAATATCAACTCTCTGTGTGTTTCTATTGTTGCCCGGTTCTTTTCCTTTTGTTTAACCCCTTGCTGTCTCTCACTCTTCTCTCATCCCCACTCCTGGCTGGCAGTTTGCCTCCCCTCTGTCCCATGGGTGCTACAGCACCTAGGGAGCAAGAGCCTGCTGTCAGGCCCAGCACACGGGGACGTTTCCTAATCTGACTATTGCCAAGCTCCTTCCACWAGAACCTGGGCCTAGAAAAATATGAGAGAGGGAAAATGGAAGAKATTTTTTTCGCTTTTGCTAACCACTGATAACCCTTTGATATTTTTTGGATCTCCTGGACATCTCTGGCATTGCTACACGACAGTCAGCCTTGATGTTTAATGGCTTTAACTACCTCAAGAAGCAATTGCTGCAATTGTGCTTTTGTCTTTAAAGGTGTCTCGACGTCTGGGCAATGTGTTCTACATGATGAACCTTCCTCTGTCCGTGCCCCTGCCACCTGCTCCAGGCAAGCCCTCAGATCAGCCCTCCGACATAGCCTCCCCTCTTCACTGCAACAGCAGTGCCGAAATGCTGGATAGTCCCTGCTCTCAGGACCCAGAAACTTCAAAAGCAGTGGAACAGATCGTTTCAGAAAGCAGGGAAAATCCATGTGACACAGCTGGATCTCAGGCTGACTTCCAGATGATCACTTTTCAGAAAAGTTGAGCTGAGTCCAGGACATAATATGTTTTTAATAATACAGGAACCTCTAGTTACAAAGTGTTTGAGAAGACAGCTACAGCCTGAAACCTCTGTATGACTGGGGCTGAATGAAATAAGCTTCAAAGGCAGCGTGAGGAAGTATGGGATCTGAAAAGCATTTAAAAAATGCAACTGCATGTTAGTGCAATTACTTTCAAGTGCAATTCATTGAAAAGAATACCGGTACAGTTAACAGGTAAATTTAATTTTTCATTAAAGTCCAGTGTGATCACTGAAATCTGTCAGAGACTCAGTGTGCGCTGTCTGTCTTACAGTGTGTTCCTGCTGAGAAACTACGAGGAAAAGTTACAGCTTCCACACATAGCTGACTTCTGCTTCTGTTGAACAAAATTTATACAGAAAATTTATACAGAATTCATTGGGAGAGTATGGAATTACCTGCAGGATATAGAGAAATATACCCTAGACTCAGCAATTTGAGTTAATTCCATTGCTATTCTAGACCTAAGCCTTTCTAAGTGCCTGGGAAGGGTACACAGGGTATAGACGAGATACTCAGGTTATACCTGGACATGAAAATATCGTGTGTAACAGCAATTGTAACTATTCCGAGGCATTCTTATCAACAGAATTTGAATTTGCTTTGCGTGACTGCACAGTTGAGCTGAGCTGAGGTTAGGAGGAAGCATCAGCAGACTGCGCCATGAAGACCAGGCACTGGGGCAGTAATGTTCCTGCAGGCAGCAGGCTCAAAGCCACCCGGCTCCTGCCAGCCTCTGCTGCAGCACCCTTCCCCTCAGCTCACCTGGGCAACCCATGGAAAGCCCTTCACTCAGCAGCACGCTCAGTGTTCTTCATTTTGGAAGAGGGCATCAATTTTAGCCTGAAAGCTCCCTTTTCTATTGTTTTCCCCTCACTTCTGCTAYTGACGACTCATTACCTCACAGCAAACAAGAACCACAAAATAGAGTTTTTAGCTAGGGATAAATCCCCAATATTTTATTRTGATTTCTGTGTGAATTACCTTTGTTCCCTCTTTAGGGGTTTGGTCACACACTGGTCTTCCACTTAGGTTTTGGAGGTCAGTATACTACAGTGCCATCTTCCACTCTCCTCCTTGCAAGAACACTGCTTTACTCCAAAGGACACACAATTATTTTTGATAAAATTAATTTCTGTAAATGGAGGGTTGATAGATTAAGGATCTGCTGTATATTGCTACTTTAGATTCTMTCCTCTTAGTTTAGTTTATGTGGCCTCAAGTACTGAAAAACCAAGAGGTACACCGCTGTTTAGATGCTAAGTGTCTAAACACAGGAGGAGAGGGAATAGTCTCATATTTTAGACTGTGGGCACCTGTTCTTTTACTTTAGCCTGAGATAAATTATTCTGTATCTTTGGTATATTTGTGCACTAGATAATATGTGCTTAGATGTTTGCAACAGCAACTTAAGATGTTCATCTTACTATACYGTCCAAACTTTGCAGCCTTGAGAAGAAGGGCAAATATATATAGTACTCCTTTTCTGAACTAGCAAAGTCTTTCTGTAAAAGGAGTACAGCCTGATTCTGCTTTCACTGAAAACTGCCACTGACACCAGTTAAYGGCAGTTTTGGGCTCTCTGCATATATCTCAAAATACTGTAATTGGAGTGCACGATTTTAGGGTTAATTGATAAAAACCAGTAAGGCCCAATGCAAAAGCGTGGTATGCTATGCAGCAAAATACTCCAAAGTTGCAGACAGACCCTGAAGTAATCCCCTCCTAAGTGTAGTGCTGATCTTTACATCTGTGATCTGGTGAAATAATGGGAGTCTTTCCCAAGAGATTATGTCTTATGCATCATCTGGGCGTATTTTTCATATAAGGAACTATTTACTGAATACTCAATAGTGTTCACAAAACCCAAAGTTATAGCCTGAAGCTGGAAAGTTTAAATATAACTCCATAAGACTGTTTAAAAGATGTACAACAGAATATTAATCTTGGACTGGGAATGAGTTTGCTGTTCACTTTGTCTCAATTAATTTCAAAAAGCGTTAACCTCTGTTCTCTTCATTAGCTTTTCTACATTTTTCATGGCTTTAAAACTTAGTAAGGCAGCTTGGAGAGTTTTATGTTGAATTTGGTAATGTAAATATTTACCTTTTCAGATTTTGGATGAAACACAATTGTCAATGTAAAAAATCATATTCTGTTTGAAATGCTTTTACCTGTTATTTTAACACATAACATCTTGGATTAATTACACCAGAAAAAATGTTTTACTTTTACAGTAGATTTAACTAGTGTGATTTTTTTTATCTAGATTGTTCATATATCATGAGGGRAAAAGAAAATATTTTTATATAGTAAAAGTGTTTGTTAAAATAAAAAAAAATCAGGGACACCAATTCTGTTTAGCAACTGAATTGCTAACCTTTTTTTTTTGTACAATTGACGATCATGTTGACAATGTCACTTACCTAATTAAACACAGTCAATGAATTGCTTTCCAAATGGCATCCTACCTCCTCATCGTATGAAATATTTGACTTAATCCACATGAGACCTCCTCCACCCTACAAGAGGAATCTCTGATACGTTTCCAGGTCAATGAGGCCAGGAGGTGTCGCTGCAAAGCTATGAGAAAGTTATCTACTACCCCTCCAAAGTGAAATCCGGCACACTCCAAGTACAGGCGGCCTGTTAAGAGCAAGGATATGAAGAAACTGAACCTGTTTTTCTAAAGCAACAGCAGAGGAGCTTGACTTGAAATCCCATATGCCAGGGAAGAAAGATYGAAATCTGGTTCTGAAGAGTGTGACTATTTTTGTAAATGGCTCAGACATGAACAATGCCAAAAGCAGAGAAAGCTGGGATGCAARTTTTGCAGTCTGGTACTATTTCTGCAACTAAAAAAAACATATGATCCTTTACACATACTGGGGTCTTCTTCCCAAAATGACAAAAAGAATGACWTCATGGCTTCCTGTACTTGGGAAGATGTGCTGGAGCAGCCAAAATGCAATAAGGCCTGGACTGCATACAGCCGTAGAGTGAAATAGGAAGGAAAGGGATTYACCTAAACGGACATAATCAATTCTATTTCTAATGAAGGAAATACCACTGGTAATGAATGTTTCCTCTCCTACAAACACTTCAGAGAGAATGAAAAAAAAAAAAAAAAGGTAAAAATTAAAAAAAGACCTAGAATTAGTAGACAGACCCATATTTTCAGATTTTGATGTGTTTTCCGGAATTATGTTTATATGTAAACATTGAGGCCTTACTGATTCTGAGCAGCTACATGTTCTTTTTTGACTTGTAATGCTTATTCCAGCTGCAAAGGGGTGTAGCTAGCAATCACAAGTACATAAGAAATCTGGCAGAACTGTGCTACTTAATGACTTTCTGGTGCCTATGCCACCACTGCATTCATTTTTTCTGCTATGCCACTAAAATCACAATGGGATGCAGATGATGTATTTTAATATGTGTGGCATCATTAGAAATGTTTCACTTAACATCTATTGCTGTATTAGTCTGTAATAGTGATGCAGCTAATGAAGAAAAGATTATGAGATGCTGTAGAAGTATCTGATTTTGTCTGTATCARCACTAAATCTGTAGGCTCCTAGGGACAGGGACCACCATTTCTTGTTTTTTTACAGGGCCAAGGTTAAAGACACGATAAATAAAAAGGTATAGCAAACATATAATAAAATGGTTCTGTACTATAAATAACAGATTTAGGAAAGTCCTGAAAAGGAAGAAATGGCTTGTCCTTCCTACCACAACCTGTGTTTCTGACCTCATGATTGCTGCATATGATGGTGATGTGGAATACATATTTATATAGGCCTAAACAGATAATTCTCTGCTCAATTCCCCAGGTGAAAAATCTCTAAAAAATGCTATGAATATACAACAGTTAGGCAGAATTCCCATCTGGTCCAAGTCAGGCAATCATTCTAATCAAGCACACGAAAACAAGAACAGGCAGCTAGGTCCACAAGGTGATGGTATTTCAAACCGACTCATATCCATGCCACCAGCTACTTTACAAAACTTAGTATTCTAAGACCTTATCCAATTGTGAATCCTCCACAAAATAGTTTTCAGAATGTTAATTTATCCTTTGAGCGGGAAACAGAAAAAATAATGACCTCCAGTTTTTAAAATCACCTCTACTTTTCTAAATTAAGTAGACCCTTCTCATATTTTGGACTTTCCAAATACCCTAATATAATGTTGATTGGTTGTGTATTGTTTTGAGTCACCTTCAACATCAGACATTTTACAGAAAAGCACCCAAAACTAGATACAGCTCTTGTTTTGGTACCTTGCTCTGATAATGGCATAATAAATGTCCTATCTAAGCCCTTTATTATTCACTGGAAAATAACAAGTCAGCTCTATGAGACTGGGTGCTCACCAGGGTTCTGCTACCTGTGATGCTTCGTTTTGACTAAGCCCTCATGCTATAATAAACAGCTATAGCTATATTGCTATTGCAATTTCAGTATAATAAGAATACATGTTATGGTAAGGGAAAAACTCACCTCTCCTGTTTCATTTGTTTGGGGGGGGGGGGGTTGGGGGGTGTGTGCTTTCTGCCTTTGCATTTGCATATCTCCTTTCTTTGGGAAGACTTTACTCCTACTATCACATATATTGAGGCCACAAGACTTATTCTGTTGACTTGGCCTTTATGCAGTCCCTTCCTCTGTCCCATTGCCAAGTTTACCTAAGTCTGTATTCTTCCAGACAGCCATTAGTTCTGCTACCATCCACATGTTCTTCTTGAACCAACAATTTCTCTGCTGGTGAGGATGCAAAGTCTTTTACCTAGACTGTAGAAAAGAGGAACCTATTGTCCATGTTGTATAGAGAATGATACTGTATTTTTTCCTACAGTACAGTGAAGACATTAATAGATGTTTTGCTTTATCAAAATTTAAAAACACATGTATGTGGCATCTGCGAGTGTGAATTACTGAAATCAATCAACCAAATTAGCAAACAGAAAAAGCACTGCTGACCAAGGGGAAAAAAGAAAGCACCAAGCCAACCTGGTTTTCATATTTGCTGATTACCTTTCAGTTACAGGGTTCAAACAGCTGCGCCAGAGAGGAGTGCTGCTCAGTCTGTGATTCCTGGGCCTCCAGCAGTCTGTAAACAGTCTGCATTGAAAGATGGTCTGTAAACAAATCACCAGCTTCTCGTTGAATCTGTTAATTGGAGAGATGTAAACTCAAGAATCACATTTTTATATAACAAATATTTTTAATGCAAACACTTGTAGTCATAACAACAAATTCATGATTTTATAAAACAATAACAATTTGGTTTTTTCCTAATCCTATATCCTTAAATATTACCATTCTTCTCCTCCCCTCCTGCCACTGCCAAAAAAATAGAGATACAAGCAAGTCTTTTTTTTTTTTTTTTTTTTTTTTTCCAAAACCTCAGCTGGTTCTTCAAAAAAATGGATTGATGTATTTTCCATTTAACATATTTATATGTCCAGGTACATCTCCACTAACTCCAGCACGGTCTGCTGGACCAGCAGAATTGATGGTGGTCTCTAGGAAGAGCTATATGCCACTCCACATCAGGAGAGTCATGTCTTTATTAGAGTTCATAAAAATATATTCTTGCAATGAGCAAAGCTGGTATTTGAAATAGGTGAAATTAATTACAGAAGGACCAGAATCAGGGGAAATTAATTCTTAGTTCAACTGTGGGTTTTTTAAGTTATATGTGTTAAATAATTCTGAGTTGTATAGAAATGAAAAGGAACTTGCAAGAGTGGAAGTATTTAAGAAGCTTAATACGTGAAAGATAATTCTTAAATATGTGAAAGATAATTCTGGATATTTGTCTAATGAATCTTTGTTGTTCTGCTAAATTAAAAGCTAAGTGGCTAACTAAATATTTATAAGCTTCTGGGATGGAAGTGACTCAGGATATGTCTACACTGGAGTGTGCTTCTGAGTGATGACTCATGTATTTGTGGGTGGATTTTAGCTAAACCTGCCTTGAAAGTATGTGTTGCTGTACAGTACAAGGCCCATATTCCTTATATTTTGAACCCATATTCAGYGCTGAACCTGACTGGATGAAATGGGAGGTCACTCCAGAGCCTGCATGCTACCATCCGTGGATGATCTAGGAAATGGCTACTAACATATYGCTGGGGAATTTGCCTATCGTCCTCGGATCCCTCTACAGAAGCTCTTTCCTTCCTTCCTACCTTCCTGCCTGCCTGCCTTCCTGCCTGTCAACATAATAGTTGAGGTAATTGTGATTTGTCTTCTCCCCTCTCTTCCCGCAAAGCCAGAAGAATTAACCRTGGGTCCAGTGGATAAGGTTCTTACAAGTGAACGGTTTGTTCAGCAGAACAGACACTTGCTCAGACTTCTAGTGTCACTTCAATTTCTGTATTGCAGATGGCAGCGTGACTCTAGAGAYAATTCGTGACATGCTTGCCCGTAATTCAGTTGCCGACGTGTAGCCTTGCACTTCTGGCACATATTAACTATGCCATAGCGGTAACACCACATCATCTTATGGATCCAGGATGACCGACACTGAACCCAAAACAATGAGATTACAAATAGCTGATAAATTGCCAGGAATAAGTGAGTATAAGGGTATAAGAAAATATGTACCAGAAGAAGTGGAACACCACCTAACTTGTGTCTTGCCTCAGAAGCCAAGAGAGGATACCTAAAGTAGAGTAGAAGAACAAAGCAAACATCTCAGAATACTCCCTTTATCACCAGGGACCTATCACGCAGACAACCAAAAGCGATTTTAATATTTAATAGCTCATGATGCATTTTTGTTTCATGAATCTATCCAGCTGTTTTTTGAACTAAGTTTCCARCATCCATACTGCCATATTAGAGCACACTGTTGGGGTAAAGAGGAGGAGTAGGAATGAGGAAAAGAGGGTAATGAAATGCTGTCGGTTTGGCTTCGGTTGAAAAAGGAAACCACTCCGCTTGCATGCAATATCCTTCACAACAGTCATTTAAGTGGTCATGATTCTGAAACCCTACTCTAATCAAAACGGCAGTTGGCACTTAAGGGGCTATGACTTTACTGCATGGTTCTGAAATGCTTCTTTTTGCAGCCTGCGCTGCAGTKGACATAGACACTAACCTTAAACACAAGCAGTTTGAACCTTCACTTCCACTCCCTGGCTTTCTTGAGATTCAGCCACTTCCTTCTCTCCCATCCTCCCACCGTACTGATGACTGCAAATAAGCTTGTCCCATGTAAGATTCAGTGTTGATAGGCTGCRTGCTCCATAATGGTAGGAAGTTTACCACCCACTGCCTCACACTGGAGGACACATTCCCTGGCCCACTTTCCACCCTTCGGTCCTTTCCATAGATCTGCTTGAAGTGATCAGTTTGCTCCCTGTGCTGCACATCAATCTGCTGCTGCATGCCCAGCTGTCCTGGGAAGAGCTCCTGCAAGTTAGTGTTTCTCAAACTTCAGATGAATTAAAAGTTCTGTGGAAAAAAAAAGAAAGAAAATAGAGGTTAACCAGAAATCCAAGGTGCTTTTCTGGCAGCAAATAGCTTGATGTACTGCAGATAATATACCATGCCAAAAAAAATGCAAAATGAACAGCTAAGCATTAAAGGTGGGTTTATGAATCAGCAATAGATTCCAAGATGCAGAAGGCATATGGGAAGTAAGGTCTTAAAAGAACCTGAAAGTAGAGGTATGGAGGGATGATGATCTGGAATGAGACCCGTCATGTGGCGACTGCGCTCTCCACAATGAGGGCAGCGAGCAGACAGGAGCGCGGTTCCAAACAGCCTCTCCCATAGAGCAGGGAGGATTTTCCCAGCTGAAGTTCAGCTTATGCCTATGCAGGGATAGCAGAGGGGCTCTCAGCTATGCTGTGCTAAAACCCTTACTGCAGGCATTATGGGTTATTAGCAAGCTGTAAGTTACAGATGGCTAAAACTTCTGCTAGAAAGCCTCCATTTCAGACATGMTTTTATGTTACACTAAGTAAAGCACATGAAATAACTGTTAAAATGATTGCCAACCTAAAAATGTATTTTTTGAATAAATGCAGTTTGCCTACTTTTACCAAGGCTTTATTTTGTTGTAACCATAAAAACTTTAATTCCCTATACCTACAATTTTATCTTTTGAATTATACTTTTATAGCTCATTCACTCTGCAGTCAGCTTAATTTGTAACTTGTATAGATTTTCTGCCCAGCAACAGCAAGAGGAAAACATTCAAAAGAAAAAGACGTCGTACCAGAAAAAGCACAAAAATTGGCACAGTGACTCAGGGGCAAATATGCTGCTGGAAACAATTCCAGGTTTTTAATTACCTAGTTTTCAAGCTGAGAGGTTCCAAAATCGTAGGAACAGGAAGGGGCAACAAGAATTGAAAGGACTGGACAAGATGATACAGCACTGCACATACTTTTCCATCCCAAAGTGCCAGGGTGTGGTTTGGAAACATGGAGCCAGGATAAACCATTATACGCGTTGCTAACTTGAGTGACCTCATAGCGAAGGCATGTGGGACAACCTCTGACAAAAGGCCATTTTACTCTATATAGGTTGCTTTCTGAATCTAATTCTGTGGGTGTATGAGAAGGTCCCAGCAATCAGAGCCTGTTTAAATAGGTAACAACTAACGAAGGCCTGCTACATCGAGCATCTTTAAGGCCTAGGAGGAGTATCAAAACTAAACGTATGGATTTTTACTGCCAAAGAGCTGGAGCACTTTTATTCCAGCGGGATGGGCTAGCTCTTCAGAGACCAAGTCACCCCTCTTGAGCACCAACGGGCACCCTGGCTTTGTCCAGCCTTTGTCCAGCGGATGAAGGCGGCCAGGATGCGGCGGGGTGGCTGCCTCCCGCCTTGGGTAGGCCCCGACGCACAGCCCCGGCTGCCTGGGAGGGAACCGGGCGGCGAGAGGCCTCAGTAGCGATTTGGAAGTTGGACTTTAGACGCTGGGGCCTGGGCACGGCGGGGTGAGGCCCGGGCACAGGAGGAGGRCAGGCTGCATCTCCCCCGCGGGGAGTTTCTCATTAACCAGACTGCTGTAGTGGGGGCCTGACAGACCGATGGGGGCCCAGGCCCGGCCCCTCGGCCCGCGGGCGGGCAGCGATGCCTTTGAAGCGGGGCGGCCCACCCGAACGGAGACCCGCCGCGGGGATGCTGCGAGCCGGCTTTCCCTCAGAGCCCTGCACCGCCCGGCGAGAGGGCTGCGGCGAGCCGAGCCCGTCGAGGCCGGCTGAGGGGCTGAGGCGGGGCGGACCCTCCGCGGCCCTCCCGCCCCTCCGCCGGCTCCCGCCGCCTCTCGCGAGGCCGCCGCCACCGCTCCCCCCCCGCCCCGGCCCACGTCACCGGCGGAGCAGACGGGGACAACATGGCGGAGCGGCGGAGGCACAGGAAGCGGATCCAGGTAGCCGAGCTTCTCCCTCCCTGCCCGGCCCGCACCCCCTCCCCGTCCTCAGGGCGGCCCGGCCCCACCGGACGGGCTGCGCCGGGCGCCCCGGCCGCCCCTCAGAGGGGCTTCCCCTCCGGTTCTGCGGCCTCCCCGCCCCGACGCCGTGCCGTTGCGAGGAGGCGGCGGGCGGTGCCGGGCGGCCCGCGGGAGCCGGCGGTGAGGGAAGCGCCTTCGTCTCGGCCACCGCTGGGGCAGCGGGAGCCCCGCAGGCGCCGGGAGCGTGGGGGGAGAGCCGTACCGGCGCTCGGTAAAAGCCCGAGCTGGCACCGGCGGCACAGGTTTTCCTCAGGATTTTCTAGCAAATTCGTAAATCTTGGTAAATACCGAGAAAAGCCGGAGCCCGCTGCGCGGCGGCGGCGGAGAAGCGCAGGTGGGAGCGTTTCGGGGGTGCTGCAGGCGCTGCCGCCCCGGGCCCCCCCAGCACCGGCTGCCGCCCCGGCGGGGGGCTGAGGGGCGGCCGGCGGGGCACCCCGGCCCGTCCGTTCTCCGGGGGCCGGCGGTTCTTCCTCTCGGGGTCTGCGCCCTCGAAAGTACATCGTCCTTCTCCATGACCAGAGAGAGATTTCGAGCTGTTAGCTGTTTTTAATCGCCATATTATACCTAGGATCTCGCCCGTTACCAGTGTCGAACAATAGCTTAATGTGGTAAGAACAACATTCACAATAACCAGGCGAGCAGCCACCTTAGCCTAGAGCTGACACCCAGCGTGTCTGTTCCAGCGATTCGTAAGCAAAAGACGTGGGACAGATGGTATAAGCATCTTAAAAACAAATGTGCCTCAGCCAGGAAATGATGTGGTGAGGAAAGGAAATTTGTTTTTCGAAAGGTAAACAAACAACCGTGTCTAAAAATAGACCTAATCAGCTTTGAGATGATGTTAAAATGTAGTGATAATTATATGGTATCACTTAAAGGCAAAATGAAGACTGCTTAGGTATATTTTCACTTACCTGGAAGTCAGGACTTCTCAATATATAACTTTAACATTGAGTTTTACAGAGTTTTTGGGCATGTTTTGGGCATAGTTACAGCATCAGTTACTATAATGCCTGTTACTGTTATGTATTATTAACCCTAAGCCTAAATAATGTTTAGTTTTGGATTTACTGCTCTACCGTTAAGCAGAGATAATATTAATGAGAGAAATCATAGAGCCATTCAACAATGTACGCTTCATATGTCATCCTTCTGCTTGGTTGCCCTCTCTCCTTTCTCTTCCTTTCCCTTCCCAGCCCACTTTCCCTTCCCCCAAGAAGATGGAGATGTGTCTGTACTTGTAATGGTTCCTTTCTTCACCTTTAATTCAGATTACTGGGGGGGGGGGCCAGAATGCAAAGAGTAATTAATCAGAATCTTGTTAATCAAGCCTTATCAATCACAGGCATTCAATGAATTATCATAAAACATTACAAAATTATTCTTTTTTCATAATCATCATAGACTRTCCCTTACCAAGGATGACAGCAGCTCAGTAAAACATCCATCACAACCAAATTAAATGTAATTTAATGTTTTGTGTAATACCCAAGGCTGTGGTCTTGCAAGCACTTAAGCACATGTTTAATTTCCAGCCTCTTAGCAGTAAAAGTATTTCCCAGATTGTTAGTAATTACATCGATGTCTGGTGTTAACACTTAAGGTTTAAGATTGTGACCTAAATCTGTGATATACTTATGTAGATAAATGTCTGTTGTCTCTTAGTAGTTTCCCAGTGTATGTCAACAACAATGGGAAGACAAGACAGTGAACAAAGAATACTGTTGAATGCCCAGAGGGTGTTCTTAATTGGTCAGTGAATAAAACAACATATATTTTTCTTGGTAGTTGGTTTGGGGGTTTTTTTTTAAGCTTTTTGAATTTTATTGGCATACTTACAATATGATTACCATGTTTCAGAATAATGCTGCAAGTTTCTTCTTTTAAARTGAAGTGCGGGATGTTTATTTGTAGGTGTTTCAAGTGTTTCAGAAGTGTGTACTTATTTTAGGGTGATGTGTACACCTTAATAAAGAGACTATTAGTCACACTGTATGCAAGTCTGGCATTTGAATACCACATTGTCATTAAGTAGAACTGTATTTCTTGACAAGAGTAAGGTTCTTAGCAGGAGATGGTCTATTTAGCTGTGGAAGAGGCTGATGTAATAGAGTTCAGTTACAAATGCTGTATGTACAGAAACTGGGTTCTGAATAATTTTTACAGGATTTTATGTCTACCATCAAGTTTGGAATCATGGTAGTTAGGTCAGCTAGCTAAACATGAGATGAGATGTGAAAAAAAGTCTCAATAAAATAGTTCAAAGTTYTGTCAAGCCTACTTGCTGTGTTTTCCATTGGAAGTGATAGCAGGAAGGATGTGTTTTRCAGAATGCATTTTCATAAAAAGACACATTGCCCAATCTGTATTGCATAGCTTAGACTCTTCCTCTGGCAACAAGCTGAAAGTTAMAGAAGTCGCAGAAATCATAACTTCAGAAGTTTGAATAAAGATATTTGAGAGGTAAAATTTTCAAAGTGTCATTCTTGATGGTAATTTAACTGTAACTAACATGGAGATTACTTCAGACAGCAGTAGTGAAAAGAGACTGATCTGTAGGGTACAGATTGCTCAAGCCAGTGGGCCCCACATGATTCAAATTTCTGAAATCAAGAATGCTTGCTGTATATAAAGGACTTATTAAAAGAAAAACAACATGTTGTCTAATGGCTAGTTTAGTATCTTTTCTTTAGACAGAAGATGGGGAATGTCTTTGAATGCCTGTTACTCCAGCAACCTGATCAAAGCTATTTCATCTCTTGGAAAAAAAAATACGGTTCCATACATATCCTGAAATATTCACTTAAATACAAAATCTTCAGAGTTGGTTACTTTGACAAGCATTCAGCTGGGTAACGTGGCAGTTTGTTGGCAGGTCTGCAATTTGACTGTTAACTAGCCATTAAGTTTTAATTACACTGGCCGGATTCCATTGTGCACGGTTTTATTCTGCCCATGTGAAGTTTTGTTTATCTTTGCATTGCGACTAATAGCACTTGCATAGTGCCTTGGTGCTGTGTCCTCGACTCTAGAAATGTTRATGCATATAAATACTGCTCTTTATTAAATAGAGAAAACAGGTCTTAGGCAGTTCTTAGGCAAATGTCTCACTGCAAATTGATGGCTGAGGTGGCATCAAGGCCGTGTACATGCCATTAATGACACGTACCTTCCTTGTTGACTTTTTTTTTTCTCATGAATCACTGGATTCGAGCTTTGAGATTCTCCTGATGAAGAACATCCACTAGTCAATATTAACTGTTGTAGCCTACAGTTCTGTTGTGTCTTGATTTGGGCTCTGCTGGAAGGAAAATGTGCAGCAGCTGCATTGCTGCTTCCTGTGCTACAGTTTTTTGTGAATGAGATGGAAAGGATCTTCAGAAATGACAATGSAATGGTTTTCCAGTAACGCAGATTTTAATCCAGCTTGCCCATTTGTCTTTATTTTCTCATAAATACTAGTGAAGCTAAGTGGGATGATAACAAAGAATGGCTAAATAACTTCTTCAAAAGTGAGTGGTATCAGGTGATAAAGGAGGAAGAAACAAAGATTGAGGGGAGGGAAAAACACAAAAAAATAGGAGTTAGAAGTAGCAGCCCCACTTTTCATTAAAACAAGAATAGCTGTCTTTTGAAAATCTGAGTTACATTTTTGGAGGTGGGAAGGGCCTAGGGTTAGAAGAGGACTGAAGCTGGCATATTTTGTCTTCAAAGTATTGTAGATTGCTCCTTTGGCCTGTTTTAGAACTCTGTATGTTTACAGCCTTTGCTCAAAAAATTAGTGATGCCTGAAAAGAAAGAAGGAAGAAAACAAATACTTTATTTTTATAGGATATGCATAGGACAAAAAAACATCTGTTAATCTTTTKCTGTAAAGAAAAGTTAATGTCTTGTGGCTAGCACACAGCCATGGTAATCCAGAAGAACTGGTTTCTCTGCATGGCTCTGCCACAGTTTCTTTTAAGAGACCTCAGGCTATCCATGTACTGGTCATCAGTGCAAGAGTTGGACAATTTTATGTTTATTAGGCACTGAAGGAAATATAGATGTAGTCCTAAGAGCAAGTCCTGAGACCCTGATGTGTTTGTTTCCCCCCTACCCACTCCCACCCAGTGATCTATCGCATTACGCTAATTTGTGTGCTTTTTCTCTGCCCTACCTCACCTTGATACCTTTTTAGTGTAAATGTTTCAGCAGGATGGATGAGGAGTACCCCCTCTCCTGCCACAGAACATCTTCTRGTCTAAGGTCCTGAGAGTCAACAGGGGAAGGAAAAAGATAATCTTGCGTTTCAGCCCAAGCTTTGATGTGCTCAAACCATCTTCAGAGAAGATAATGCTAATGCAGTTGTAGTGTGCTTATAATATGAGGAGAGATACGAGGAATGGAACATGGGTTGACATAGTGTCATTTTTGACGTAGCCTCTCAGCTTGAAAAACAGGCTGCACATGACAAATGTGCTTAAATTTCTTCTTTTCCTTATCTGAGAACTGTATAAACTATTAGGCTTCAGAAGTTTTCTGTGAGGGATGGTGTTCTGAAAATGTAAGGTCTCAGATCTAGGAGCAAAGAAATAAACGAGATATTCATTTTATTGAAATCAAATAATTTGATGACCCCTTTAAAACAGAGGAGCATAAATCCTTGTAATGCATTTGTCTGCACATGAAATAACTTGTCTTGTTAGTGATAGTCGGCATTTACTCTGTTCTGATTTTCCAGAAGCCTTGTTTACATTACGATGTTGTGGAGGGAAATCATCCTGTCTTGGGTCATGCCTGTCGTCTTGCAACTGAGTGAAATTTTGAACCACAAATATGCTCTGGCCTTTTGACATCCATTGAGTGGTTCCAGGAGTAAGAGAACCTGAATTAAGTCATACTTAGGTGGGGAGAAGAAGAAGGAAGCCCATGGGCGCACTAGTTTTAATAGCTCAGTTCAGATGTTTTTATTTTTAATGAATACAGGCCTCTCTGCTCCTGCAGTCCCAGCTGGAGGTTGAATTAACTGGGAACTACATCAGTGTATTGAAGGAAGTTCAGAATGCACTGTGCTATACTTTGATTTGGGAGATAATGGTAAAAAAATAATTTGATTAGGGTTTTCCTTTCACTTCAGTGGGCCTGGAAGGTCTCTGGGTTTGAAAATCTCAGCGTCRTTTTATGAATTCATATAGGGCGGAATTTTCATAGGAATGCTTGAGAGTTATTCTTAAAAATTTTAAAATGTCAGTGCATTTCTAGTAAGTAGGTTTTCCTGTAGATAGAGTTCTTTGGTCTAGATAAATAAGAAATTGGGTTTAATTTTAGTTTTAATGGCATTCTTCCAGAGTTTGTAAATTATCAGGGATCATAAATCATTCTGTCTAGTGACAACATGCATTTTTCAATATATAAAATTAAAGTAGATGCAAGAGTCTAAAACAAAATCTAGAGCAGAAGTATTTGGAAGCTTGACACTATCCTATTTTTTAGTAATTGAAAACAGTTTAATCATAGAATTTTAACTGAGAAGACTTTTTACAACATTCCAGAAATATAGTGCCTGAGATGTTTCTTGAGTCTTTGTCTTTCCTATAAAAGCAAACTTTAAATATCAGGAAGTTTTCATATGCTTTTTAAGGCCATGTCATCTGTTTTAAAGCTTAATAATTTATTGAGAACTACCCCTTGATTCATTTGTATAATCTTTTTCTAAATGTATAGGGAGGCTTAAAATGCCTGGATTTTGGCTATTTTTACAASTGAACATAAAGATCAATTGAACTGCATCTTTAAAAAGTTGTGCTTAGGATACTGAAATTTTCAGTGCTTTTGTAGATTTCACTTTATGATGAAATGTAATATTATTTTCTGTCAGTCATCTGTTTTAATATTTCAACAGAAACCTGGCTCTGCAAGTAAAGGGATGAAAATAGGATGAAAAATGGGGATTAAATTGCAGGGGAAACTTTCTCAGGATGAGCTCAGTTAAACTGTGGCAGTCTCCCTCAGAGGGAAGCTTTTTTTTGTTTGGGGTGTTATGAAACTATCCCACAGAAAAGGACAAAGCAATAGATAGTAGTAAGGAGCAATCAAAAAAAAAAATCTCCTGGTGCCAGCCACTGCCTGTATAGCACATCACATGACCTATCAGAATCATAAATATTTTAGGAAGGAAAAAAAAAAAATGCTGGCAGAGGAATTAACATCGATGCGAATATCGGTAGCTTCTCTGACTGTTTCATGGTCTGTGCTGTAAAGACGAACATTTGCCCTGTGAGTTGTTGTTCTAAGTTTAATTTGCTGGTAGGAAATATTAGAAAAACATTATTTTGAAACTCAATTGCTGCATGTGGTCATCACTCTCCATAGTACCTTAGCGCATATGCCATACGATAATGATGGTACACATTCACTCATTTTCTTCAAATGCATTGTAACTCATTTTGTTGCTATTAAACCAAATCTGTTTTGGTACCAAACTTGGTAGTATCATCAGTGATTTACAATTACTGGTAGAACTGTACCATATAAGGGGACATCAAACCACAGTATATAAATTATGTGCATTCATCCACTGTCAGYTAGTGAATAGTTTTCCATGAGTTACAGATTTTTAAAATTGGAAAAAAAAAAAAGTATTGAACATGGAGAAAGAGTTAATTTAATCTATATGAGGACTGTTAGGATCATCTGGCTTAATTTAGGCACATGTTTTTAGAACTGTCTAACTGGTGAGTATGRCAACATATTTCTGCATACATATAAAGAATTTAGGCTTTAAAAATGTCARTAATCTCAGAACTAACAAGCTACGGAGTGCTTTTGGTCATTTGGATATCTTTGTGTCTGTAKTATTCTCTTTAAAATTGTCCTCAGATAAGAAAAGCAACAGTCCCATCTAGAAGGATRATTCATTAACCAGTTGATTTTGAAAGTTAGCTGTGCAAACTGTTGAAAATTAACAACTCTCACCATCTGAAGTTTTTATTCTGGTGTAACAACATCTATTTGACCTTGCATTTCCACTTAACATGCTTCTTRTGATATTATGATTATACATCTTAAAAGCGGTAATGGAGGTTGTATATGTTTATTGACCTTTAAAAACATTATATCTTTAAATAGAATTTTTTAATTCTGTGTATTCCTGTAAATCACCAAGCTGTTTTGTGGCTTTTGTAATCTATTTCTTTGGCCAGCATGAGAAGAATAGGTACAGAAGAGGTACTGGCAGTCAGAAAAGATGTCCTAGTGTTTCTCTGTTATTGATCTGCAAGTAGTGGGGGGGATTTGGAGAATTAAGCATTACAGATCAAAAGCACTYTTACAGAAAGGAATTTTTGAGGAAGTTTGCATGAGTCAGTGTAATATGCCAAAYGTTTGTTTCAGATATGTTTTTGTGAAGCAGGAACATCAGAAAGGTCTTCCTTTCCTGCTTACAAATACTAGGTCTTAATTTTACATAATTGAAAATGCCCATCTCCATCCTTCTGTCTTACAAATCCTTCAATTCTGCTCCTTTTCTGCAAGTTGGTAAATGTACAGAATTTATGAATGCGTGCAGACTAAGGGCTCCCTTTGCCTRAAACGGCTCTTTTGACGTTCGTGTACTTCATCCTGTGCTGTGCTTCGTACTGATGTTCCTCGCCTCTAGATTGGAAGAATCTCCTCAAGGGTACTCTGAAGTCATTCTGTAGTCGTGCAGTGGTGCTGAAATTTTCTAGCCAAATCTTTCAGCTTCTTTTCAACATGGTTTTCTCCTCTGTCACATGAAATTCAAGCCGCTTTGTATTCTGTCAATATGCCTGCGCTGCTGTCACTTCATACATGCTCATTCCTCGCTCTTTTGTTTTTCTTTGCTCTCAGCTTCACAACTGTTTTCATCCAAGCTTGTATGCCGTAAGCAGCTTTCCGTGTGCCCAGTGCTTTCCTCATRGTTCCTCCTTTATTTTGCTCTTTTTACAGAGCTGTTCAAGGATTTCATAAAGGAATGCTTTTTTTGCTTTATGTAGACAGAAAGTCCTTGGGAAAAATGACTTGATCTATTTTCGCATCTTTTACATTTTATTTGTTATTTATATATTGACATAAAATAATGAGGACTTTGCAATAGCTGAGCCCAAATGAGTGTCTTTCCCATGTGTTTAAAACTCTATTAATTTTGCACTTTTACTATTGTAGGAGGTCGGTGAGCCATTCAAAGAGGAGAAGGCTGTTGCTAAATACTTACGTTTCAACTGTCCAACAAAATCCACCAACATGATGGGCCACCGCGTTGATTATTTTATTGGTAGGGTTACTTTTAACCAGAGAATGAAACTTTCTTCTTCTAACATTGTACTGGGGATGGGGGGGAGGGGGGCTGTTTTGGTTTTACTAGTGCTTTATCTAATAAGTACTAATCTTACAGTTTGGTATTGAAAACTTATCTAGGCATTAGATAGTCATAAAATTAATCTTATCAGCCTGAAGTAAACACCATAAACTTTTTGCTCGGTGATTTAAAGGTGTGTAGTTGTCAAGAGTGCTGTATTTCAGAATAGTGGCTAGTCTTACTTTTARAGATTGAGAGGATGTGGAACATCACCAGAACTGACTGACTGGTTGGTGTGGTTCAAGGAATGTAGACTAAATGTTAAAATAAATGTAATTCATTTTAATGCATTTTTAATTCCATTTTTCCCTCTAGCCTCAAAAGCTGTGGATTGCCTCCTGGATTCTAAATGGGCAAAGGCAAAGAAAGGAGAAGAGGCTTTATTTACAACCCGAGAGTCTGTAGTTGATTACTGCAACAGGTATGACCTAGCCTAATTCATCGACTGTATTAATGAGTATAGTTGTGAAGATGTCTTAGTTATTTAGGAACCAGTTTCGCTTAGGCTTCGTGCATTCTAAAACACTTGTGGGTGTATGTAAAAATAATGACTGTATTTTTATTACTGTGTTTGAGGGTGGAAACAATGTCGTTTTATCATCTTTGTTCTCAAAACTCTCTCATGCTTTCATTATGCTGCTTGGGGCAGCAAGATGAACAAAACGATTTTCCTATATTTTATAGTTATTTTAAGTTAGTAGGGCCAGAGCTCTCAAATCTCCCCTTGCCGTGGACCTAGTCTGCCATCATGGCAGAAGCTGGACTTTGAGGTTCAGTTTATGCCTCTGAAATGGTATGTCCCTGCTGGTTAGTGTACTCTGAGTGCTTTGTTTAGATGAATGACATATTCTGACTATGCCTCATTTGGGGCAGACTCATAGGGTTAAGAGGACTGTCTACACTTGGAGAGCTCTGCGAAAGCTACTTAGAAATGAAGAATATGGCTAATATTTAGGGGTTTTTTTTCTGGCCTTTTTTAGGTAGCCATCCAGCAAGGTGAGATTCTTCCCCCCAGTTCCAGGGCTGAGGCAGGGCTGATTCCATGTTTGAACTTTAATCCTTTTGCTGATTTCTTTAAGAAAGTTTAGGAAAAAAATATTATTTTAATGCAAGGAGAAAAATAAGTTTTCCCTTTCAGAGTCCTTGGACTGAGGTAGAAGTCTGTGTGCTTGTTCTTCAGTTAGGAAAGCRTCGGATGAGACAACAGTTGTTTAAGTCCTTCAGCTCCAGCAGTGTAAAGAATGCCTGTGTAGCGTGCAAAGAAAATTAGTTCAACCCTCTGTTCCCTGGCACTGATTTTTATCACCGGTATCTTTTCGTGCCCTGATGATCCATTTGGCACCGTACCGTCTGCAGTTTGGTTTCTCTTGCTCGCTTCTATATTGCTAGTAGYGCTAAGGCCACCTTTGGTCACTGAAGCTGTTTTCAGAGTTTTAAACATCAGCACTGTCTACTTCCATTGTCTTTTGGAAGGGATGGAGGAGTATTTTAATACAAAAATAATCCCTTCTGTGTTAGACGTTGCTTAGGCTCTTATTCATATTAAAAACAAGTACCTTAACTCTCTTGGTGTGGCTATTGCCTGTTTTACCTGCCCTATCAAACAAAAAACAAATATCAGATCCTGCTCCTTGATCCTCTGTCAATTGCATCGATCAGTTGCATATTTAAAACAAGTTAYTAACTGAATTCATAAYGCTGCTCCAGTACATAAGGTCTCCTGGTACGCTTGCATATTGATCTGAGTTCAGTAAGTTTTCTTTTGAGGGGATTTGTCACAAATAAGCTACATCAATAATGCTTTGTTCAGCAGGTCTGTAGAGGGTTAACAAGTCGGGAATCAGCAAGCAGTCTGGACTTCGTTAGCTATGTCAAGGTCTGTCCCGCCTCRGGACCTGGCTGTTGGCCGCACTGATACCGTGGCTCCATGCTCTGAGCAGTAGGTCTCGCACAGTCCCGTCTTTTTATATTCCATCAGCGACAGAGGTAGCTCCTGCAAGCGAAAGAGCTGTCCTGCAGGCCAGACCTGCCCTATGGGCTGCTCAGTACCTCAGCCCCTTAAACTTTCAGCTGTGAAGAAAAGCAGTTTCTCCCAAAMAAGTGATTTTCTGTTGCTAGAAAGAGAATCCATGTCAACAATGGTCTGAAGGAAGGGTTTTTGTATACCTGAAACAACTTTGCTTGATAGTCAACACGCACAGAAGTTTAATTGGTAGAATGACTTCTCTCTCTTTAGTGAGTTTTCAYAATTCAACAAGCAGTCCAGCGTAAGGATTTGGTCTGCAACAAGAGGCGAAAGAAACCAAGGACAAATCAAATCGATTTGGAGCATAGGACCAGGATTTTCGGTGTGAATGAGTGCTTGGATTTCACACCCCGCTGCTCCCGCTCAGTCTGAAGAGGAGTATTCTGTACTGCTCTTCCTATTCTGAATTTGGCTATGATCCTTTCAAGGACATTACTTGTTGGTGACAGCCTTAAGACTACCCAATACTACTTCCTCGTGCCCCAGCTGGCCATAGATATACTTGCTATAAGGTATGTTTGTAGCTGGCATGAACGGAATGCTTGCATAGGTACCATAGTTCCAACATAGTTCCAACAGTGTGATTTTATTCATCACGCACCTCTTACCAAGGAACTTGATAAGCCATATGTCCACTTTCTTATTTTTGCTATGAAATACATTGACATGAACTTGAAAATAAATATCAGTTGGAGTTGCATTAATGGGAAAGGTAATTAAATTGACCTGGTGGCTTCCTCCGTCCTACATCTTGTGTATTCATTTATATCTACGCAAAATGCTGCCACGGAAAAGTATGTTTTTTACCTCGTTTCGAACAGATGAACAAAAAAGCAAAGCAAGAGGTGAGACACAGGATAATTAGGTCTGGTATATTTATTTGCAAATAGAGCAGATGATGGTGACCTCTTTCAGTCATCCTATTCATGATTATTTTAGATAGATAATCTAGAATGGTATCTAATAACGTAATTGAGTGTAAACGTTATTATCGCAGCCACACTTAAATGTATCATGTAACTTCTTTCGTTTTAAGACTCCTGAAAAAACAGTTCTTTCATCGAGCATTAAAAGTGATGAAAATGAAACCTGACAAGGATACAAAGAAAGAAAAGGAAAAAGGAAAGGCCGAGAGTGGGAAAGAAGAGGAGAAAAAGAGCAAGAAGGAAAGTGGCAAAGATGAAAAAACTAAGAAGGAGAAAGAAAAGGAAAAGAAAAAGGATGGTGAAAAAGAGGAGTGTAAGAAGGTAAGTACTATCTGTAAGAGAAGAGACRAACCTGTAACAGAGAATACATTAACTGATTGTTAAGATTACATTGGCTTAAAAATATGATTGGTTGTTCTAAAATGTGACATACCTTTTTTGCCTGTTTTCATCTCTAAAATATGCTGCTGCCTTTTTCTTTTTTTTAACTTTGGAGTTCTGATTGTGATCTAGATCAACAAAGAGGCTTCAGCTGGGCCTTTGTGTACCTCATCATCTTCTAACCTGGATTGAGTTAATCAAAAACTGCTTCTCCTCAGCTGCAGCGGGCAGTGATGCTTTGTGCAAGTGTACGTTAGCATGGAGTGACACATGTGCATGGGACCTAACACCTCAAAACAGTGCAGCTGCTGTAAAACAAACAATTTTGCGATGTTTGATAATAAGAATGTTTGGAATGTAGTATTTGATACTTGGTGCTTAGCTCTGTAATAGTGGGGCATTTTCCTGTATGACAGCTCCATTACTAATCTGCATAATGCCTAGTTTTCACAGACTTCTGATTTACTTTCTTTAAAGTTCAAACTATTATTACTGTACAAGTTTTCATGTGCTTTTTCACGTTTTCATTCTTGTTTTCTTTTATTAGCAGTACGGAATTCCTAAATTAAAATGTTAATCTGCAGTAGAAACTTGATGAAGGGATGTGGTTTTTCTTCAATATACAGTGGTATGAATCCAGTGAGGATGGTGCTCAAAAGTTACTCCCATTCAGACACTCCTAAGTGAAATAATGGCACATTTAGGGAGAGGTACAGTCTGTGTAGAAAGGTCTAGATCTCAGAGCTACATGGCTAATAAAAGCATCATAAACAAAACAATCTTGCTGGCAGTCTAAACATAGAAGCCAATATAAGATTGCCTAACTCTTGAGGTACTTATTATGTAATTATGAAAGCTATGAACTCCTCCAATTCCCTGTCATCTGCAGAGTTACGTTATTAAACATGATGTTAATTTTTAAACTGATCATTGTTTATTGGACTGATATTTTACTGGATTATATAAGCCAGTGGGTAGTAACTTGAACAACCACACAGGACAAAAATTAGAAAGTTAATTTCAAACAAAGAAATAAGCAAAGAGGAGGAAACAGGAGACAGGGAAGAGGGAAACACAAGATCCAAAAAGAGATTGAGGAGGATAGAGAATAAACAGGCAGCAGCTGATTCTGAAAGGATGCCCATGTGGTAAATATGGCACCAAGGTACCAAATAATTGTAATAAAGGTGGTGATTATGAAGTGTTGTACCCTGTTCTTGAACTTTGTGCAGACACTCTGTTAATATCAGCGGAGCTTTGCTATGCATTTGAAGACATAATGTAATCCTGAAGTCATAGTCTAGTCCTTAGACACTAACCAAAAATAAAATTTCTCTTTTCTTACAATTTTCCGTTACTTTTGAGATACCCAGTTGGTAATAAATGAGAACAGGAGGAAATAAAGCATCTTTAGTTAAAAAAAAAAAAAAATAATTGTGAACATGATCTTAAGTTTGTGAAAAGCTATGACTCAATATATTAAAATAATAGACATTAAGACCCTCCTTCTTTTTTTTTTTATTTTTTAAAATATGTTTTGTTTATCCTCAGGATGAGACCCCAGGAACACCCAAGAAAAAGGAAACTAAGAGAAAATTTAAACTTGAGCCACACGAAGACCAAGTTTTCTTGGATGGAAATGAGGTAAGATTTATGGGGACCTTCTCACTTTTAGTGTCAATGTACTCGTGTCAGATAATAGGTTAATTTACTGGATTTCTGCAAACGCTTTCTTGACACGTTGAAAGAAAAATTAATGGCAATGTGATGGCTGATCTTGAAACATCAGATTTTTAGATACTTGCAAGGAGGTGAGATGGAGATAAATGTAGGGCAGTAACTTAAAAAATCTAAGAGAAAACTTAATTACCAGTAATTTCCGTGTTAGCGGCCGTGAGGTGAAACGTTTGTCCTCGGGGTGTCATGGGGTGTTGGAGCAGGCTGCCAGCGCGGTTCTGCAGCCTCCCTGCTCAGAGCCTTTCAAGACCAGACGGGGTGAAGCCCCGAGGAACCTGGGCTGGCCTCGCAGCTGGCCCGGCTTTGGACTAGAGACCTCCTGAGGTCYCTTCCAACCCAAATCATCCTGTGGCCGTCGTCGTGCTGAAATATTTCTAAACACAAGACAAGCCTTCTAGAACATGATGTTCAGTCACAGGAGCCATCCAGAGGCTGCCTGACTTCGTGATCTGAGCAGAGAGGTGACACGTGGGCATTCCTGAATTCTAGTCCTGGCTTTACCACTGAAATTGTGGTCTTAAATACTTCTCTGTACTCTGCTTTCCTGGAAGACAAAGAATTTAATTTTTTAACAGCTCTGTAATGTACAGAGTCATATTTGTCCTTTTAAGATCTGGGATAAGTGGTAAGTCTTTACTTCAGCAAAATTATACTGTGCTCTGTGTTGATGCTGTGTGTCACTGTACTGGAATCTCCCCTAAGATTCTTGTATACCTTTGGTTATAAAACGTACATGGCAGTGAACGCTGCAAATAAATCACTTGGGTGGAAAATGTACTTCCTTTATGCATCTTTATTTTACTCTTCTCAGCCAGTTCTTCTACAACCTGCCTTGCTCTGTTTCCTCCCACCTCATACAGAATCACACCTACCTCTGACCCTCCCTATTGTCTTTCACATCGAGTAACCAGAAGGGCGTGCAGCATTCAAAAGGAGGCTGCAGTACTGTATTTGCACTATAACAGCACTTACTTTTTGTCTTAACAGCATTTACTTTTTTGTTTATGAACAAGCTGAAATTTTTTTTAAGAACTGCAACTCCTAACATCTTTCTTCAGTAGCTAATTTATAGCCAATCCCTGTGTATTTACATTAGAGCTGGTTTTTGCTTTTCTTCGTTATTTTGCACTTGCAAACACTGAATATTGCACACTGTCTTACTGCCCAGTCACCAGTCATGATCTTCAGTTTGTTTGGGCTCACAGAACAGTTGACTGGCAGTGGAGCTACGCCTGCATATAGTCAACTTCCACACCCAATATTAAATACTTGTTGCATCACACTGAAAAACCATATTACTGCCTCTAAGGTGACCTCCTGCTAGTTCGTGTTGGCTCATCTGCTACGAGGGTYGCTGGTTTCGAGTAATCAGCAGCTTCTTTTCACAGTTAACAATAGTTAAGATTCAAACTGTTTAGTTTGGTAAGGAAAAAGTATGCTAATTTTACTAGTTCAGAAAATTCTGCGCTTTACCAAGAAGCTTTTTTCATAATGCTGAGCAAATCTGATTCAARTGGATCTGCAGTTCTCGCGCAGACATTTGGTGGAGTGTTGCAACTGTAAGCCTTTAGGTAACAGTGCGCTGTGGAACAGAGGGTACAGTTGTACTCACCTGAGGGCATCAAATGGGACATAAGCTGAAYTGAGCATTTCAGCTGGTTGCTTTGTTCCATATGTTCAGTCTGTTTTTTTCTCTTAAGGGAATCTCTTCAAAGCTGGAAGTATTGTTTTGTTTCCACTTGGTGGACCTGAGAAATTKTTTCTTTACATTGGCTTCATGCTGAACAGCGTTAATGAATAAAGAAAAATAAAAACAAACCTTGATTCAGTGATGTTTCTGAATCTTTCATTTCCCCATCAGTTTTACCGTCTGATTGTTTTCCATAGGATTTTACATCACCTATAAGTTACTCTGGGCACAGCTTCTTTCGTGAAGTAATTCTTTGAGAGGTCCAGTCTGATTTCCACTGTTTTTCTTGCACAGCATGGAAACCCCTTCCCTTCCTTCTCCCCCTTGCAGCTGGAAGCCTCCGGCAGAGCCGGTGCCCTGCCCCAGCAGCACGGTGTCSGTAGGCCTCCTGCCGTCAGGCCCGGGTTATAACGGGCACATCGCCGAGGCAGTCGGTGTGGGCCCGCAGGCCTGCACCCCTTGGCCGCCTGTCTCCTGTGGCACCTCTTCCACCCTGGTCAAAGTACAGCCCTGCCAACGATAGGCGAGCCCTTGCCCTGCTCCGCTGCCCTGCTGCGGTACCCACCTGCGGTACCCACCACAGGGCCGTTTGTTCAGCACCAAGTGTTACAGCGCGGCAGAAAGCTTTTGGACGAGAGAATAAATGGAATTATTTATCGGAGAGCTTGTTTTCCAAGTGTAAACCAGATTATTTCTGTTGTAGGTGTATGTGTGGATCTATGACCCTGTTCACTTTAAAACTTTTGCCATGGGACTTGTACTTGGTAAGTAAGAGTAGATACTAGTGAGCGCATCGTAAATGTAGGTGTAGTATCAACAGGCCTGTCTGTCCCTGGGGAGGTTGTCTGTTTTTCTSGACAAAGCTTTTGCTCTTCAGTTTCAGCATGATTTGATACCAATCGTTACGTGAGTTTTGATCTCAGGATGTTTAAAACAAACAAACCCAAACCTGAAATATGCTTTAGCAAAGGTCTGAACTTGCACAAGTTTGCAAGCTGTTTATTTCCGTTGCTTTAAGCTAACGAGTAAGTTGTCCAATAGGCAAATGTGGTGGGTTATGCAAAAATGTGAAAGATGTGAACTTGTATTTKTGTGGGATAAGCCCAATCAGTTAATTTTATTTTTTTAATCTAAATTAGTATTGATGTTAACTGACATCGGTGAGCTGACAGATCACTGGTCTAACACCCTTGACCTGTACCTTCCAGCTTCCTCCCCCTGAGAGAACCACCTTTCCTGAGGATCCCTGTCATCCCTTGGGGCCAYATTCAGGCCTTTGACCAGTCCTTGGGGCCACCGTGGTCTCCGCCCAGCTCCCTGCGCCTCTTTCCTGCTGGAGCGGTCGTAGGCAGCGCCCTGCTCGCCTTGTTGCTCGTGCCCTCTCCTCGCAGGGGCTCCCTTTGCTCTGTTGACTGAGCGCAGCGACTTAGAGTTGCTGAATGCGGTGTCTGTCTGCCCAGTATGAAAACGGGAGCGGTGGGACTAGACGAGGTTTCAGTCCAGGCCTAAAATACGATCAGTAACACATACTGTGCTAAGCCAGTACCTTGAATAAATGGTAAGCCTAGAACCTTTATACACGTACCAGGAAAAACTAACCGTGCTTCTCATGCTTTTCTCCTTATCTTTCTATTCAGTGATTGCTGTTATAGCTGCAACTCTGTTTCCGCTCTGGCCAGCAGAAATGCGTGTTGGTGTTTATTACCTCAGTGTAGGCGCAGGCTGTTTTGTCGCCAGTATTCTTCTTCTTGCCGTTGGTAAGTGTCSGTCATCTTCACTTTATCAGCAGGTGAAGTCTGAAAGGGCGGAGACACAGCCTACTTAAACGCGGTCTGAGATGTGTGACTGTCTCACTTCCCAGCACGTCGTCGTTAGCAATAGCCGGACTGATCCCGTGTATGTATTTCCCTCCTGGCCACTGGGTGTCAGAGCTGGGCCACAGAAAGAAAGAGGGCGCAAGCTTGTGTCACCTGTTTGTCTTTCCTTCCTAGTGGAGATTGGTTTACAGCCTCCCTTTAAAAAAATAATWAAAAAAAGGTAMAACAAACCCAAGACTGTATATAGGAACAGATTTAGTAGTGAGAATGGTGTCACCAGGATTGTGAAGCTTCCTTTGGCTTGTATTTCTTTGGCAGAGGGGATAAAGAGCTAAATCATAGATAAGATGTAATGTTAACGGGGTGGGGGAGACRTGGCGAGAACAAACTATTCCACAGTGCTGTTGCAGAATGAGAGATTTTCCTCCAAGGTCACCCCGACCCTGGCTCTGGGTGGGTGTTAGTAGTGGATGTCTCTTACATCATAGTTGTACAGTGTGGGTGTTTGTAATAAAAAGCCAAAATTTCCCTTTTTTTTTTATACAGCTCGCTGCATCCTCTTCCTTATCATCTGGCTCATCACCGGAGGAAGGCATCACTTCTGGTTCCTGCCAAATCTGACAGCAGACGTGGGATTCATTGACTCCTTCAGGCCCCTGTACACACACGAATACAAAGGACCAAAAGCAGACTTAAAGAAAGAGGAGAAATCAGAATCCAAAAAGCAGCAGAAGTACGACAGTGAGGAGAAATCAGATAGTGAGAAGAAGGAAGACGACGATGGGAAAACAGAAGCAACAAGGAACTCAGGAACAGATGGCTCGGGAGGAGAGCGACATTCAGACACTGACAGTGACAGGCGTGAAGACGACCGGTCCCAGCACAGTAGTGGAAATGGAAACGACTTTGAAATGATCACAAAAGAGGAACTGGAACAGCAAACAGATGAAGGGGATTGCGAAGAGGAAGAGGAGGAAGATACCGAAAGTAGGCCTTCACATGAAAAATCATAACTCACTGTGCTTTTGGGACTAAGTATGTGCAAATGGTTGGATTTTCTTTGTTGGCTGATCACCAAAACATAGACCATACAGTAGCATCTTTGTTTGCTGAAATATACACGTTACCAAACAGTTTTATATCTAGTTCCTTCATTTTTTTTAACCATTAACTTGATTACTTGGTACTATGTTAATCATTAATATCCAGTTACAGAAGTTTTATCAATCTGACAAGTTTTCTATTGATTGATAGATTGCCCAGATCGTCCTCAAACATACTGAAAAACATAGTTTTCTGGTACTTGCATAACTGGTCAATTAGTTTAGCTTCTCAAACTTGCTTTTGTAAAACAGGTGAAAGTTGAATGACCAAATCTCAGATTATTCCTAGTTACACTCATTTGATAGCTAGTTAGGTAAAGTCCTCCTTAGCCCACAGCTTTCTTGATATTTTTCTTGATTTTATTTTCAAAAGATTGTGAAAACTTTCCTAAGAAAACTAGTTTTAGCAGAAGTATTTTGCTGAAAATATAAAAARGTGGTAGTGCTGAATTTGGTGGCAGCGTTCTCTGTTTCCCCAGACTGTGTGCCAGCAACTGAGGAAATCCAAACTGGTTTTGTACATCTGGTTCAGAGAAAAATGTCATCTCCAGCAGGTGAAGGAAGCAGCGCAGTTTGGAAAGTATGGCTGTTTTCTTTCACCTGCTCCATCGTAATTAAAAAAAAATAAAAATGTATTCTGTACATAATTTACAAATAAAGCAAACCATTTACTTTAACTGCTACTTATTATTTAGAGATTTGATCCAGCATTCAGTTTGTATTATTGAAGCCATTTTGTGGTGTATCTATCGGAGAAATGCAAGTCAAGAGGACCTCACAGAGTATTTGTGTATGGTCGGTAGCTGTTCCACAAGAGCTTTAGTTTTGTGCCAACATTCCATGTATTTGAGTAAATTGATCTTTATTAAATGAAAGCAAACAACATAGCTGTATGTATGCCTTAATGTTAAAACTTTCTGTATTCTGGAACTGGAATACTTTTTAAACTGAAGAGGCAGGAGAGTATGCGTCTGTTCAGAAATATACATAACTCAAAGCTAATACGAAGTGACCGTTAATAATTTGTTTATAAATATCTTGGAGCAGTCTGTGCAGTTTCTCTTGCGCATCCCTTCCTCCTGGACGCTTGGAGGATGTACTGTGTGTTCTGGTTAACTAAGCGCTGAAGAAGTTAGGACTTGGCATCATTCCTCTAGATCCCTTTAACGGTAACTATAGATCTGATCGGCTCCCGAACCCTCTCAGAGAAGATAAGAGTAAGCGTGACCTTTTAATAACTGACTTGGAGAACTTTTTTTCCTACCCTAAATTGCTTCCCCTTCCTTCCAGCACTGGCATTTTGGATGAAGTTACTAATTTTTCAGATTGTGCAAATATATACATCATAATGGGTGCATTGATAAACAATTCGTGGATATGGTGTATTTGCTTCTTAAATCTCCTGAATATTTACTCCATAAGGAAACAGATAAATTGGATCACTTTTTTATTAATATAGCAAAAAAATTAAACGACCCATTACCTAAACGGACTGACTCCTGGACACTTGTGTGGTATCACTGATTAAAATAGCTAACCAAGTCCTGTCGCTGTCTTCAGTCCCTTACTCGGCTGTGCGCTGCGTGATGATGAAGCACCTTGACTAACAGCTGCCTTTTCACTCATTTCAGCCGCTGGCTTGAGACACTCCCTGCTCCCTCGCAGGGTAGCTCCCGTTGTGCTGCCTTTCGCGTCTTCATGTCTCGTGTTGGGGACAGAGCTGCCTGCCTTTCTGTGCGAGAAGCTTCAGCTCGTCCGCTCTGTAGTTCATGGTACCTCTGACCTGAAGAGCTGCAGCTTGCTTGGTAACTCCTGCTTTTTACCACCCAAGTGCAGAGTTACAAAAATCTTTTCTGTACTGAAGGCAYCCTTGCAGTTGATCAGGTTAGATTCCTGGTGATTCCAACAGGAGCCCCAACAAGCGTGGCTGACCTTTCGCGTACGTATCTCCCAGAAGCCGTTTACGAATCCGCGCTTAGGAGAGCACCGCTATACGCTGAACGCGGCAGAAGGCGTGCGCTGGCAGCCTGTCTAGCAGTGGTTCACAGCAGGCAGCTGAACTGCTGCCAGCGTTGGAAGAAACGAATGCAGAGAATTTGAATTGTTTCAAGTACATTTCCTCYTAAAAGTGAAATAACATCTTAAGGGCCTTGCTGAGAAAATAAAGTTGAAATGGTCAAATAATCTTGCCATCTGCTTCCTGTAAAGCGGATGTGTATGATATGCCAGCGCTACCTACCTGTGGCCTCGGGACAACTGTAGATCTCAAAATTAACTACCAAAAATTTGTACTGTCACCTTAATTGAGTTCCAAGCTCACACAGCTGTAGACATTGAATTAGCCTGAAACTCTCTCACTTGAACAACTCTGAATCTTCTGTAGTAGTGTGAAGAAAGGGATCTTGTTGGAGCTGTTCAGTGGTTAAGGGAAGGATGTCATGACCCATTCCTGTAATCCAGTGTTTTCTACAAATATTCCCCAAATACTTTAGAATTATTTTGGAATGCGATCATGAGAGAAGTGATTACAATATGCCAGCAATAGCAAAATTGTGATATCCTGACAAACGCTTCCAGTCCAAAGAAAGAACGTCACAAAGGTACTTGGCCACATRTAGTTATTTTCCAGGCCATTTTTGTATCGGGTATTTCAAAATTCTTCTTACTGATTTTGACTTCTAACTTCCAGAGTCTACGGTGACCTTATGGGAACAAGTATATACTATATATACAAGTATATATTAGTGGAGAGTTATTTAAATAACTAGTCTATTAAAATGTCCTTCCTGCAATGAAATTTTACCTTGGTCTTACTGATACTCCTCCCAGTGTTTTATATACCCAGTATAATTTTCTGATTATTTTTCGCTGCAAGAAAATACGATTATTCCTAACTGGTTTTGGAATTAAATAATTACTGGTAAAACACAAATGAGTATTTAATGCGGATCAGTATTTAGCGGAGATGTTACACCCAAGTATGCTCCACTCTGGCATGGATRCAACCTCAGCTTACTTGTGGTGTCCCAGTGTCCTTAAACAAAGGCAGATCTTTCTCTAGCAATTAAGAAATAATTAAAAATTATTCTTTGACAAACTCACATATTTCTTTATCTGTAGAAATGTTACAGCGCTGGTGAGGATGGTTGTATCTGTGATGATAAGCAATTTTCTAATAGCAAAGCACCTTTGTAGCAGCTGCTCAGGGGGAGCATTTCACCTGCTATRTATCATGTAGCAGATTTTTCTGATTTTTTTTTAATATATATCTTTTATAGGAGATATATATATTGCTCATTTAGGCCTGTTTCAGTTCGAAACCAGTACCGGATGGAGTTCACAGAGCATCAGACAGCATGAAGGGCAGATAAAGAAAAATGGACAACGTCTCGGTTCCTCAGTCAACTCTTCAATTACACTTCAGCCAGGACTTGCCTTCCTTTTGTTAGATCAGGGGAAAGGCTGACAGAAGCATCTGCCTTATGTAAACATTAAATGTAGACGATGTAAACATTAAATGTAGAAATGTGGAAAATATACCTGCCTGGCTTAGCCCCTTGTTTTCCTTCCTGCAGCCACCTGCATTTCTCTCGGCACACAACACGAGCTGGAAGAGCCTTGCGGGGTTGCTCTCCAGCTCCTCTGAGAACCTAATTCTTTTCTAATAGGGTCACAGTGACAGCAAAGTAACATTCAAACCTCACAGTTGGCACCAAAAGCACTGGGCAACAGAGAAACATCCTCTTCCAGCTGCAGGTGTTTTTCTGGCAGCAGTTGGCAGTCCCCATCAGGATCCCTCTGGGATCTGTTGGCAGATTCAGTTCAAGTGAGCTCAGTTTACAGAGTGAAAACCCTTTTCATCCTCCTTGCTGTTGTGCCCTGCCCTTTTCCCCCCTCAGGCAGTTGCTGAGCTGCTTACCCCTTGCTATCCCCATGCCACAATTTACATACTCCAGCCACAAACCTAAGCAATTTACAAAATAAAATACACCTAARTACCACCTGGAAAAGATGGCTGTGGGAGAGTTAAGTGTTGGTACCCRCTGTTTTCTTCCCTGGAGGTGCCACAGTGAGGACAGAAGAGGAGCTTCCCCATCACTGGGTGTTCCMCAGCCTAAAGGAGCTCTTGGTCCCTGTGGACCTGACTGTGGATGACACAGCCCAGCTGTTCATRACAGGGACATGTCCTTCCCCTCTTCCCCGTCCCCAAAATTTGCCTTACTCTGACCTAGGTGCCCTACGTTGCTATACACTGCCATTAGCTTGGGGTAAAAACCAGGATTTTCAAGTAACGCTACGTCCTGCCTTTCAGGGAACAGGCACGGGCTCTGCTGCATGCGAGACCCGGGGCACGGCCGGCATGTGCCCTTTTCCGGGCCAGCCCTGCGGAAGGAGCTCACGGCTTCGGCCCCAGGCACTAGGAAATCTTTTATATTGGCACCAGGGAGGCGTTGGGTCTGTAAGCCAGAGAGGTGCAGAATCCTAATATATGGATCCGATGGCAACAACTGGTGATTTTAAAACGGTGCTGGCCCTTAAGCACCCCATGAAAGCTGCRCTGGCCTTAACTTACTTATTAAGGGAGAGCCAAGTCCTTTTAACATCCAAATTCACGTCCCTCTTTCACTCCTCCTCCTCAGGTTAGTGCTTAAAGAGAGGAGAGCCAGGTCATCTCAAGGGGGCTGAAAACACCAGTGGGACGGGCTCGAAAAGCCTGGTTGTGAAACAGAGGAAAGTGGAGCAGGTACAGGAGCCCAAGAGCTAGTGGTATCCCTGGCTTGGCTTCATTCATGGCGGGCCAAACTGGGGATGCCAAAGCCATTCACCAACAACTGCTTGGGGCACACTGCAGCATGTAATTTCAGATCAACTTTTCAGATAGGAAGGTTCTATACATATAGATTCTATACATACTATTTCTTTAAGTTCTAGAAAGCTTGTATTTGCCTTACTTCCTTATATTTGAGTCTAAATTCTTCATGAAGTTGCACTGGAATAAATTCAGAGTAGATCCACAAATTTGTAACATCACAAAAACGGGACGGGAGACAGACCCTGGCGGTAATTTTTCTGCTCACGCTGGCTGGTCAGAAGGAGCGCTCCAGCAGGAGATGCTTAGGGACTGCGCGTCCACATGCTGCACGTTCTGCCGTAGCTGTTCATTTCCTAGCTGCTGTGGGAAAGGAGGGTTGTATCACCTGCTGCTTGGCTGACATTTCACCCAACTACTTCTCATACATTTTTAAAACCAAACCTAGAAATATTTGAATCATGCAAGTTTGAACAAAATTATTATGCTATTTTTACCAGAAAGTCTCTATCAAACATTTTCCAATATCTAAAGCGGTCATGATGCAACTTCTTAGCAGTTTTAATGTAAGATCTACTGTTCRGCATTTAGCATGGAGATTATTGCTAGGGTTACCTTTTCATTTAAATTAGGCGACTCTTGCTGGGAACTACAGTGAAAGTCTCCACCTACCTGCCAGCACAGCTATGTGGTAGATGTGTTGACTTTTACACACAGAAGTGACAGAGATCAATTCTGTTAGGGTCCTTTAGAGAAAGCACGTTGATATTTAACTATCATCTTGAAAAAGGTTGACCCCCCCACTCACTCCAGAGGATTCCTCAGGCTACCTAGGTATTTTGTCTAATAAGAAGGGTTGACTGATTTGATTCTTAACCTCTCTGATCAATCCCTCTCTATAAAATCAGAATAMTACAGTAGATCTTTACCTGCTTTACCACTGTGCTGTAAGGGTATAGAAGCTGACATTTGCAAAACACTTAGACGTGAGTCCTGGGACACTGACTTCGAACAAACTTTTACAAGTCATAGGTACCTAACTGTTGAGCATGATTTATTACTGATTCTGATCAAATACTTCACAGGGAGTTCGAGGAGAGCGGTATGAAATGGTCCAAGGCTCTGCCGTACACCAACACGGCACTGCAGCTTTCTCACTTAGAGCATAAGGAGAAGSACAAAACAATCCTATCAGTGTAAATGAACTGAGACTGAAGCAGCTGCTGAATGTTTTCAATAGACTTCCTGGTAATGGCTGGTACAATTTCATTAGGGCTTCTCATTTTATTTAATAAAACATTGGATGATTGTCTTTGTAATACAGCAACAGGTGCAGGAAAACAAAAGGCACATTTCCTGATTGTGTCCACAAAGAGTCCATTACTTACTGACTGACACAGCAGGCATTCGTTTTGCCATGCGTATTTTTTTTAATGTGAAAATAATGATCACTCAGAAAAATAATTGTTTTCTGATAAAAGACTTGTGAGAGAGGAGTTAGTTTAAAGTTAGTAATAGCACTATGCAAATGGTTTCAGTGCAAGTTAAAGTAGAGAGCTAACAGCACTCGGTAAACACTGATCATGCTTTAGATATAGATCAAAGTACTCTCTACAGGTGGTAACCGCCATTAATCCTCATCATGTAAAACAGAAACCAAACACAAAAAAGGCTACGCTTATGATCCCTGAAAGTACCCWGTGGCCTGATCCAGCAAAGGATGTAGGTGCTCACAAGACACCCCTGCAGTTTACCTTTACTAGTCAATAAATGAAACACAGAGAACAGTCCTGACTGACCCTCACTAGCCTTGACAGTGAATTCTTATTTTCTCTTTCTGGCATATGAGTCTTCAACCAGTAATTAAGAAAGGCTGTTTGTTGGGAATCAGAAGATGTAGTTTTGAATTGTTCAGATTGAGGGTGGGATCGAAATTACGTTTCCCTCCTTTTTAGCTTCCTTTTAAATGAAAGTGTCACCATAGAATTTGTTTAAAATTGAAGTCTACCAGGAGGTAGTAATATACTAAAAGGTTACAGAAGATTACTAGCTCTGTTTTGGTTTTTATGAGCAACATAATGAGAGTAGGATCACACCCTGCACTCCACATTGGCTTCAGTCTTAACATTTTTAGTTTCTTGTCACAGTGACCAGCAAGCCATGAATTGTTTTTTATAAATTACTGGTTCATGTACTATATTTCTCAGAGCCTTGCACTTCCCATTTTTCTTCTAGTTCCCTGAAAAATTCTTTGTGTCAAAGACAAGCCAAAAAAAAAAAGGCTGCAGTGTCATCACGAGCACTGGGAAGGTTACACCGTGTACAGTGAAAGCATGCTGTGGTTACACAAACCAAGGAAACACTGCTTCTGAAAAATGCATCAAGGCTGGCATCAACTATGTACTGCATTTACTAGATTTTCACCGAATAAGCAGCTTTAGAATTCTATAACAAGATGCCTTCAAATTAAAATTACTACRGAAATATTTACAGTTTCTTCTCAACAAGAACTTCCTAGGAACACACCTGTTACTTTTAAGATGAGCACCTCGAATGATTCAAATCAAGATCCAAATGCACATCGTCTGCACTTTTAAAAGATTCCTGAAAAGTAAATGAAAACATCTTGTAAATGAGACACTGGTCAAGTATTTTCTTCTTTAAAAAATAAAGTTAGTTAAATATTTTATTAGTTAAATATGCTACTAAAAAATTAAAATCTTCATAAACACCACTGTCTTTCTGAGACATGCAGCCTTTCAGGAACAGCAACTCCACAACCGCTTGCTCATTAGCCATTGCAAAACTCCAGTTGCTAATCCTGTGCTGACATGGCATAAAATGTAACAGAGCATTAAACATGCTCAGCTAGGCAACACCCAGCTAAAGGCACATCCAGGAAAAAGAAAATGTTACAGGAAAGGCTGTATCAGATCGGCACTCATCTCCACATGCAAATACATTCCAGCAACGACATTCTGCTCTCACCGCTGTCTACTGCCAGCTCTGCTCACGGCTGCTATGCCTGTTCAGCTCCAAAGCGAGTCACACCCAACTCCTTGCTGCTCAGATACTGCTTTTCATAATAATTTCTCCAGGAGTTCACTTCGCAGTGGACAGCTTTCCCCACACGTGACATCAAAATGCACAAATACRCATTTGATCTCCCTGTCTTGCTCCCACATGGCTTGAGGTGTCCAAGATGTCAACATAAGATTTCTTGAAATACACAAAGGTGAGGTTTAAATTTATTCCTCCTGCTCAAGTGAATAAAACGGCAGATGGCAAATAGCTTCTGAAGGACGACATGTCCCAAACACGAAGAATTGGGGAAAAGTAAAGATTCAGTGCTAACAACAAAGGAAACATACCCTATACTCCTTCACCTAATGGTAAAGAAGTTGTATTCATGATCTACACCTACCCCTGTCTGAGGAAACCTCCTGGCCCTAAATCAGGCAGCACTGCGGATGAAGCAGAAGCAGCATACRGAAACTCTGCTATTCCCCGACGGTCTTTCTAAGAGACTTCGGAAGCCGCAGTGACCTGTGGGGCTGCAGTGCTGAGCTCCATCACAGAAGGGAGGTGAGGGCAGAGACCGATCCCTGCTCTGCGAGGACACTAGCCTTGCTCACTCACTCTGTTTCTTTCAGAAACTCATCAAGTTAGATTTGAAATTACAGGGTTTTTTTCTTGTTCCTTTCCCCTTTGTCCTAAAATCCTACCCTTGCAGTTAAGTTCAACAACAGAACCCAAAATATGAGCARCCACCAGCAGGAAACAGTCTTGAAGAAGGAAGGAAGCATCTATGCAAACATCTTGCAACTACAGGGGACACCAAACCACAACACGATCATCTGAAGAATACACAAACAGCTTTTACAAGAGATTTGCTGTACCATTTCATGTACCCTCCTCCCAGAGAAGGCAGTCTTCTGTCTTATTTTCACACATGGCTGCCTGCATGCAAATATAAATTAATTACWCAAACCTTTTCATAGTTGCACATGAATATAAATGCACCCTCTTTAATGAAGCAGGATGGGCTCAGGCCATTATTTACAGAGTACAGAATTTGTCAGGTACCTGCAAGTTTTCCAGCAAAGTTGCAAACTGAGCCGATGCTAAAGAAGAGCCTGCCCTTATTCAACAGTGAGTGCAAGCAGCTCCTAACGCAGCAAGGACCTGCCTCATTTCTCTGAAAAACAGGAAGATGAGATGTAGTATTCAGGAGCAGAAAACAATCACTTGAGAGTAATCAGCGAGTAATAGGCAAACTTTCAAACAAGCACCACAGAGGGCCTTGGTGGAGGGAAAGGGRAGCCAAGCAGCAGTCCCAACATTARCTCAGGAGGTAAGGTGGGCAGCACTGTGCTCCTGYGGGCCCTGCCGAGGAGCCCGCTCGGAAGGCTCACTGAGCMCRGAGYGGTGAGCACATACTGTGCTGCGTACCCTGGAGGTCACACACTCATTAGGATTTTTATCAGCAGAAAAAAAAATCTTAAAACCATGCCCTTCCCTCCCGGTTGCTCATTTCCACCATCCAGGTTATGTCCTGACATAGGCCAGTACAGTAATTTCTGCAGTCATAAAGAAAGCCATGATCAGAAACAAACAAAAACGTCAGAAAGATACCATCCAAACAATTCAYGAGCTACCACTGGGAAAATCACTTTCGCTGCTTTACTTTGGATTAGAACTAAGAAGAAGAAAACTAGCTGCTCCTGAGGGCATTACCATTCAGACACTTGTGAGTGGGACCACGCTGTGGACTGGGTGCTCAGAAGGTACAATGTCCATCTCAGGTGCCAACATTTTCTTATCATATTGCAATTTGTGCAACAGTCCTAGTAAGTACTGTTTGGATAAGTAAATCTTGCCAACGTGAATGCTGCTTGAGATTACTTTAARCTCTCACTTTTTTCAGACTGTAATACCAATCATCCTATGTTTCCACAAAAAAAAACCAACTTTTTTTTTTCTGAAGTTATTTAACCCTTGATGAACCAGGGAAGAACAAAAAAGAAAAAAGCTCTACTTAATCTGAATTTAATTCCAGAGAGTTAGCTGCTTTCAGAAGAGGTCCTACCAGCCACCTGATACTTTTGTACACATAGATCACACACCACAGAGAGATCAAACATGGATTTGCAATCCACCCTGCAAGAAAAACAACAAAAAATGTTTCCCCCCCAATGGACACTAGACATGCTAAAAATGTAGCTGCCCTGTGATCAGTGATGGAAGTTTAGACCCGACAACAGACAGGTTAAATTGAGTAACATAAAACAAGTCCAAAAAGCTGCCAAAGGTTTAGCTCTCCTCATTAGGTCCCAGAAATCAGGTGTTCTGCCTAAATTTCTCAGGTGGTCCAATCTGCAGGAAGGATCTAAAAGATGTCATTTATTCCTGCCAGTACCTAATTTTTGAGAAAGGCAGGACTTTAGAGGCTACCTTTTCCCAGATTATCTAGGGCAGTGACTCACACTAGCAACTGCTGCTCAGTAAACCAGTTTGGACGAGCATCCCGTGACAGGCAACCTTGCTGTCCGAGGAGGCAGAGGAGTGCCAGTASCGGGCTCCGGACTGTTCGGCACAGGGCAGGTGCCACAGCATCGAACTCACAGGCTTCCAAGCCTCTCATTAGATTTAGCCCTGAATTACCAAAAACAAGGGAGAAAATAAAGATGTCATAGTGTTACAGCTATATTGCATACATGCAGCAATCAGGAAACCACTGCCAATTAACCTGAGAACCACAGCTCGGGTCCCTCAGCAAGCCACTCCTGCGGTGGGATGTGCTCCTATCCTACACGTGTTGGTAGATGGGAATTAAAACAACAAATGGAAAACTAAATTAGTAGTTTGATCTGGAAGAGGCGAAAAGCTGTTACTGTGAATTTTTAAATTCCATTAAGTATTAAACTCCATTGCTATAGCATGGCCAAGCTAAAAAGCCAACCCATTTAGAAGGTTTTATATATACTTTCAGGATTATTCACCTTAATTCATCATTATCTTAAAACAAATAATGGGTATTCCCTAACCTCTCTCCTAAACTCTTCTTAATTGTTAAGAATCTCTGAGGAAGACAGAATTGAGAGAGCCATTTGTAACAAATATTTTTGCCAAGACAACATTCACAGTARAATATTCCTTAATATTTACTGTATAGCCCTTTAACTACATCGTTACCAGAATACAGTTGTCAGTTTATTAAGTTCCCCTGCGGAAGAGAATAAATATACAGTATCGAGGGGTCTGTACAATTTTGTGTTGTATTTCAAAACCAGAAGTGCTCTATAAAACCATTACATGATGTTAAAAATTTGAACTGTGCTGCAAATACACCATTGGCTGACTTCCGCAATATTCAGATTTATTTGATGGCTTAATCAATGACAGAAGTAGAGATATGCTGCAAAAAGGTGATTTGTCCCGTATTTAGAGGCATACTGTGGTCGGTACGGGAAGGGTAACGTGCCCGTGGAAGCCCCCAAATCCAGGGCACTTCACGGGCGACCGCGTCCCAAGGTCAGCCACGCGCTTCCCCACGGAGGGCTCCGTCAGTGGGGACAGSAGATCCGCGCCGAGAGCTCTTCCAGCTGCGAGACCAGAAAAGAAACATAAATCAGTTCTTCCCAAGTCCGCYGGTCCTTTCAGGGACATCTCTGGGAGGGACCGGCATCCCCCCCCGYGGTGACTAGCCCTGCGGGGGTGAAACTGGTGCCCGTTTACCAACGGGGCTGAGCCCCAAAGCCATCGTGGGTGGGTGAACACAGAGCGTGTGAGCACAGGGCTCCGGCCGCGGAACACCTTGTGCCCGCTGCCACAACATCGCCGCCATCAAGCCCCGAGGGACAYGGCCCCCCTGCCCTGAGGGCCCGGGCTCCCGCCAACACCCGCTGAAGCCCYGCCATCGCCCCGCTGCCTTGTTTTTTTCCACACACGCCACACATTTAGAAAATATTTATCCACCGCGTATGTAATGATTTCAGCGGCCCCACGGGGGCCGCTCTGCTCTGCCCTCGCCGCTCAGGTAACGACAGGCGTTCACCTCCCGCGCCCGGAGCCGTTTCACTTCCCTCAGTCGCAGCGGGCGTGTGCGGAGGGAGGGATTAAACACAAGGTATTTAACCCTTTTCCTCAAGGCGGTTGTTGTGTTTCCCTCAACATGAGCCCCTCACCGCCGTGCCCCTGCTCCGCCGCCCGTCCCGGCCGGGGCTGCGCGCTGAGGCGCCCCCGGGATCGGCGGGAAACTGGCGGGCGGGGAGCGGCCGGACCGGCTGGGCTGGGAGCGGGGCGGGCAGGGCAGGGCGAGCCCTGCCCTTCCCTTCCCTACCCCGCCCGGGTCCCCGTGCGATGGGGAGGGGCGGAGATGGCCGCCGCCTGAGGTGGCGCGGGAGGCCGGGGAAGGTCCCGCAGCACACGCCGAGGGGGAGCGCGGAGGGACGGCGGCCGCAGCAGGTGGGTTCTAGGCGAGGAAGGGGCGGCCCGGGCGGGAACCCAGCGCGGGAGCCGCTCCCAGCCCGGGCGTCCCCTCAGAGCCCTCCCCCGGCCGCCGCCTCCCTCAGCCCGGCGGGGRGGGTGGGCCGGGGCCCTGCAGAGGAGAACAGACACCCGCCGGAGGTGGGGAGGGCCGAGGGCTGCCCGTGGAGCCCCGCGGGGAGGAGGGGGGTGGAGGCGGCGACAGCCGCGGGCTGCGGGCGGAAGGGTGCCGGGGAGAGCGTGTGCCCCAGGAGGGCGGACACTCGTCCCCTCAGTGCCCGCGGGGGGAGCCGCGCCTCTGCGCTCTGCCCGGGTCTCCGCAGAGCCCGTGGGAGGCCTCACCTGCGTGCAGGTGATTTTGCACCGTAATAATACAAACGGATTTGAGCGGTCGCTTACATGGTGTGACCCTGCTTTGCGTGCAGGTTTCCTCCTCTCTGCATACACCAGTGCAGCATCCAGCGTAGGAAGACAAGATACGCACGGAAGGCTATTTTAAGTTGTACTGTGAAATGTATTCGGTTTTGGAGGATGAAATGTACAGATGAACGGTGAAGCAGACAGGTAGGCTTGTAACCGAGTTCAGTGGTAGCTAGTGGACACGTCTCAAGTTGTACTGCCAAGTACTTCTGGTTGTTCCTCTCATTCTGCTTTTCAGGAGACACCAACTCACATGTTCACTAACTCTGGCGAGCTAGTAATAAAATGTAGGTGTCTATTTAAATACAAGTGAATCACTGTTAACAGAGATCCTAAGAGGCAATTCCTTTTTACAGCTGCCTTGGCTTCTCAGTTTTTCTCTGCTGTCGCTGAGAATGCTGACACCATCCTGCTTCTTTAGGAACAAGAGAAGAAAGCACGTACAGCTTTGTCTAGTATGTCTTGCTGACATACTGTGTTCATTTTCCTTAGGAATTAACACACGGAAAAGAGTTATCATAAAGAAACTTATGGAASTCCAAGGGGAAAAACAGCTGTTCTGAGGTGTCTATCACTGTAGTACTTACATTGCTAAAGGATGAACAAAAAAGCCTGATCAACTAATGAAGTGTGCATGCTTCGGATTGCCTCAGAGTTCCAGGATTTTAGCACCGAAAAAGGATGAGTTGRGTTGATGCTTTTTCTGCTTTCAGGATATTTCTGCAGTCTCAATCCCATATAGATTCTATGAGCATAATGAACTGTGAGGCCATACTGTAACATCTCCTCTGTCTTGTATGATTTCTGTCCTATGTGGTTGTCTAATGTCTTCAAAAGATGTAGGAGCTCTGAGACATCCATCCCTCTGCCCAGCTGGACAGAAAGACCCCCATGCTTTCTAAAGGAAAGGAACACAGTCAACCTTATTTCCTAAACCTTTYCTTAGGACAGTAGCTAGAAAAGTAGCTTAGGTCTATGTTGACCATTTAACTCTCGAGAATGTAATTCGAAGAACATAAAATTTAGGCACTTCTTGACAATTTAATGATGTGCTAGTGAAGCTATTTACTCTTAATTAAGGAGCCTGGAAAATTCAGACCTAAATTTGGTAGTTGCTATGATGGAGAACTAACTAATTGGTAGAGGTACCCAGAAATAAATTTTTACAAACTTTTTTTTTTTCTTTTCAGCTATGAAGCACTGTGCCCTGTGATACTTATTTTGCTGGTTCTCACCATTGGAGGATGGCTGCCATACTCTGTGAAAATTGCTCTGGTCAGTACCACTATACCCAGGTCAGCCAGCCTCTTGAAATCAGCTGCATGTTGCTCCTGATGATGCTTGGAAAAATGTTCCTTGATTTCTTCATGTTGCAAGTTAAGCAAAAAAACGTCAAAGTTAGTTTTATGGGATACTATTGTGTTTCGCTGGCACTTCTCGATTTCACACTGCTGCTGAGTATATTTTTCATTTTCTATTTTGAGGACTTTGCACTCTGGGGTGTGCGATTTACAAAGTACCACATTTGCCTGTTGACTCAGATAATTTCTCTTACCTACGGTATTTTGCATTACCCGGTGTATCTTGTGGCTGGTCTGGATTATTACATGACTATAGCCCAAACCTCTCAATTTCCTAAAAGAGGTCAAAGATTACTTTATGTATTTGCTGTGGTTGTTATATGGATTTCAGGGTTTTTTTGTATTCTGAAAGTTCCCGCTACCTATGAAGAACTAGAAATTCAGAAGCGTTTTTCTCCTTATCAGTGTCCTCTCTCTGCCAGCGTGCAGAGCTACTCAGTCTCATGGGCCATGGTGYTGCTGATAGGCACGGCTCTCCTGGCTTGTCGGAAGGAAGTTATAACCATGCTGCTGTCCGTCAGGGTCGTTTCCTTTGCCAGTCAGCCTGTTCTGATGTTCTCCTACGTGTCTAACAACAGCACTTGCTTCAAGTGGCAGCTCCTGCCCAGGCTCCTCATCTGCTTTCTTGGCACTTGGGCACCTTTTGTTCTTCTTCAAATTATCATTTTGTTTCTTGGCGCTCGGATTCCAGCCTACATGGAGATGAACGTCCCCTGGCTGTACTTCATCAACAGCTTTCTCATCGCRGTAGCATACTGGTGTCGATGTCACGATGTTGAATTGACAGAGGAGATGTGCTCTACAGATCCATTTGTCAGCTGGAAATTCTGCTTCATGCCATTTGACAATGAAAACACAGAGCCAGCTGATAAGCCAGGCACAGTAATTGTAATCTGTTAATGAGCTGCTGACTGAAAAGACTGCACATCAGTGCTGTGCGACAGAAGTGTGTACTCTGACGTTCTGCGACCGTGTCCTTACAGATAAATACAAGGAGACATCTCCAGAGCTACAACCTGTGGAAAAAAGTCCAACATCCACCAATACTGTAATGAATATTGCACCAGAGCGCGGGGCACTGCGCGCTTCCACAGCGGGCTCCAGTGGGCAGTAAGCACCTGCCAGTTCAGAGAATTTAACTTGAAAGTACTGGTTTAAGAAAAGACCACTACTTACAAAAAACAGATTTTCAGTTAAACCTTATGTTTAKTACTAGAATTTTACACTTGCTTTAAATCAAATGATCTCAGGTCTTATAGTACAAAATGCAATAAAGTCGTCTTCAAAGCTGGAGCCCTTTTAACATGGATGTACACCTGTTAACCTTCTGTCAAAGGTTCAAACAACTTCTGTGATTTTTTTGAAGTGTATTTTCTTGTTAAAGTGTGACTTTTTGTCACTTTAAGTTAAGGGTTGTTGTCTGTTTAACGAGAAATAAATTGTTTCAGTTAATGTAAAGGTACAACTCCTACAGAAATATAAACTTTGTTTACATAGTACAAAAATAGTGCAAGATGTAACTTCCACCACTACAGGAAAGGTGGTGATGTTTCATTATTTCTTTGCTACTGCTCCTCTAATGTGTATATTGTACATATTAAAAATTAAATAATTACAGTCAGAGCAATAAGCAAYAAGGTTAGTTGCTATACATAAATACATGCCCAAGAATGGCTTAAATTAAAATATAATTTATTTTGAAGCCAAAGTTACTTTAAAMTTAAAATAGTTAAATTTGAAGTGGGACTACTTCAGTAGGGGAAGAATTAGTCAGGCTTCTAGCAAAAATACTCTCTTAATTTTCAAATTCTTACCGTTTTATGAAGGTCTTGATTTGATTTTGTAGAAGAGAAATAAATGATACACAACCAAAGCAGACAAATGGAAGCAGCATTTATTTCTGAAGCACTGAACTCACAATACAATGTTGTATTGAAATAGAAACTATATAAGTAAATGATGCTGTAGGTTGGTTGGTTAATCATTCATCCAGACCCACAGGGAACAATGATCTCACACAAGAATACTCATTAAGAAAAWTCTGCAGATAACAAAAGGTGCAATTACAAGCAAGTTTAAGCAGCATAGTATAAGGTGCTTGGTTTCAGCATTTGTATGATGAATTTACTCACTGACAGACAGATTAAAGAAATTTCACTTCTACAGMTCATAACAAATGAGAGAAGCCAAAATTCATTCACATGCTAGTTGGTAATAGGAAAGTGCATTTTAAAAAAATTATTCACAAAGATCATATTTTTACATAGTTCACTGTGTGCTCTTCAACTGTAAAATGTATTTTTTGGGTTATAATTTACATTATTATATATCAATTATAGACATAGATTTAACTGGAGAATTTAATGCTACGTGGGCTAAAATTTCTTATAAAAGAATATTCCAGTATATCACTCCATAAGAATACACAATCACATCTCAATCATATATTAATCTTATATTTCTGCAATATATCAAAGTCCAATTATCATTCTGATTTATTACTTCACCCCACATAGTGCTTTTTTCACCCACAGACTGTGGTAAATTTCTTTGAGGTTTCRGTGATGTTATCAAAAGGACATGAGTATTTTTAAGCAGTAGAAAATGGTATGGGGAAAATCTGTTARAAAGGCCATCAAAAGGACAGTAAATGATCAAAAACTGAATTTTAAACCTAGTGCAATAAGAGGAGGCAATGCTTAGCAACATAGTTTGAACTGTTTGGCACCACAAATTATTTCATCCTGTATGCTGGAAAAATGTATGTGAGGGAAATTCTATTTCCATGTTAAAAGTAGGAAAGCACATACAACGTTAACTTGAAAAACAACCCTAAGCAATCTCTCCCTTCTCTCTTAAATTGTAATTGCTGTTATTTAGCGCTTGAGATGCTATAGGATAAACCATGTCTAAACACATATTTTTGACACAGCATTTGTTCAGGTTTTATATAAACTGGACACCCACTGAAATGGGGTTGACAAAATATTTACAAAACCTAATTCCATTTAAAAACCAGCAAATATCTGAAATATAGTAATGCACCAGGCATTTCAGAAGATCATGAAATAACTAATCCCTACAGACTCAGCAGGCAAGGGAAAATTCCTAATTTAAAATTCATTTAACACCAGATGAAGGCAAAGTTATATTCAAGAACATACATTTCAGATGCTTCTGTTTTGCGTGGTTAGTCTCACCCTTCTGATTCATTAACGCATACAGAACTGGAACTGCAAGAAGTTGGGTAAGGCTGCTGATGTATTTTATTTATCAATGTGTGGTTCAGCTTTTCAACCCGTGATTAAAGTTTACACAACCCCGTCTATCCTGACACAGCAGAATTCCCGTAGTTGCTGCAGTGCTTCTAAAGCCATTTTACGTTTTTAAAATTTTATTTTTTACAGGGAAGCCACAACATGCAGCCAAAGCAAATATTTATGCACTGGTTTTACATCACTGTATTACTATCAAATTCGYTCTTCCATACTCTTTTGGGAAGAGTGCCAAAGAGCATCAACCCCTAGGCTGCCRCTGCACCCACCGAGCAGGCAACAGCGGCACGACAGGGCTTCACGTAGCACCCAACTGTGGCGTCTGAGCCTGCCAAGTAACTATTTTAAAATACAGTAATAGTAGCTCTCTTTGTAAGCCCACTTTTACCCTTGACTTTTTAATGGGGGGAGATACCAGTTGTGGTCCTTATCCCATTACCCTCCTGACGACTAAGCCTTTTCCTCCGTCCATCTTCTTTCATCTGGTGCTTCTGGGAAGTCCCAACACTGAACCTTGAGCCCAGCCATATAACCATAAACTCTCTAGAACAGGATTACACTTTCGCTGCCAGACAGAAAGAGGAGAGAAGCTATGCTAGGAAGGTGGTAATATCTGAAATAAGAACTACAGACAGCCRCTGCTGTACCTCCTCTGTACATTACTTCTTGTGCTATGCCAGCCTTATACCATTCAAATAYTTTACAGTCTTTAATTCTGATAGGATTATTTGATATTAATGGTGACAGCAGCTACAGTGTTAACCCTTTATGAGAAACTTCTGTACTTTCCTCATATAAAGAATCCCTTAAAAATCAACATTGATTTTAATGAGATATTCTATGGGTCTTCAACCCTAAGAAGAAGTATTTGGCACTCATTAATAAACCCTTCAWTCTTTACACACATCCTTCCTGATCAGTACTGGTTTGCTAACACTGTAACACAAAGACCACTTAAAAAGGGAGCTGGGTGTGCAGAATATCTCATTGTTCTTTCAAACATCGACTTTGCAAAAAGCTGCCAGAGGATGGCAACATCCTGGCTGCTGGCCAGGCAGCGGAGGACAACACGAGTCTTCCCACAGGTTGACCGGACTTCACCCACTAAGCAGATATGCCTCATGAATCGATTGTATTTGTGCTTCTAGCCTAATCCCATAATCAGCAAGGATACACTGATTTAGTACCTATGAACAATACCATAAGCCTTTCAACAACCCTATGTAACATTACAGCACTTTTTACGCACAATTAAAATGCTCCTTAMGTGTTATGTATTGCACTTAAACGATATTTATGATCGCTATTCTATGAATCTACAATTGTGCTCAAATCTTAATTCTTTCTAGATGGAAAAATACTCTTTAAAACTCCTTTTTCTAGCTCCTCACTGTACACAGTCATTTTGGGTAATTCAGCAGGAAGCTAATACATGCTGGAAGTTTAAAATTTTTTAACTTGACATCTGTTCATAACACGGAGTCCCAGAACTGTGCTTTGGAAAAATTAGATCAACGGCTAGAAACCTAGACCATAAGCTTACTACATGCCTTCAATTACAAGCATAGTCACATCTTTGAATTTTGTTTTTTTCCTTCCACTTAGCTATAAGAGATCAGTAAATAATACGCACAGCCTTCAAGTGAACGAGCAGGTGTGTCTAAGTTTTAAYGTAGAGGTTACACAAACCTACACAGCAGTTTAGGATGGGGGCCTTGAATCCATGTGGAAGTGCTGACCCAGGGGGGTCAAGTTGGACACAAAATGCTCCAGCCAACACAGCTGACACCCAACACGGCAAAAAGCACATTTAGAAATCTGTATGGAGAAGGAAATGGCACGTGATAGATCTCGTCCGAAGTTAGGAAGATGGTAAAAGCGAATCAGCCTGATTCATACGGATTAGGGTAATCTGTGCTAACTGCTTCTGTGTGCAGTCTATGTCCCAGCTCCGACTGCAGGGTACAGGCTGTCCATCAGCTGTTAGACTACATTAGGGACAGCTTTTTGAAAAAGAAAGTAGATGTAGCATCTACACAGCAGGCACTTATCTGTATCATAATTTCCATCTCTTTTTTAAATGTCACTATTTGCAAAGCTATCCAGTGGATATAACTACATAGAACCGATAGGGTCCAAATAAATTCTCACGACTGAAGGCAAATTCCTTTAAAATGAACTTAACTTTAGGCTTAGCTTAAATGAACTAAGCATTAAATAAGTTTAAATTTCTTTCTCCTCACAATATTTCCTGTCTGAAACTACAGCTCAGTGTGCAAGAGTGACTTAAAAATTAATTCACTACGAGCAATTATTAACACCTTATTTTGAAATTATGCATTTATAGCTCTATTCATACCTGTTCCACTCAGCATTCAACAGAAAGAGTACCTTTAAAACAAAATAATTTAAAATGTTAGTTTCTCTCCATCTCTGATGAACTAATCTGGGTGAACGTTAAAAAAAAGTATCCTAGATTGATTCTTTTGCAGAGTCATTATCTGCAGCCTAGGACAATGAGTAAAAGTCTGGCTAGTGAGTAACAACTATATACCTAAATATATGCTAACAGGAAATCTCTATGCAATACTGGTAAGAAAATAACCCTGCAAGCTTTTATACACATGCTTAATTTTACTATGAATAGTCTCAATACAAATCAGAACAACTACTCATGTTATAAATTATGTGGATGTCTAACTATGTGCAAAACCAGGACTCACAGTACAGCTGTCATTGAATTCTTTGCCCACTTAGAGCTATACATTTGTCAATGTGTAAGAAATTTCTTAAACTATTGAGCTGTAAGTTTCTGCATTGATACTGTGATACTAAAATGAGAGCAGTCATCTGAAATAGGCATTAGTTTTAACTGGTATGCCAGGCAGTGACACACTACACCCAGCAAAGTCTCACTATATAAACTTGCATTCAAGCTACAGTTAAGAAATGGTTTTATACCTGAACATTTCCTTACAGCTAAGGTCGAGATAAAGTGATCCAAAAGCTATCGTAAAACCTGCTCAAATACTTATTTTTATCCCATTTCTTTCCTCTTGCTGCCACATCTGCAGTTATGATGGACTCCATCTGTTCTATCGAAAAGGCTGGATTYCCACTTGTGATTTGTCCAAAAAGAAGCTGAGGGGAAAAAAAAACTGCTTTCACAGGAAAGAATGAGGAAATGGATGCTTGCAGGACATGAACCTTCTATTTGAGATATCTCATTGACACAGATCTAGCAAAGGTTTTACCCTCCATCACGAACTTCATTTCTGGAAAGAATATGACGGATTAATGGGTAAAGAATGGATTTACAATGCAGTCTGTTTAAAAACCTTCAAACATTTTCTGGTGATCCAAGCCAACTGACAGTTTAACTTGGCAAGATGGTTATTTTTCATTCGCTACATAAGCAAGGTGATAAAGTCTTACAAATGTGCCAAACGTGAGGCAATACAGGTTGGCTGGGAGAAGTTAGCAATTCATTTGCARTGCTTGCTTTTGAACAAGGAGCAGCCTAGAGCTCCCAGAGCACTTTCGTCAGTGGAGGTAGCCGAGCTTCCCTGCTGGAGTTCTCTGTTTCAGCTGCAAAGCAGGGTTGCTGAGTGATACGAGCCAGATTAAGCAGGGTAGTCTGCATACCCATTTTGACCATTCACGTGCATTTCTTTAAAATCCCAAATAAACTCTGAAGCTGAGACAAGTGTAATAGTTATAGTTCTATTGGAAGAAATCCTGGCAGTCACATTCAGCCCAGTGCTCTGCAAGAGGGTCTTGCCCTGAGCTAATGCTGCAGTTTGCATTAAGGAGTGGGGCAGGACGGAGACCAGCGGAGGAAAAGGAAGGGAAAAAGCCATCCAACATATCTCCCTTTTGAGCTAAGATCCTATGGTGTCCTGTATTCCTTTCTATAGGAATTAAAATATTGCAGGGATTACAGTGAGATGTAGCCCGCAACAGCAGCCGTCTGAATAGAGAATACAAAACCCCAGGAAATAGAGATAATGAAAAAGATTTCTTGCAGACACATCCAGTGGGAGCAAGTGTGAAAAAACAGTCAATTAAAATCTGCAATACTTCCTCTTTTGCAAGAGGGTCTAACTTAATTTGTGGGGAAAGCCACGGAAAATGGTAGTACAAGCCTGGGAAAACCTCACTTATCTGAACGGAAACAAGCAACTGGTACGCAAAATGGTTCTGGATGAATATTAATCTAAGTATTATACTGCTTTTTTGAATAAATTCAAAAACTTCTTAAGTAGACTTTAGTTGCACTTGGAAGTTTTCCAGCCTACTTTCATGTACAGGTGTGGTTTTTTTTAAAACTGCTTTTATTGACACAGCTATACTGGCAAACACTCCAATACACGTGCATTTCTATCAGTATAGGTTAGTATAGCTGTGTCTGCTTTTAAGTTCCTGCTTAATGCCAAAATCAGTGAAGGAGAAAACACTTTCAATATGCATAAGGCTCACATTCTTAGTTGCTGCATTCATGAATATCTAAAGCATAACTCACTATCTGTGGCTCTCCCAAAACCACAGAAAATGTAGTGTACCAGAAGAACCAGAACAGACGTGCATTAATCAGGTCTACTCTGAGCTCCTGACATCTGTCAGTGATTATGTCCGAGCGTCGTATATAAACACTAGTTGTAGAAGTTCTCCTGAAAGCTGTCTAATAAAGCAAAATTAAAACAACCGTGAAATTCTCRTGCATGTAACAACACTGTGATTAACTGCAGGTCTAAATAAGACTTATAACATAAGTCCACATTTTCCAATATGCCTTAAGCCATTATCAAGTCACATTTACGTATGCCTACTTTTTGCATTGCCAAAGAACAGTACAATCAGAAGACAGATTAAAAATTAGCCAGTGAAATTTTCGTATAAAAATAATAAAACTTTAAGAGAAAAGCCAAAGGATAAATATCTAAGATATCTTTAGTCTTCAATTAGCTTATCAAAACAGAACRCATCCTTTAGAACTTATGTTACAGATATGCTACACAGTGTATCTTACAGAAATGCTACAAATGGGAACCTACTGTCTCCATCATTTGAATATCTTTCAAATGAACATTGCCAAACATTGAACCTTCAACTAAGAAGTTTATTTGACAACAGTAACTGAAGACAGAAAAAAACAAATTAGAAAGTGCTTAGCAACTTCCCTCCAAAATAAACCCAGACATCAATTAATTCTCTAAAGCCTTTGGTGCCATTTGGATAAGGGCTCTCACCACATACTAGCACGTAACAGCAACGGGTTGTCCTAACTTAGAGCTTCAGTGGTTAATAAAAATATTAATAACATCTGCTATTAGTAAGCTCAAACAGTTGTAATTAAAAACAATGATTCTAATGTTGATCTCTGGAAGATAATGGCAGAAAGTCTGTTAATAGAAACAAAGCAATAGTCTAATTAAAGGAAAACGAAGCACAGATTCTTCTGTGATCCCAACTTACTCTTTAAGGTCATCAGTTAAATAACATACATATTAATCTACCTTTCATAAACCTTCCTTTCAGCCAGTGTATGCGCATYGACTCCCTTTGAGCTAGGTCAGCAGTTCTCAAACTTTAGATCAGTTCCTCTTCTTTTCAGGAATACTTTAGGGTCCCCCTGAATACCTCCCTACACAATCATATACTATGCATTAATTTGCATAAAATACAAAATACATTATTTGCAGACACATACACATATTTAATTCAAATATACACAATGACTCTATCAGCACACATACCCTTCTTTCCCTGTACAAGAGCTTAGGGACTAGGTCCGTACATACGGGGAGTGGAGCTGCAAAAGGGAGGGAACAGAAGGTACAAAATACATCCACGAACATCCGTACACAGGTGATGGGGAAGCAAAGGCCGAGAAGGCGCTGCTGCCTCAGAGCCCAAGCAGCTTCTGAGAGTGTCAGTAACTGGGGAAACACGTATTTTKTCCGCATAGAGGGAAGACAGAGGGAGACACTAAAATCCCACCGCCTGGGTCTGCAGCATCCAAGTCAAAATCTCCTGCCAGAGGGACAAAGCAGGGCCCCTAGAGCTTTCTCCCTAGCAGTGGCACTCCTCCTGCCCACCTGCAGCTCCAGGCTCCCTCATTGCGGCAGCAGCTGCTCCTACACGGAGCTCTGAAAGGACCTCACTGAGCAAYTCACCGTGCTCCTTCCTCAGCCTACTGCAAGCCCAGCTCACGCTAGCCAGTGGACAAATAAAAAGTGCTTGGAAGCTTCCAGTGAGGCAATGGGAATGCACTACAGGGAAAGACAAGTTAGAAGAGGTATCAAGAAAAAGAGCATCTGAGCTATGCTATCCCTTCCCTACCTCCAGTCTTTAAAGTACACTTGTCTCAACATGAGCTAGTTCTGGCTGCAGTTTTCAGCCCCTCGCGCCCAGGCATTTGGGAACCTGAACCCTGAGTGTTCTCACACCTTCTCAAGATCTGCTCTGAACACCCATTTGAGAACTGCTGGTCTAGTTTAACTAGCAGCATGCAAAACTACAAACCTAACAACTTAATGCCCTCTTAGTGCATAGCAGCATACGAAGAGTAAAGTAACATGTGCTTCAGTTACCTCTGGCAGGAGTGTCATGCCATTGCATTTCAGTAGCCTGATGATGAGGATTTTGATGAGACATCTACATGGTTTATAGTATTTCCAGACTTCAAGAAAATACTACGGTGGCAGAGATGAGGGTAAGCCTACACAAGGAAAACAGGCTGCCAACCTACCCTTTACGAACAATTTCCTCAAGACTAAAAGAAACTCAGAGAGCACAACTAAATGCATAGCATTTTACTGTTATTAGTGCTTCCACAGGGTCTGTGGACACTTCTGTTATTTCAGTCCAAAAACTGCTGTATGTGGGAAAAATCTTTCAGAATACAGCAACACAATTTAACTGGTGTTTAGATTGGGGTGGGTGCTGGGGTGTTAAACTTAAAAGATAAAGTACATGTTGGGGAATATTTRACCTATCACAGCATATTTCACTTCATGTTCTTCCATGAACTCAAAGTATGACTCAGGCTTTACCGTGAACCTATTGATTGTTGGAAACTACAGAGGACTACCTGGTATAATCAAAGGAACATTTTTAAGTCTTTATGTGGGGAAAACCCCATRTATTTAACAAAACATCACAGTAACACTCATGCCACAGTGAAGATGTTGGCATATTACTGTCGGTTCTGTCACTGAGAAACTGTTGTTTAAACCTTCATGTTCACCTCCTAGGATTCTTTCAATGAATTGATACGTGCACAGATTTTCAATGCAGGTCCAAGCTTAATATTCATTGCACTCATAAGGTGATCCTCCTTCAACAAGAGGAGAGCTTGTCCATCAATTTCTTGTGCTCTAAATTCATCCGCAATATCTTGACAACCTACAGGGCAACAGAAAAAAGAATTACTGGGTTAGAAATGTGCATTCTTAGATGCAATGACTCTGTCCATACTAGAGCTTTTCAGCTACACAATTTCCAGTGCTTGTCTCTTTAGCTTGTGGAACCTGAGGTATATGCAAGAGTTCAATACTATGATGGCAACTTCTGAGATAACCTGAAAGTAGTTTTTACTAGAGCCTCTAATTGCGCTGTAACTATTGGAGAATTGCTCATTGGAAATTTCAAGCCCTAGCAAAGACAGCKCTCTCATTTCATGAAGAGGAACAATCACCGTGATCTCACAACTGGAAGAGACTGGCAAAATACCWCTGAAATAGCAATCAAGTAAGAGCATAATTCAAGTGGGTTCTTTCCATCAATAAAAAGATATGCATATTCTACTGCTATGTACAAGTCAATGAGAAAATTCACTTAGCTACAATTTCCAAGAGGTGTTAATTCCATCTGTATGTTACCACCACTGGGTTAAGTAAATAGAATTTTGATTTATGGGCTTTCGCATAACTGTCTCATGAAGACATTTATCATCAGCTACCTGAGTGAATATTCTATACACAGCAATAAGTCACTTCACAAGTGCAACTTTAAACTAGTTGGATTTTTTTTTTTTTWAATTATAAACTCTTTTTCTGAACATGAAATAACATGGTCTCAGKTTACTGAGGCCTACAACATAAGAAAGGGGACTCTTCATGGGTTGGGCTGTCCCCAATAACTGAGGGCCCCTTTCCACTGAAGAACACTGGGGAAACAAAAGTTTCCTGAAAAGATGTTCTGGACATCTGTTAAGCAGAAACAGTCAGTTATGCCTGGCTGTATGGCAGCTCTATAATATGGACAAATGTCTTCCAACAATGTGAATAAGAGCACTCATTGTCAGTTGTTTATTTGAAGCTTCTTTCCCCATAGCCATGTTYTTCCTGTTTTTAATATATTTGTGTTCTCAATCCAGTGGTCTCTCCATCTCTCTCTGAGCCCTTCAGACACATTTTAATTTCTGCTCCACCTTCCATTCCTGCTTTTAATTGTTCCTCGGTTAAGACTATTTTTTGGCATTTTTATATTTTCCCCTTTTCTAAAGGTATACTATTACAGAGATATGAAAATACTGTGAAGAACTCCTTTTCCACCCCAGATGAGAGCAATTGACTAATTTCATGTCCTCTTGTGCATTAAGATTTAAATTCTATGAAGAATAGATAGTCTAATTTCCTGAGGGATTTACAAATGTATAAGAGACAAATAGAAAGGAATCGTGGAGGGAAGTATCAACATCCAAACCTGAATTCATTTGGATTATTACTGTGTAGTGGTCGTAACATTCAAGGTTGGAAAAGGTTAGCTTTTCACAAAGAATAAAGCCCAATTTTTTTTTCTTAATGATTTGTTAAACGGACCTCATGTAACAATTAGCTGCCACTTTATTAAGGCACCTAACATTTTRTTATTCCAGCTGGAAATTATTATTTTATTATTCCTTTAGCTGGAATTTTATTGTAGCCTCTGGTTTCAGGCTAAACCTCTGTAGTTTAGGTTACAACTCTATTAACTACAATCCCAAAAGTAAAACAGTTACTCTGTAGCAGTTGGCTAACTTTTAATCAAGACTAAGGACTATTTTGCATAGCATTTAAAATAAAGCAGCTTTAATACATAAYAAATGCCCAGTTCTTGGGTATTATTTACTGTAACAAGAAATCAGTGTGGTATCTTTTGGAGAAAAAAAAATTAGTTTGTCACAGACAGTATTTATATAGCCACTAAAGCCATTAAAATGTTTTATTGCTTGCAYGTATTCCATAACATTTACTTTTAATATTTCTGGTACAGTGATGTACTAGTGCAGCCCAGCTACCACAATCAACCACAATCAATAAGAGAACATTCTTCAGGAGCCCAGAGTTGTCATAGAGCTCCTGGAATGGTRCTGCCAATTCCAGCTACAAAGTGAAGATAATGCTGCCAGTAACATGAAGAAAAATCTTAAGRTAACTGACCATTCTCAGCAGGATTCAACAGCTCTATCATCATCATAAAGGTTCTTATTTATGTGCTGACGAAACGTCCATAAGTCAAGTATTTCTGTGAAAGGTATCACTGTATACCCGACTTGAGACCTGAACATGGTGATTGTCAGACCACAGCATTTACAAAGAATCTGAGAGATCAAGAGAAGTTTTTGCATTTAGGAACAAAAGTTGTCCCATTAAAATAGATAATTGGTTGTTGTTGCGGGCTTTTTCTTTAAGCAGGACATGAAGCATTTCCATGCAACTGTTCCTAAAATACCTTTTCTCAAAGTCATTTTGGAAAAGCAAAGGATGAAAGTTGAATGTACTTCAGTTCCCTCATCCAAGCACATTTGGGTATTCTTAAGCACTTTTGCAATTGGTTGTTGTGCAATAACCTAGCTAAAATAAGGATGGGAAGCGGGTGAAAGACCATCAGTCTCGCAACTGAAGAAAGAAAGGTGGAACAACGCTGCTGTGGCTTAAACTGTTGCTGTCTCTTCCCCCCAGAAGAAATAAGTAACAGCAGAAGTGTCCTATAATCTTCATTTCTCCAAAAGACTCCAGAGGAATTCAGGAAAAGCCTGACAAGGACACTTGACTCTGCAATTAGATCTCAGTTACAGACTCTATGCAGAAAGCTGTAAATCAAACCAGATGTCCCTAATGTTTATGAAAAGCTGACAGATCACCATCTCCTACAACATGGCAGATGGTCTGCAGGGACTGCACCAAGTATCTATTGCGAAAGTCAATTATATTATTTCTTGTATTATTCAACTCTGACAGCATATGAAAAAATATTTTTTCAAGAGGGTGGTTTGAGAATATATTAAATAGAATAAACCCCMAAATTGTCAAAAATATGAAGGTAGCTATGTAACAATAAAAATTCTGGCAGGTTGTGAATATAATTTTAAATACCTATTGAACTTCTTTAAAAAAAGTATTTGAGAAACTAGGCCTTAATATGAATGGGAGTAAGTAATTATAATAAATTTTCTTAAATGCAGAAAAATATGAAGTTTGTTTAAAATCAAAGATTACCTTGTTTATAGAATACAAAAAACCCCAGATCCAGAAGCTGGTGAAATATTCTACAATTAATGGTTTCAAAACAGAAACCACATTTTAAGAATAGTATTTTTGTTTTCATACTTGCAAGTGAATTGTGTTTACGTGGTACTTTAAGTTTTCTAGGACAGGAACTATCGTTTGTTCTTCTGCAGAACCTAGGATCAGGAAGTTACTGAATTAACTAGAGCCTCAAATCTATAACAATAGTAACTCAAAACAGCAGCGATATATTCCAGTAACACAGCTAAAGTACAGAAACGTGAATAACCATGTCTTAAACCTAAGGAGCTTTGCTTGTTTTTACAGACATCACTGCAGGTTCCCAGAAGCAGATAATGTAACTTAATTGCAATTTATAAACCATCAGAAGAAAGGTATTTCAAGGATGATTTTTGCCGATATAAGACACCCCTTAGTCAATTCTTTGCCTGACCTACTTTATAAAAAATTAACTGTCAAAACCCATGTGTATGACTTAGCAATGAAGATACATTCCATACAGGTTACTAGCCGAATGGGATACATAGAAAAATGGTTTAGCATTTCTAAACTAGAACATTAGAAACAAACTTAACCTAGGTTTCAATGTTTTGACATGTGAGTTACATGGGTAAGCAACAAAAATTCCTGTATGACTGCTGTTATGGAGACCTGCCTTGTTACCTGAAAGTATCTGATCAGATAGAATGGCATCCTTGGGAAAGAGGAGGGAGTGAAACTTCAAAACTTATGATAATTAGGAAATGATAAATAAATGTCAGATAACCTGAAGATGATAAAAACCGTGAATATAGAGCTACAGAAAAGGTTTGTAAATAAGGAGAAACATGATAATTTTTTTCTGAGAACAGACTGTGTCTAYCAGTATGCAGAGTCTATATGCAGAAGTTCTCTGCATTTCAGTTACTGAGCAAAGCTATGCAAAACAAAGTTTAGCTTTATAGAAGAAACTCGCTTATTCTTTTTTTAATGACTTGTATCAGGACAGGTCTTCCAAATTTTTCAGTTGTATAAAGGCAAAGAACTCCCTTCTTGCTTCTTCTACTGAATAAGCAGCAAGTAAGGGGGAAGAGAAGAAAAATGTAATAAGGAGGAAGTGTGTCTGATCTCTCTACTGACCTCTTGAGAGAAGTCAGACTGAAGGGAGGAACAGCTCTAATCTCCATCAGCTGGGATGCAACAGCAGAAGTGGGACTAGTTCTATCAACATGGGATTTGTGCTGAAGGAACAAGCAAGAGGAAACAAATCACATTCCAGTTTCTACCACCAACTAACGAGTACACCCAGTGCTGTAACCACACCACCTCCTCATCACACCAATGCTAAAAAGGAGCTTTACTGTTAAAAAAATGGARCAAGTTATTGCACATACCAGGCAAAGAATGTATGAAGGCCCAAACTTCATCAACAGTCCAYACTGATGGGTCGGCTTGCACCACTGGTAACAAGTCAATGCTCTCTGGCATTTTCCTAATTCTCAGTTCCCTAAGTTCACGTTCTCTCTCTCTTTCACTCTGTCTTCGCAGACGGGTGGTCATGGCAGCTGGAACAGCGTCTTCGTGAGAAGCCACATCTTCTTCTGCAGATGGATAAGTAATTGGAAGCTGGAAAACGTAGTACAAATACACTACAGTATTATATTTTATTTGTAATTCCCAAAACAGTGCCATAGTTTTAAGCAAATACTCCACAGACCTGTCTAAGAAAATGATCTCGTGATGCCCCATCAGGGCCACTCGGTCGACGCCCGCGTCGCCCAAGACTTTGGCTATCTGATTTCCGATTCCAGCGACTGGTCTTGTCTGATGTAAACAGCCCAAATTTCTTAGTGCAACTAAGGCTGTGCCTAAAGAAGTAAGATACATTCAGTAATGCACTAATAGTTTTTCAGACTGCATTCAATCAAGTAACAATAAAATTACATTGCTGTCTACAGAAAYGCTGCCTAATCAAAGGCAACAACAGGTGTCACAAAAATATAAGAGAAAGGTAACTCAAAGGCCATTTACTCAAACCCCTTGTCTTGATGTAAGATCAAATATATCTCAATCATCCCTGGAAGATGTCCATCTTTCCCGTTCTTAAAAATTTTCCATGATAGAAATACCTTTGCTTTTTATCACACAGTCCAATCCTGCTTCTCTAAAATGTCCACTAAAAGCCTAAAGTCACATTACATCTTTTGCTTCCATTTTCTCCACCTAGCTGATACCCAGTCAAAGGAGGATGGAGGCAAAAGGGCCACATCCCTTCTTATTTCGCTATTAGTGTCCCAACAAGTACCAAATCAAACACACACATTCCCACTACTTAAAATGGAAATGTCTCACACTGGGGATTAAAAAAGCAGCAGACATAAGAGAAAGGTAGTCTCAAGGCACACTGATGCAAAGAAAGAACTAAGTGGTGATTAGAAATCACCCAGAAATGGGGAAACTATTCCCCATTTCTACAACATCTGGGATTAAATTTTCCAGCTGTAATGATGGAAGACTTTACATTCAGATGTTGACTATGAATTATTCCTCTCTGAACCAAAACAAAATAAAAGCAGCAAACTAAACCAAAGAGAAACAGAAACTAGCCGTTTTCCTCTGCCAACCATGTACAAGCAAATGGCATCACTTATCATTTTCAAGAAAGAAGCTTTAGAAAACATGAAATTATTTATGTTTACAAGTATTTCTATTTTACTCTATGCAAATAAAGAATTTTTACACTGTTACTAAAAACATTTAGGAAYGTTTTTTGTCTATGCAGCATTTCAATTATGCAAAGATAAATTCAGTGGGTTTTTTTCCCTAGCATCACACAGAACTGTAAGAAAGCCCACCCAGCCCAGCATTCTTTCTCTGACGTTGCTCAACATCAAGGGGAAGACAATATGAATATGAGAAGTATGTAACAATTTGTGGCCCACAAACCTCCGCACCAATTTCCAAACACTTAGTAACCCTTAATGGATTTCTCCTCCATGATACCCGTCGCCCTCCTACACGCCCAACAGCATTCACAGCACCCTCTGGAAAGAGTGCCACAGTTTTACTGTAATTCCCTTTATTTATCTTCTTGAAACATATTATAATCTACCCTAGGCCTTTGTAACCATATACTCTGCAAATTTGRGTAGAAGGCAGTCATGTTTTACTGTTTCTTTATTTTTCAACATCAGATACTATTTGCATGCTATTCCATTAACTAGCTAATGATAAGCAATAACTAGACAGAGTACCTTTTGGCACAGGATGTGGAGCAGAATCTTTTTGACCGTAGAAACTTATTAGAATATCCCATTTTTCCACAAAATTCACACTTCAGAAGATCATTTTCAACTTCATCCAGTCCCTCTAAAGAAAGGAGTGAGGCATAAAGAAGTCAGTTTCAATGACACAAAATTATGTTCAGATTTCCCATCTCAAGCAGGCAGAAGATTTTCAAATATCTAACACATTTCATTAAATACTTTGATTAACAGAAAATTATGCAAAACTAAGCGAGTCAGATTTCACTCTCTGTAGAAAAGAACTTGAGCAAACTGAACCTTACTGAACCTTCAATTAAGCTATTCAATGAACTTAATCAGCTTTTTTGTTAAATTTCAAGCCATCCATGAGCAAGTATGCCCTCAACCATAGTGAACAATTAAAAAGAAGTGTTACAGTCCTCATGAATTGCTTATAAAGAGTTCTTTAAGAGAACCAGGCATTTCTCGGTCTAAATTCAAGCTCCCCTGTAATGACATAATGCATTAACCTTTTAAAATACTTCCTTTGAATAAGCCACTGCTACAACCAAAAGCAAAACTTGTGAAAGTAAAACATTGAATCTTACCTATGAAAAAGATAAGCTGCATATAAGAAAGAAAAGGATTATAGCATCTACCAAATTACAGTGTACTGTTACAGATATTTTTCTGTTACTGGTAAAATGATGAGGCACTTTTCCTGTTCCTTGTGAAGAACTCAAACACCAGCTGAGAGAAGCATCAGTGAAAGAAAAAGTAGAAAAGCCCAGAAAAAGGCAGTACAAGGCAACAAGGCAGCATACAATGTCTACGCTCTCTTCTGCTGGAAGTGTATTTCATGTGTAGAGCATGGTTAGTACATAGTTTAGAATAATGCCACCATATCTGCAAACCAACTTGACTTCTGGCATGGAAAAAAAAAGAAATTATCCCCTATGCACCAGCTGTGAAATGCATCATAAGGAGTGAAGGAGTGAAACCGGCACAAACTGAAATGTAACATTTTGTGTTCATTCAGGTTAAGTAAAAGAACTGTATGCCCACTGCAACCATGGACAAAATACATTGTTCAAAAATTCAGAGGACTAAACAAACRTACATTTCTAATACATTTGAGTCACTGTTTCATATACTTTGCCTCTTGCTATTCRCCTTCCGCGTTCGTAATTATAATTTTACATTAGTTGCAAAAATTGCAAACTAGCTTTTTGTTCTAAACTCTTTGTTAAGCTCTGATGCCAGCTGATGCAAATRCAGGTATCAAAGTTTAATTAAAAGATTTTAACTACGAATTTGTAAAAGTCTGTTACAGTGATGTTCAGTCACTAAACTGCTTGCTAACATTAACTATTGTGCTGACAAGGTAACAAAAAAGCACTAGTGCAGCAAAGAGCTGAAAATACTGAAAAGGGTATTTGAATAACATGYCTGATGTATCAGGACTCAAAGACATAACATGTTGACTCACAGTCAACAAATCCTCCGGCACTGTCAAACTGAAAATTACCATGTTGCAAGTCTCCAACTTAGTAAGTTGGTTTCCAGTTGGTTTCCACTGTTKCCAGTTTCTGCCTTTGCACAGATGTTATACCAACATGTAGGAGGACTGCAACCCATCAATATTTCCTTTTGGTGATGTGCTTCCAAGCTAAACCAGCTCCTACTAAAAATCAGTGCTATAAGTAAAAATATACTCTCAATTTTAAGCAGAGATACATATTGCCTGAGCAGTAAAGTAAATCAGCCTTAAGCAAAAATTCCAACCATGTTTACTTGACTTCAATACCAACAAATACTCTTCTTGAATTCAGGGTGCTTTCTAAAGCAAGCTTTTTACCTTGTCTGCAATCCTTGACTTGGGTCTGACTCAATACACTTATAAGCAGTAATGAATACAAATCATTGCGGTAAAAAATAACAGATCAGAATCTAATAATCTAAAAAACTGAATTTCGAGCTAATTTGTTTGCTGAGATACACAATGGASGCAACCAACTTCCCTATTGCACTTCAGTACCATTCACCAAGGCAGAAACCACAGTAACTAACGAACTGCCATTAGTGTTGGTATCTTGAAAGTTCCTGCGAGAAAAGATCAGGGGGATGGATGTTTTAATTAAGTGACAATTTACAATGCCTGGAGTGGGAAGTAGTTGTAGCACAGCTATGGTGACACTTGCCACTACTGCTCAGGACACACTGTCCTGACTTTTTCCAGGCACTTCCCGATGCAGACCTGTGGCAGTAGCAGGCACTGTATTTGTCCCTTCTTACCCTGCTCCCTACAGTTTTGCTATGGAAGAGGGAAAAGAACTATTTTAAGAGAATGAAACYAAGAGTTGCATTAAGACAAATTTARACAGATCACCAAAAACAGCTCCTGTGCAATTGCTCAAGCTGTGGAAGAGAAAAATCCAGAGGTSGCTGAAAAATTCTGGATTTTCAAATCTTGGATGAATTTATACAAAAATGTGAGTTAAAGCATAACTTGKCTTTTCTGGGCCAGGCCATGATTTAATTTCCATTTCATAACTCTCATGAGGCTACCTACATTTGGGCTTGAACAGTAATAGTGGTGTAACATATCCAAAATAGTTGATTGCTGAGTTCTAAAAAATCCATGATGATGATGATGTCAGATACTGCATGGGGAACTCAGTTTAGCTCTTGAGTTGTGCCAGACACCACTGTATTCTAAGCAGGACAAGTGCACAGTTTCTTGACATTTGTGTGCATCTACAGCAACAGCTGTTATGATGTGTAGCTAGTAAAAAACATGTGAAAATAGTTTCTATTAGAGATAGTGTAAAGACTGGAGAAAGATTACAGAAGTATAGACRGGATGGGATTCTGCAATACATACAGAACTGAAGGGAAAAAAAAAATGGATATTTGAACAAAAACTACAAACCTTCTGCAATCATGTCCTCTATCTCTGTGTCCGATGAGTTGTCTGCATGTTTTGTATTCTGCAAGTCTGATTCAACACACACAACACTCATGATTTGACCCTCCACTAGCAATCTTTTTTCTGCAGGCTGTTCTACCAGCAAAGATGAACGACTTACCTATTGCAATAAAAGCAAAGCAACAGTGATTGACTGAACAACAAATAATTGAAAATAGTATTTGCGACTTAGCAGTTGTAACTGAGACTAGAATCACAGTTTCTATTCCATATCAATGAATCATTATTATATAGTGCCAAAGCTCTAAATACCATTTCTCAAACAAATACAAAGACTCACTCCTGCTCTGCRGAGTTCGCAATTACATTTAACGAAAGAAGAAACACATTCTAYCTAGAGAAATGAAGGAGTGGGAAAAGGAGAAACACATTAAATTAGTTAATAAGGCAGGCTCATAGGCTTTAAACTGTCCATTTATGGATTTAAAATTTTCAACAGTAATTCTTACCAGACACAGTACTAATCACACCAAGCTCAGTMAGGGGCTTGCCAGTGCTTTAGACAACAAAATTTTAACATTTTAGAATTTTAACACAGACTCATCTCAGAGGTTTAAATTAAGGTATCACTTAAATTGAGGTATGTAGGAGACAGACAAATGCAAAACAAAGTTATTGCAAATGGTAACCTAAAATCACTCTCTGTAGTTATCTCCGGATATAGTCTATCCACTCAACTGTGTGTCTGTTTTCACTYAGTACCTTGTCACCGGTGATACTGGCAAGCCAAACAGCAGCCTGAATTCCGATTATATACGTAAGACAACACAAACAGTATACAAGTATACTGAATGCTGTAAGAAACAGGTTACCAATCAGTGAAAAAAAGGTCAAAACCAACAKGTGAAAAATAATTCAATATCTAAATAGCTACTAGCCACAAATAATATAATCCTTAAAAATAGTTTGTTTCAAAAATTAATAGTAAAAAATTCATAGCAATTTTTACACTTACAGGGAACGGCTCTAACCCCTCCTGAATCACAAAGCCTTCAATAACATGGGTCAGGATCTGTGGTTTAACAATAGCCTGTGGAGGTTTATTTTCTAAGCTAGGAATGCTATTGGGCATTGATGTGCTGTTGCTCCTTGTTGTTGCTGCTGGAAGCAAAAGAGGTGGTGGTGGAATAGAGGCATGGGAAGGATCAGATGGAGATTTAATTACTGAGGCACTGACTGATGATGTCACTGAAGGCAGTCCCCCATGTTCTGAAAAAAATAACAAAGTACGTTATGTTTTTATCACTTATGTCCAACCAYTGGCTCAGAATTCTAGAGATAAGAGGTGATAAACACACCCATCTCTGCACCCATCATCCTRTAACACAGGCTTTTCCTTATGGTTTATAGATTTTACCTTCAAAACAAGATGGTTTTCCTTGACAGACTATTCCACAAACGAAYAGTTCTCATGTACACATTTTCCTTTACTCAGTACCTACTAACTATAAGCATAGTTGGCCATTAATTACCCACACAAATCACAAAGCCGTAAGTCACAAGTAGAAACCAGTATTTCCAAACATTGGATTCTCAAGACTGAGCAGCTGAGTATTTCTAAAGAGAGAATTTATTTTCAGGGATGCTTTGAGCCTCAGTATCCTGCAGGGTCACAAGTAAATATAGCATCAAGCCACTAAGCACCCAGTTATATGTTTAGCAATATATATATACACACACACATACTATACTCTCTCTATATATAGTATATATTTGTATATTTAGCACATTGGGGAAGTTACATTAGTTTGCAGGACAACAATTGATACAGGCACGTATATCTTACAATTCACTGAAGAAGAAAAATCTTCATTGGTAGCTTTTGCATTAGAACAGCTCCTTACTGTGGCATATTAAAAAATGGTGCCAAAAAGAATCATACAGTATAGTCAACCGTTGCGACAGCAACTTCGGACTGCAGACCCTGATTCTGCAAAATCAATCTTCACACCAGATCAGTCAGCATATTTTGCCCATATCACAGAGCTATCACTTAAAGATTAACTGGAGATTGACACACCAGTTAAGATTTTAGTAAAAAAGTATATGCTAAAGAGCTCAAATAAGCGTTTTCCATGCTACATGTTATCCAAATACATATATAAACTACACCTCTGGGAGTGAATAATTTGTTCTATCACATGGATTTCTAATTTATTTCATATAGTTTCTTTTACTTAAAAAATGATACTGCTAAATTATAAAAAWTATCAAAATCATAGATTTTTATTTTAAAACATCCATAACTAGTAGAAGTTTCTAAGCAGAACAGCTACCTTAGTTTGACATTTGTTCTTACCTGACAAAGGATCTTCTGAATTAAGTGCCTCTCCATTCCCCAAGGTTATGGCTGGTGGAGACAAAGTGGGTGGCGTAGGTGTTCTAGCCATATGGACACAATCCGATTCCTCGGGCATCTCTTCTTCACATACATTCTCCACTTGGTAAATCTGCATCCAACAAACTATTGCTTTAGAGAGATTTCCACTCTATCTTAATACCTTAAAAGAGTTGCATAAATACAGTTTTTAAAATAAATTACCAGTTAAAATGTTAAAATATGCTGATCTCCTAATAAAATACTATTTCCAAACTGCATACAAAACAATGAACTCTGGGGATGTCACAATGTCTACGAGAGCAAAATTAAAGTATTTTGTTACAAATAGCAAAATAGAAAGAGGCACAGTTCTCCCAGGAAACAGACCAGAGAACTTGACTTTTTCAATGTCTTGCCTTTATAGTTTACTGTATTTTTATTTACACACACATTTGTAGCTATTTAAACACTTCTGCAAAATGCAAGCTTTGTAACATAATGACAAGTCTGCAARTTGTTCTCTATCTTATACAGCAGTGTAATCAAACTGAGTATTGCAGAAGAGTACACCAAGACTATGAAGCATTAGTGGTTATAAGAGATTATAAGGTACTTTCCTCAAAACTACTGAAGTAAATTTACATGAATTACTGACAGCCAGTTTAGCAGATTAGGATGTAAAACACCACTTCGTCAAAAGCAAACCTGGCTTCTACTCTTTTGCTCAATCTCTACATGAAATATCAGAAAGTTGAGATTATCATTACCCTCTTAATATAAATCAAAAATAAACAGCACAGCACACCTTCTTCCTTAACCTGTTGGTAGCCTGAAAAAAGCCTGCAAGAGCTGTTGATTCTTTTGCTCACATTAATCTCAGTAGCATGTTACCACTAAAGCCTAGCAATGCCATCTTAAAAGTCAGCATTATTTGCATATCATTCTATTTCACTGATATTTCACTATACATTATCTTAGTCCAGTGTGAGTGAAGCTGAAACCTTCAGTTACAAACTGCAAACGTCTGAGACTAACGTTGAACTAAATTAAATGGCAGTGATGGGGAACAATGAGACAGCATCAAAAATTCCCCTATTCTTTTATGAAGAGGATCTTTTCAACGCTAGTACAAAATTAATTAGCCAGAACTCTATTATCTTAATAATCTGCTATACACCTTTACATCTAGYATAGAGATGATTCTCCTACTCAAAATTTCGATTGCCTATATATTTGTATTAGCATAAAGAGGTAAAAGCTTACAGTCCATATGGTATATTTATCAAAATTCATTTTGACGTAAGCGTTGACATATATTTACTTGCTTTTTTAACTGCCACAATTTCATTAAGAGATAAGATTTTAGGTCAAAAAGTTGCACTTTCATGATTCTTCCTTGATATTCTTGACTGATGATCCATTACAAAAAGCCAAAAAAACCCCAGAGGAAAATGTCTATTGTCTTCTTAGAACTCCTTTCTGTCATCAATAGGTTTCTTCTGGTCCTCTGTCTAGCACCTGGTTTAGCTCCCTCTGAAGTCAATGGGCCGGATTTGCAGCTCTTTAGAGAAGCCGAGGATAAAGAATAAAGGACTGCAATATTACCACTTACCACTGGAGTTTCAATTGGTACTGATGGCTGCACCTGAAGATTCACTGCAACAGTCTGTGGTGGTGGAAGAGTTTGAAATGGCAGCTGGACCAAAGCTTCTGCAGCAGGAAGTTCTTCCTCAGAAACCAAAGYGTTTTGAACCAAAACCTGGCCCTGGGACAGAATTTCAGGCTGCACTTGTAAAGACTGCACAGACTGCAACGGCAGTTGTTGAATCTGGGTTGAAGATGTTGACAGCTGAGGAGGAGCTGCAAGAGGGATAGGTGTGGACTGCAAGGCTGAATATTGCTGGTGTGGTGTCGAGGACACGATCTGTTGGCCTGGGGAAACTAAGCTGGGCTGATCTACTGACCCTATATGTACAGCGGGGGAAGATGGAAGTGGAAGATGCGATGGAAGATTAAGTGGCTGTGCAATTGGTCGAACTGGATTGGTAGTAGTTTGCTGAGGAGCAGCCTGYTCTGGCTGAAGAGCTGTTGGCACGAGGGAGTTTGCCTGTGACTGAATAAGTGCTTGAGGGTGAATAATTATTGTGGGTGATTGACTAGGGGAGTGAGAAGGTGGAGGGGATACCACCACKGACTGCTGAGCTGACTGGGATGGAGTAGGAGATAGTGTTAGAGGTGGAGGATGGATGTGAATAGGTGAGCAATGAGACTGGACACTGCTGGGACCCGGAGGAAGACCATGGCTTGGGAGTKGTAGACAGTGCTGTGACGGAGGGGGTTCCTGACCCGAAGGAGTCTGAAGTGCAATTGGCTGGACTTGCTGCTGCTGCTGCAATATCAGCTGATGATGGGAAATCTTTGGAGGTGGTGAATGAAGTGGGATCTGCTGATGTTTTACTAGAGAATGAGGTTGCAATGGAGAATATGAAGCTGTGATGAGGGGGGAAAAAAGTGACARTTAGTATTTATTTCTTTAAGTCCAGAGAACATTATAAAAATATTAAAAGAAAGGAAGTTTTTACTTTGAAGTAAGACCAGCACAACTTTTTCAACCCTTTGAAAGGGTTAGAAATATTTAGAAATACCTTAGAATATTTAGAAATATCTTCTTTGACAGCATATAGTACACAAGAACAATTTATTAGGGGAATATATCGATTTCCAAAGCAAAGTGCAGCAATGAATAACCAAACATAACTACGCTTTTTACATATACATTTATGTGCTTTCTATACAAATGAATCTAAACTTATCTTTTTGGTGCTAGTTCTAAGATTATTGCTGATCCAGCTTTTGTGTATTTAAGAATTTCATGCAACTTTAAACGGATTTAACCTTTGCTTTGAAACAGACTGGAATGGAATAGATAAGCATGTCACAATCAACAGGATTTGTTGACAACTGCTAAGTTAAAGTTTAGGTAATACGATTTTAAGAGACTAAACAAAATTCCAAGAGTTCAGTATGAATTAAAACCTTTCAAAGTATTTGCCTGAACTTGAACACACAAACTGAAAGGTATGAATCTAAAAACAGTGCAGGTTCCAGAGATATCACATCGCCTTTAAGTGAACCAGTGACTCACTAGTAATTCCTTACAGCACACGCACACATATTTTCCTCCACATGCAAACCTCTTCTTGCTTTGTCTTTTCCACCTGAGAAACAACTCATTTATGTTGTCTTTTTTATTATTTATTCTGCTAGTTAAGCTGGATTTTTTCCTTACAGAAGTGAGTCTAAGAGCATTAGGGCTCAATACCTCAAGAATGTCTGCCTTGCAGTCTTACTCCTCTAACAGCTGCCATTAAGCCAAACTAAATTCCACAGAATTCAGACCAATTGTCTAGACTACCCTTACTCTTTCAAAATAAAGAAGCTAAAATTAAAATATATTGCATGCAATGTAAATGCTATCTAACCAACTGCATGCTTATTTTGATTTATCTCTTAATACAAAATACTAAGATTCTGGGGCACTATTACCTATGGATTTATAAAAGTACTTGATATAAGAACATTCTGATGACAGAGACAAGACAGCAAAAAAAAAAAAAAGATCCACCATCAAAATAGATTTTAATGAAAGCAAGAGGCTTGAGATGGTTTCAGCCCACATATTGCTTCCCAGAGATTGGGGATGACATGTCCTGACAATGAGCATACAGAGAGACCAGTAACGAGAATCATGTTTGTACTGTGATTCAACTATGTATTGCAATTGCTATGTTGTGCTTGTATTGTGATTTATGAAAATTGCTGTATCACTCTGATAAATCAAAATCCTGTGTAACATCCAATATCAACTAATAAGTAAATTTACTATTAAACATCAAACTCTCTTCATGTGGAATATCTAAAAGAACGCGGTCAGAGAGCATTGGACTCCGACAGAACTATAACATACAAATTAATTAAAATAACTGTATTATAGCTCCATTTTCATCCTACCTGGTGTTATTAAGTGATGTATGCTTGATGTCCGTGTGACTGGTGTACTCCGACACTCTGGAGTTGGGCTCTCGCCTTTTCTATTGCTTTCTGAGGGATCTGGCTGGCTGCCCTTGGAACTGGTTACAGGTTTATTAGGGCACAGAGACAATGACTGAGTTTGACTGCTGCTCTTTGGTGGGCCATTCTGTGAACTTGACAATACACCCAACTTCTGACTGCGTAATGTCAAGTTCTGAACCTGGGAAATGAGCAGAATGTGAAAAAACTCAAACCATATAAGCACCTATGACAAGCATCCAGGCAAAACCAGCAAAAAATAGTATTATGTAATGCTTCTTATCCCATGTGACCAAATTTGTGAGAAGTTAAAAATCTGCATATCGAAGTATCTTTTAAGCCACAAAATTTAGAGAAGAATAGTGATCTTGAATTACTTCAGAGATAAAGAAAATACAGGAAAGCCTTCTTTCTTACTGAACTTCTAAAAGAAATGGAAATTGTTCATTACATTAATTTGAATTAAAACTTGCATTTTTGTGYCTACAAAGTGAATGACACAAAGCATCTTAAACAAATGCAATTTTATTTTTACACAGACGCTGCAGAAGTGCAGTAGTCTGTAAGTATGTTTGCAGAGACTAACACAAACCAGAGCCTTGGGYAGTCAATGGGACCAGAATCTGCTGTATGTTATCCATGTCTAACAAACCTGAGCCCTTTGTTTCTACAGCAATATTAATGTACCTTTTCATCATGACACCTCCAATGTCACATGAAACAAAAGGTTTGCCTTCTGAAATGTAAATCAATCAGTGATTATTTTCACTAATGTCTGTTATACCACAGCATGATTCTGTGCAGAATGATCCCAGCTTTCCAATCCTACGTGCTGAGCTAGAATTTTATTTYCAAGGATAAAGACTACCTTTGTAGTACTACTTTACATCATACTTGACATGAAAAAGAGGACTAATTATTATCACCATCCACTATTTTGATTACATAATCCCTTCCTCATTCAACAGTTAGTRCTTGTGTAATGAACAGCTAGTTGACATTTTACTTCTTACTGTTCAGTGTGTTATCACAGGATGCACCCAAATCCTGTTCTGAAGACAACAGTATTTGTTTCCTTATTGGCATGCATGAGGCATTTACTGCAATCCTAACTCTGTGAGTACAAATCAACCTTCAGCACACCCTAACAGATAAGGTAACTAATCTCAGATGTCCAGGTCATACAGGAGGGGGACACATATGAAAAGAACAAGTATGAAAGCAGAAGGCAAAAAGAGTACGTAGGAGTGAAGTGCCAGTTTACCTAACAGGCCATGTTAGGTGTGCCATTGAGACACTGCTAATCACTGATGAACTTCTGAGTTTCTCTGATATTTCTACATGGAAGACGATACTGAGAGATCACTAYACTGTAACTTCACAAACATCTTGGCTAAGTGTAATATACACATAGAATCACAGAATCATTAAGATTGGAAAAGACCTTTAAGATCATCAAGTCCAAYCGTCAACCCAACACCACCATGCCYRCTAAACCATGTCCCGAAGTGCCACGTCTACACGTTTTTTGAATGCCTCCAGTAATGGTGACTCCACCACTTCCCCGRGCAGCCTGTTGCAGTGTTTGACAACCCTTTYGGTGAAGAAATTTTTCCTAATATCCAATCTAAACCTACCCTGGYGCAACTTGAGGCCATTTCCTCTCGTCCTRTCWCTTGTTACTTGGGAGAAGAGACCAACACCCACCTCTCTACAGCCTCCTTTCAGGTAGYTGTAGAGAGCGATAAGGTCTCCCCTCAGCCTCCTCTTCTCCAGGCYGAACAACCCCAGCTCCCTCAGCCVCTCCCCATAGGACTTGTGCTCCAGACCCTTCAACAGCCTCGTTGCCCTCCTCTGGACACGCTCCAGCACCTCAATGTCCTTCTTGTAGTGAGGGGCCCAAAACTGAACACAGKATTCGAGGTGCGGCCTCACCAGTGCCGAGTACAGGGGCACGATCACCTCCCTGCTCCTGCTGGCCACACTATTCCTGACACAGGCCAGGATGCCGTTGGCCTTCTTGGCCACCTGGGCACATGCCGGCTCATGTTTAGCCGGCTGTCGACCAGCACCCCCAGGTCCTTTTCCGCCGGGCAGCTTTCCAGCCACTCTTCCCCAAGCCTGGAGTGTTGCCCGGGGTTGTTGTGACCCAAATGCAGGATCCGGCACTTGGTCTTGTTGAACCTCATGCAATTGGCCTCGGCCCATCGATCCAGCCTGTCCAGATCCCTCTGCAGAGCCTTCCTACCCTCAGGCAGATCAACACTCCTGCCCAACTTGGTGTCAYCTGCAAACTTACTGAGGGTGCACTCGATCCCCTCGTCCAGATCATTGATAAAGTTGTTAAACAAGACCGGCCCCAAAACTGAGCCCTGGGGAAYACCGCTCGTGACCGGCCGCCAACTGGATTTAACTCCATTCACCACAACTCTCTGGGCTCGGCCGTCCAGCCAGTTTTTTACCCAGCGAAGAGTACACCCCTCCAAGCCGTGAGCCACCAGCTTCTCTAGGAGAATGCTGTGGGAGACAGTGTCAAAGGCTTTACTAAAGTCCAGGCAGACCACATCCACAGCCTTCCCCTCATCCACTGGGCGGGTCACCTGGTCACAGAAGGAGATCAGGTTGGTCAAACAGGACCGGCCTTTCATGAACCCATTCTGGCTGGGCCCGATCCCCCGGTTGTCCCGCACCTGCCTTGTGAGCACCCTCAAGAGGAACCGCTYCATAATCTCCCCTGGCACCGAGGTCAGGCTGAYAGGCCTGCAGTTCCCCGGATCCTCCCTCCAGCCCTTCTTGTAGATGGGCATCACATTGGCAAGCCTCCAGTTGTCCGGGACCTCCCCTGTTAACCAGCACTGCTGATAAATGATGGAGAGTGGCTTGGCAAGCCCCTCCGTACATCTAGGTATATAACCAAATGCATTTTTTTCTTATTAACTGGCATTGCCTACTTGCTCAGGTTTGCTTATATGGTAAACAAAGACATTCTCTAAACCCAGCTGACTGAAACCCTAAGGACATATTTATCACAAGGTAAGAAAAATAAAGTGTACCAGTGTTAAAGCTTTTCCATTGCCTCACTGACTACGGATGAAACTGGATCTTTGCAATGTCACTGCTGCTATAGAAACTACCAGACAACCAAGGTTAACAACATCTGGCAACAGGGCAGTACTGAACATTGAGAGGGCAGAGGAAGAGCTTGAGTTTGGCAGGGTCATCACAGCAGCTCATCTGACTGAATAATGCTCTGTGGTCTGGGGTGAGATTCTACGGTCCTTCTGCAATGTCTCAGGAAGTTGCACAGCCRGGCAAGCTTGTGCAAAGTGGACCTCTAAAACCCTGCGGTACAGGACCAAGACTGTAAAGTGATATACTTTACTGACATCTCTACCTTGAACGCAAAAGACAAAGACACAACTGCAAAAAGAGCCGCTAGCCCGGCCAGTAACCTCTGTACACTTTCAAAGTTGATCTGCAGAATCTGGAGGAAAGAGAGGCAGCTGTGATAAAAGCTAATGAGGCATAACAACTCCAAGACTGAAGGAGCAGTCTGTCTTTTCAACAAAGGCTCAACTGATGAACTTAACGTTGTGAGCTTGCTCAACAACATTCTTCATAAATACACAGTTGGATTCCAGCAAGCTCTGCCACCTCACATACCCACTGGAAAAGCAAAGAGAAGGCAAGCTTCCATGGTTTGCCATTATCTCAGAACAGTAACACATCTTTAAGGTCTTCAAATCTATTAGAATCTTCTTCTGAAGGGGTCAACAAACAAGGTCAGAGAACATTCAACTGGTATAATTTACTTGGATTTCCAAAAGGTTTCTAAATAAGGCCCGTTTATCAAAGGGTTTTAAATAAATTGCTAAGATAGAAGAGAAGATCTCTCATGAGAGCATAAATTTGTAAGATAAATGTTCACTTTTCACAGCGGAAGACTGCAACTAGTATGTTCTGTAATGATCTGTGCTATGCCGTATATTTTTTCCAGATGATATACAAATACGTTGAGCAGTGAAAAGGTGATAGAAGTTCAGCTGGTAACATGAAGTTACTTACGGCAATAAAGATGAGAGCTAATTACAAAGACCTAAAATGTCATATCCAGGATCCAAATTTTACATATAACATGATCACCTCTAAATGTGTGACGATGGCAAACAGAAGACAATGAAGTTGTACATAACCAGTACCCGTTAGTAGTTTTTATAAGCAAGTAAATGTAAGCACAATGTTTCCTCACTTTTCAGTTTGGGCCCACTCTACTGGACATACCTTTAATAAATTTACGTGAGCTCACCTGAGTAGCTGCAGACTGACAGGAAGATGAGGAAGATGATGAGACAACAGGAATGTCAGACTGGACAGCAGCCACAGTGGTCGCAGGAGTAAAAATAAGCTGTTAAGCAAGAAAAAATATCTGGTAACAGACTGAAACTTCGAAAATTTGTGAAAGAAATGCAGTATTTTAAAGAGAGATACATAACTTAGAAGCTGTACATCACTGCATGTAAAATTTACTTTTTTACTTTTACATGAACTTACTCAAAGAACAATTTATCATGGTAGTTTAAGTAAAAAAACCTAAAAGATAATAATGTAAAATAAACATAATGTAAAATATTTGATCTACATATTAAGAAGAATCTTTCATATAGATACACAAACCTATCATCTTTCATATAAGCATTTTAAAGAGGACTTTCCCTCCAATATGACAAATGAGTGAAACAAAGGCAAAAAAGTCAAGAGAGCAGCCCAATATCTACTATATTAAAGAAAGAGAACTTAGATCTTCCAATCTGTCAAAATGTTATTTAACAAGCAGAGTTGTTATATGAACTTTAACTATGCTAATTAAGTTTCATAGCAAGAACAGGTATCATACAACCAACCTGAAAKTACTAACTTCAGAATACCAGCGTACCTAACTATCATTAATTTCTTTATAGGCAATATAGCAAAGACAAGCTTTATGGAAGGCTTTGAAGAGAGACCATTAGTTAGTCTTCCACATTTTTAAAGAGATCTCAACTGCAAGGAGCAGCTACGAAAAAAACATGAAGGTTTTTATCTGGAATTGAATTGAGCTGRTGATGAAGCTGTTATTATGAGCTAGCTAGAGATAAGAGTTGACCTTTTTACAGAAAATGAAAGRTCTTCGTGATGAAAAAAAATACATGACTTTTAGTATGTTAGCTAGAAACACTGAAAGACAGGTATGATGTTGAAACTACTGAAGTYAGCAAAATGATCTTGCAGTACTATTCTAAACAGAAACTAACAGGATAAGTTTCTCTCTTGAAACTGGCGTGTAAAGCAGATACTCAAATAAGCATGGGATTTGACATTAAGAGTCTGGATGAAAATTTAGTGTAAATGAATAGGAAAACTGTATCAATAACCCATGTCATTGAGAGAGATTGCTACTACAAAAACCAGCAACGTCATCCTCATATTGCTTCAGCTACTAAGTTGTTAACGCATATTGAAAGGCAGTGACATGAAATKAATTCGTAATTCTGTTCTGTTAAATAGTACTAGGTGCATTCAGCATCTAGYTTTTCTTACAAACCAGAGACTCAAGAAATCCTTTCACTGGCAAATGGATAAACAGGTGTTTGATCTTTAAATCCTTATCTTCAAGTTGTACTACTTTTTCAATAAACATGTAGGAAAACAACAGCCAAAGAAAAAACTCAGCATAACAGCATTGCTGTGCATGCCTAAGAAAAATCTCAGAAAAAGAACAAAGGATCACTTTCCCAAAACATACTACATAGGTGCAATTCTTGCAAGAACTCATGCCTGCATTTAATTTTATATACCATTGCAGTCATGAACCTCTGGCTCTGAATCTCAGTGTAGCATTAACAGTGATTTTTCCTGTTTCATATAGTTGAACRTAACACTCTAGAAAGCTCTGGTCATTAACTCACACAAACCATAACAGTGTCTTTGGCTGATTGGTACCTGAGCGTTCATGTACCACTTCAGTAATTTCTGTGAAATCCCACATAGATTGTAAGGTTCAATTCATGTGAAACTCACTTGAGAAAGTATTAAATTTAAAAAAAAAAAAAAAAAAAATCACTAAAAAGAATTTTCAAAGTTGCCCATTAGGAAATGGAAATGCCRTATTGACAGGAAATTGCAAGAATCTAATGATTTTCACTGATTCCAAAGAAAATGAAACCCATATATCTAACTGGAATTCTAGAGACAATAATGCAAAGAACAATCTTAGTTAAACAGAAGAAAATTTTAATCAAGAGTCAGAACTCTGAATGTTACCAGTGCATTGGAAAGCAATCTACCTTGAATATAGACAGACTCCAGTATTCCCTTCTACATAGCCAGAAAAGACAGGTGCTCTTTTTCCATTTTTCCCATATTTGATCAATTTAATAACTGTAGTACGACCAGGCTAAAAACACTTGAGCAAATTTCACTAGAGAACTAAGCTACAGCAATTCTTTTACTTCTGATGTCTACAGTGTTTCAGAAGATACGTATTCACAAAGTAGCGACTAAATTCTCAACGCTATCTGAAACTAAAGAAAAATATTTATAAATAATTTATAGAAACAAAATAAAAACTGAAACAGTTAAGGTGGGTTTTTTGGGGGGGCAGGTGGGTAGGGTGGGTGTGGAGACAACAGGGACCAAAACCAAGCTTAAGAATTGTCATCAGAAYTTACTTACCATTTGAGCTCGTAGATACATTTGAGCCTGGCTTGCACTCAGGGTTGGAGAGGTGCTCCCCAGCAACATAGTCTGTTGGGTAATACTGCTGCTGGTGGTGTTGGAGGTCTGTGAACGGCTTATTATCTGTGCAGGTGTAGGAGAGGTGGAGAGGTTAATCTAAGGAAACAAAAATATTGCTTCTGTCATGGAAATTCATTCATCCTACGGTCTAAAGCCAGAAAGCCTTTGACAAAAATGGCAGGGGCAGTTGAAATCTTTGAACTGTAAAGATATCAAAAATATATTGAGCCAATCATCACAAAACTGGATTCTGGCAAGATTTTACATTTTCATTCTTAAACTGCAAGCAWCCATTCAGCAGTAAATAATAATAAGTAGTTACGTGTATAAACAATGATATTATGAAGTCTGAAAAATATACCACATAGAAATATACATTTACAGAATATGWAGCATGAGCTTGCAAAATTTTAAGAAAAACACCTGCATTTTAATATTTAAGCATCTTTAAATGTTTATATTATTTGACTGGACTGATATCTTCTGTTAYGCTTGTTATGCAACCTGATCAGGACACTTCTTTGTGCTGCCATATATGGACTGATTCCTCATTCTACATATGCACATTTAAAAATTACTGGAAACTAAAACTTTCTAGAATTTAATATTAAATGCTCCTGAACAATTGCTTTTTAGCATCTTCTCAAACAAAAGCTGTTGTGGTTTTGGTTTGGTTTTTTTTTTTCCTTTTTTTTTTTTCCCCCTCCTCTAACCGGTCTAACAGGGTTAAGTGCCCAGCTCTTTTTCATCACTTACTTAAAAGATTTCCTTGGAAAATCCCAGCCCAATTACTATGTTAGTTTAACATCAGACACCTTTAAAGACTTTCCCTCCTAAATTTAATGAATGAATGATTTTACTTCTAACAATTGTAAGCCAAAGCAATGCTATGAGAGCTTAAAAAAATATACARTTAAATCACTGAAGCTATGCACTGAAGTTCATGAACAGCTCGAGGRCATGATTAATAAGCAGGATGTCTGCAGGACTAACAAAGTCCTACTCACGACAACTGTAGAACTCTACATAAGAGACTGTGCAAACTACATGTCTGAAGATGCCGCTTAAAGAAATATAGCATGAACTGAACACAGAGCTGCTAATAACTGAAACCTGAGCACATGCCTAGAATATGGATAAAGTAATTGAAAGTGCATAAAAGATGCATGATAAAAGATGATAATCAATAAAAGAATGAATGCTATAAACATTTAATCAGTTTCATATATATATCTCTATGTGAGCATCGACTTGGATTCTTTAGATTTGGTGCTCTTTAATCACTGATACACAGAGTTACGATTTTAACCTACAATAGTGCCCTGAATAAAGAAACTAATGTGAAAAATCCAGTAAGAAATTATGTAAGAGATGAAAGCTCAGGGAGTGACTCCTGCAGCGGTCTGAACAGTCACTAGTGCTTTGTGGAGTGAGCAGCTGCCCCTCAGAGCACCAAGAGTGGTCTGGGACCGGGGAAGCCTCCAACACTGGCCAGCAACAATAGCGGCTGGCAGCATGCATCAGGATGGACTGGCAGATGCTGGAAGCGCAGCCAACGCTTACTACCTAGTCGTCACACTTCTACTTACTGTTTCTGTAATACTAAATTTAACCACACAAATTTAAATACTAAAATCTTTTCTGTTTTTCCAAGTAGTTATATAATGACCAAGAGGGGTTGAGAATGGATGGAGGGCTTTGTTCAGTTACGTACCGAGGTCTGCGACATGCTTGACTGCTGAGTGACACTCCCAGTGGGGGAAGTACATTGCCTCCCACCTGACAGGCTTGCCTAAATAGCAAGAATATGTGTCAAATATTGAAATCAAAAAGTGTTTAAGTGATGTTCATATTATTGCATAAACCATCAGAAACATCCCTCTCTACCATTACCTCTTCTGTGAGTTAACAGTAAAAATGCTTTACTCTAGTTTTCAGCAAAATGCACTCTGCACTACAGAATGCTATCTGCAAGGTGCTAAATGCCTTGAATTCCTACCCAAYTGCAGGCACTCAGATTCTTGCACATCAAGACTTGAACAAAAACTATCAGAGGTAAAGTCTATCAAACTGCTAATGATGGAGCTAACTGATCAGCTCACTACCTATGGTGCTCAGAACTTAAAATGTGACATCATTAAAAACTGTCATTATTAAAACTCACATAATAATGTTTATTATGATTAGAATCCTCTAMAAATAAAACAAACTTTATAAATGCTGTAAAGAACACCCTCATATTCTAGAATGATAATTTCTGTATGCACGTCTAGTGTCTGTAACAGTACGCTATTCTGGCCCTTCAGATGAGTACAGGGACARTGATTTAGATTTCTGTATTAACAGACTGCACACCAAAACTTCTTAGCCCTCCCCAATCTGATTTACTTTGCTCTGTCTCAGTAACTGTATATGCACACACAAATCCATCACAAAAAAATGACAAATCAATATATTACCACAATCTAATGGAAAAGGTACAGAAGAAAAAGCCAGGAGCATCGAAGACTCAGTCCCAGTTCTGACAACAAACAGCTATATCCCTGAAGTCTTTAACTCTGTTTTAGCATTTCCATGTGTAAARTCATTAACAACCACCTATCTCTGTAAGACAGTATTCTCAATCCAAGGTCAACTGAGGTCAAAGGAAATCCTTCCACTGCTTGAGTTTTCAAAACAGGTCTCCTCCAGTGTTCACTAATGTTAAAAGCTGTGCTTCAGAAATGAAATGTCATTTACTTCCTACATTTCCACACTCAGGGTTAAAATTGAATTTTGCCATTACTTATAATGCAGCCAGATGTGTGGCAAAACACACTAAGATACCAGATGTTCATTATTTTTATTTGATTTCACTAAGATACATTGCTATTCATTSCTTTCCCCATCAACTTTTAGAGAAAATCATGGGATGAAGATTGAAGTAGCCTATTTTTAATATTCATTTTATTACTGTTTGATGATTTACATGATGCATTATAATGTATGCAATAAAGCATGGAATGGTCGCCTACTGGAGCATCTATAACACTGGACAAAATCCTCCAAATAGTTTGGTGGAAGATACAATTTAAAATAACAAAGTCATTAAAATGTAACAGTGAATTATTGTGAGGCATTAAGCTCAGGCACTTAAGCTGTTATTATGTTTGACAACGCTCTAGAATTGTAGTCCTACTCTAGAAAGTAGTACACCATTCTTTTTCAGCAATCTTCGCTCTCACCTGTGGTACAGTTGCCAGACTCTGAAATTGGGTACTGCTTAAGTGCTGCTGCTGCAAAGCAGCAGTCTGCAGCATTAGATGCTGCTGTTGGGCTGCATACATCTGCTGGAGGTACTGAGCAGCTGAGCTAGGAGGACGATGCAAGGCCTGCTGAATAACCTGTGATGAATCAGTAGGTAATTAATTACAATTACGAAGTACACACCATGCTGACATGATGCTGAAGTTTACCTTTACAAGGAAATAAAACCAAATAAATTCTTTTCATACCAATTAAGTAATACTGAACTTGCTCCATCACTGTTCTCAACCAAGTCACAGAATACAGTCAACATAAATATATTCGTGTTTTCAAGGAAAGCCTGACAATCGGCTGACAATACAGCATCATTCATAACGCAACATCCAAGCCTCTTAGGTTCTTGTCAACAAGTCCTACATAATGTTCCGCTTTTTGAAAGATCAGGGTAGCTTGAGAGACTCAATTATCAAACCCAACAGAACAGACCGCACAGAGTTCTAGGAGACCTAATTTAAAGAACAGCAAGAGGGGACTGGATCCAAAGCAGCAGTTACACACACACAGATACCTCTGTATCTGGATCCCTGTAGTCAATGTTGGTCAGATGAACAGCTTTATTTTGTATCATTTTGTAAAGGCTTATGTTAATAATCCATACCCCTAGGGAATGGCAAAAAGCCCAAACTTTCTAGCATAGCATTTCGCCGTCCCTTATTTGGGAGGCAGKCCTGTACCCTGCACTATTCTGAAGTGGTCTGACACCCTTTGGTAAACACGATCTTCTGAAAACCGGTAAGTCAGATATTGAGAAAGAAGAGAGCAATTAAGAATGGAAAGTTAATCTTGTGCAAAGTATTGTGCAATGCCTGTATTTGAGGGCACCGTACAGTACAGGAAAGAATCTCTCACAGCCCAATACCTGGACGGCATGCCTGTCAGAGCCGCTGTAGACAGATATCTGCGGCAGCTGTGTCCGGGAAGTGGAGGTGGTAGTGATAGTAGTTGTAGATGCAGAACATGTTGTTGTGTTTGGTTCATTCTCCATAGCTGTGCAGTGTTCGTCCAGCCTGGCAGAATTGAAATAAAAGTGGATAGAATAATGGACAATTTTCAAATGCATGAGTTTGTAGGATTTGCTATTACTTGATGGGATTTGTTGAGAGATGCAGTTATAATCTTCTAAGATCCATCAAGAGTAGCAATACGTGACCAACTCAGGAATACATGCAAGACTTCCAGCAAGCTACACACGAGTACTGCCGCATCCCTCTTCCCCACAGCATAGCACAGAAACTGCTGGCTGATCATTCTCTACATTCAGCAAAACGTTCTGGCAAAAATCACTGGTGGCATGCTCTATTTGGAAAGTGATGGAACAGGTGTAGAGAAAAATGCTTCTACTTTTTACAGCAATACCTCCCAAAACACAGCAACAGTCAAGGAAGAAACTACCTATTTAAGCATCTCTGAAGATTCCTCCCCAGCCTTATGAGACTTCCCCCTGTTGCAGAGTACAATCTCTCTCCCAAAATGTCATCTTCAAAACTGAAATGAATCACATATCTGAATATAAGAGGGGCGTTTACTTTAGTTGCTTTTTCAGTATTAGTATTATGATTAACAGGAAATAGCATAGTTGCTGCTTATTGCTTTTAAAAGGATGTTAAAAAAAACAGGTGGGGAGAAGATGTGTTTTCTTCTTACAATAAAGAAGGGCTCAGAAAAAATAATCACTGAGAGAGCTGCAATGTACTAGAAAAAAAGCAGCATTGCCAAGTGCTTAACAAACCGCCCATTGGATGCTGCAAACAGGAACATAATTAGGAGTTTCAACTCACACAGCTGAAAGCAGAATGCAATGCTGCCAGGCTGCTACCGCCACCTCTCAAAACATGACTGCTTTTCAAGTAGAGAACTGCACATGATGCCATAGCTCCTGATTACTTGCAATAGCTAAACTTTTAATAGATACACGGTCACCTAAGGACCTCACGCCTACCATTGTATTGTATATCTGCATATGTTTTGCCATCAAAGAAAATTCCGTCAATAAAGCGTGCTTTAAAAGCAGAGATCCCTACTATTAGAACTGAAGAAAAAATATGGCTTTGTTGTTAAAAATTTGTATCTGTTGTGTATTATTGATGCCATTTGTCTACCTACATTAGAGCACAAGTTAACAGACATTGTTAACCACTTCAATTGGAATAAAAACAGCATCACTTCTAAACCCACTTTACATTAATTTCACATAATGCTAATGAAAAGTACCTTGAAAAAAAGTCCTGTCTCCTCCAGAGGACATTAAAAGCACATCAAAATATTTACACCTACAACTTGTCTAGCTAGTTTTAGCAGAGTTATGCAACCAGTTAAATTAGCCTAAGAAAACAACATTGGATGTTTAATTTTGTTCACTCTCAGCCATGTTTTAGATGTACTATTAGCACGATGTGCAACGTATCCCACTCTACTAGCTATTCCATCAGAAGTTCACCCCATGAGAGCTGTTAATCCTTTAGCCGAAAGTGTCTCATTTTCAAAAATAATTTTGTCATTGCCCAAGTTGTTCCCGCAATGGATGTACAACGAAAACAGGAAAGAGCTCCTAAACATTTCTTCAGCGTGGCCTGGCACTGAGGTGCATCTCACTTAGAGCCGATACGAGATGGTTACTTGCCACCCCTCAGTCCTATCCAAAGGCAAACACCACGCAGCACAGCGCTAACACGCAGAAATAGCGTGCCCTCTTTCGGCTGAAGGAACAGTGAGGTGCTTCAACAGATGACACTTGTTAGAAACCTCTCGTCTCTTTAAGCGAGAAGTGGAATGTTTAAGGGAGAAGAGGAAATACATAAAAAGTGGTTGTTTTTAGGAAGGAAACCAAGAATCCACTACAATTTAGCAGATGGATATTTTATGACAGAAGGCATGAAAACCATTACAGACGTAAAATCAGACTGCCTTTACAGCGTTGCTTTCACTTACTTTACAACGCTGTATATGCAGAGACCACTTCTAGTTATAAAAAAAATCTCAGATACAATTGAAAATAATCTTCTGAAATTGTTCATTGAGCACTCAACAATATCAAAAAGGCAAAACTCCTAACTTATAGTAAAGTTAATTTTGTTAAATGTATGAGGAAGACCTTAGAATGATGTTGCCTCTGAGCAGCTTTAACTCAAAAGAACCTCTGTAACACGAAGTTTTAGAAAATGCACTACTCTGACTATGCATTTAAGCAAGCCCGAAATATAAAGCACGACATAAAACTATATTGAAAATAAGTATTTATTCAAGCAGTAACCATATGAGACACCACATAATTTCAAATGACACTGTGCACAATGTAAATATTCAGAAGTTTCATTCTCTTCATATTTTTTGGCCAAAGCAAATACTTAAAGTAAAAAAAATACTTGCTATTCTATACCAATAACGTTAAACTACTACCACAGTAGATACGTATGTCAGTACTCACGTTTTAGAAACTTTGACTTTTGGTAAATGTCACAATAGTAACGAAAACAGCTGACAATCTGCAACTGTAACTGGTATTTGAAAATAGGTATTTTTTTAACATATACAGCTTATTATTATTCGTTCCATTCATGACCTCTCCTTACAACTCCAACGGTACAAAACACAGAAAATAAATTAAAATTTCCTCCAAGACTAAACCCTACAGGTATTTTTGTATGTGACTGAAGGCTCTGAAATAAATCCTCTCTTTCCCTTCACTTTACCTACAGTATAGGCCAACCTCGCCCAAACCTTGAGGTTTCGTGTTTTCGGTTTTTTAACAAAAAAAGAAAAAGGAAATTTAAAACTGTGCTCTGCAGAAATACAATCCACGTCACGCGGTGCAACTTGCTGGTGAAGCGGCACGGAGCGACACCGGCCCGGGGGCTGCCCGGGCCCGGCAGCCGGGGCCGCCGGCGCCCTGAGGGACCCCCGGGGCTGCTCCGCAGGCAGCGGCAGGGCCCTTCGGCGGCCGCGGCGGGCGCTCCCCGCCACAGGCCGGGCCCGCCGGGCTGACCCGCCCCCTCAGCCCCTCACACCGGGCCGCGGCCTCACCCAGCCCAACCCCACCGCCGCCACAACCGGCGGCCGCGCTCCGGCCCAGCGGCGCCGCCGCCGCCGCCACCCCCCCACGGCCCCGCAGGCGCCAGCCGCCGCCGGGGAGGGAGGAAAGGTGGGCGGGAGGGGAGGCACCCACTTCCCGCGCGGGGCCGGCCCGCCGCCGGGGCGCTGTCAGGGCGCGGGTCCCCGCCTACGCGCCCCGCCCCGCCGCGGCCTGGCCGGGGCCTGCCGCTGCCGCTCCCCCTCCTCCGCGCGTCCCGCCGGGAGACTCGCCTCGGACAAGCCGCTCACTCCGCTTCCGCCATCTTCTCGCCTCCCTCAGGGGGAGGTGCCGCGCAGGCGCGCTGGGCGCCGCCGGCGCCGGGCACGTGACGGSCCCCGCCGCCATGTTGTGGCTGGAGCGTGGCGTCGTCCGTGAGGCGCGGCGGCTGGGTCCGGGATGTCGGCCACCGGTCTGGGCGGCCCCGCGGAGCCTCCCGGGCGGCCGTCAGGTCATGGTGAGGTAGCGACTGGCTTCGCATTAAGGCAGGGAGGTTGTGGCGGGGAGCAGCAGCCCGGCTGGGATGAGGGGCCTGGCTTCCCTCAGGACCGGCAGTGGCGTGTGGTGCTGCGCGTTCAGCTGAGCGCGGCAGCAGGGGTGGTTATTTTAGTTTTCCTGTGGTAGTGGTACAGTTGACATATATATTGCTAGGGCCTATGGCAAATAAGSTTTACTTATTTAATGCTTTAGCTACAGTAGGAAAATGAAGGAGGTGATACATGCTGTTTTGGAATGCGATCGGGAGGACACCTTCCTGTGGTGCTTYCCCACATTGGCTGCTTAAGGACCTCAGCAGCTCCAACCAGGACACTGGTGGTGAACGTCTAACTTCTCTGAGGGATATGAAACAGAAGAGTCTTTTAGGTGTGTTAGCTTAGCTTTCAGTTTCTTGCTGTAAAATGTTGGCTCTGAGCCTTTCCCTGCTATGGGAAGACCACCTCTCCCTCTGAATTGACCATAATTGATCTGAGTTGAATGAATTCTTGTCTKTAGGTGGTGCTTATTGCACACCGGGTAACGAATCCCACTTGAGGGACAACATAGCCACTATACCACGTAGGCCTAATTCAAATCCTACATGGGACATCTTGACAAACTCAGCACCTCGCCCTCTCTTCTTCACAAAATGTCTTCCTGTGATGAAGAAATACCTTCCATATCTTCAAATTACATAACATTATTACATAGCCTCCAGATAGACCAGTATTTTCAAATCTGCTTGTATTCTCAAGGGTACAGAAAGAAAGTGGCTACATTAGACAGAAGTGCTGGCTCATGACACTTTAAATATTTGACAGAGAACCAGTTGTGTGAGTGAAAATGAAATTGGTTAAAAATTTGGTAACAGAACAATAGGAACAAATAGTATAATGTAGCTCAGCAATACCTCTTTCTGCAATTGGGTTGCTGTTTCCTCACGTAATGCAGTTTGACCAACTAATAATTGGACATAAAGGAGGGAAAAAAAATGCCAGATGTCTAGCAGCTAGTTGGGGTAGATAAGTGCTTCACAAAGAAAAGAATCTTGGCAGGTGTCTTACAAAACTCAAACACCTTCCAAAGCATTATAGATGAGCTTAAGCTGTTGAAGGGTGAAGCAGTCATACTGACCACAGGTCAACTGCCTGTGATAAGTACTGACAATTTACCAGGTCTAATAAGGATGTCTGGTTTCTATAAAAGATCATACAATGATTAAGTAGGAGAAAATRGGAATTTTCGTAGGTTAAAAAAGAAGGGTAAAAAAGGTGTAAGGAAAATGAAGACTTATGCTGGAATACTCTTGGAGATCCGGTAGGAAATAGAAAACATGTTCGAAGTCCTGGTGCAAGATACGGGTGAGTTCAGATACAGCAAAGTACTTCCTGTTTTACAAAAAGGATGGGACTGTGTGGAAGCTGGGTGGAGCAAATAACTTTCTTTTGAGGAAAAAAAACCACCCAAATGCTGCAGGAAGGTCAGGTAGCATGAAAAAAGTTCTGTACTTTGTAACCACACCTAAGGTAAACAGAAAATAAGGCCTTAAATTATTTTATCACCAGTACGATAAAGAGCGAGGTGTGTGGACTGGAAAACGTGGGTCTCATATAGCAGCCTGTAACTCAGCACRAAAAAGCTGAACTCCATGCTGCTCTAATACAGACACCCAGATGTGATGCTCATTGGAGCACGGAGAGGGGCAATAGAAAAAAGGAATGGTTTTTACTATAAYAGAAGAAAACAAAGGTTGCCTATTTCTTAGGATTGCCAGAAACAGTCATCTGTTCAGGAAGTGTTGGGCAATATAAATACGTGTTATCAAAGAAGCTATTGATGTATTGTTAAATAGGCARAGCGGAAAGGAAGTACTACTTGCAGTGATAAGGTGGCTTATGATTAACAGTTTTAATAAAATACCTTTTCTTAACCATCCTCCTTCACTCCCCTTTAGTTAAAAAGCATCCTTCCTGTTTCTTTCTTAAAAGATATCTTAGCCATTTGATATATGGTAATTAAAGCTTCACCTGAACTGAATATACTGTCTTGCAGGCAGTGCATGGATTCTTTAGAATTCTTACAGAAGATATTTCAGTCAATAGCAGTTGTAAGAAGCGCATTGCCATTGCTTCTGAACAGCTCCAGTTGCTCCTGGCTGCGGAAGGGCAGCATGCTGCTTTTGCAATGGTTTTGTGCTAAAACCCTGAATTTTCTGTGGCTCCTCTCAGATCGGGTTGGTGGCGACGGAACTAGAGGAGTCACGGTACGAAGCTGACTGCAAAGGGGCAKAGTTAGACACGTCCAAGACTATTTTTCCTGACGCTCTGATGGCAGCGGCGGGTTTGGTTCTGCGTAACAGCTCAGCCGGAGGGCCGGGGTCCACAGGCTGCGCTTCCACCGCTCATAGACAGAGCAGCCGCTCCGCAGAGTGCCCCTGCGGGCGCTTCGGGCTCGTTAGGCCTTAGCAGGAGGACAGTCCTAGTTGTACCCAGGTAAAACGACGAGTTTTCCTCCTTCACCCCCTCYGCAAGCGCAGCTCTGGCTGTGGCGAAGCCCTGCAGGACGACCCGCTGCCAAAAGAAGCTAGGCGCCTAGGACGCCGAAGAGGCGGTTCGGCGGACCCGACCCGGCCCAGCCACCGCAGCTGCCGGTGCTGACCCCCGCGGCGCCGCTGCCCGCCTTCTTCCCGCCCTGCCGGCGCCAGGGGCGCGCTGCCGCCCAGCATGCCTCGCGGCGGAGCGTACCAAGTGGCGGGGAGACCGCGGCCTCCGGGAGCGGGGAGGGGAGAAGGGGGGCCATCGGGGTGGCCTCTGGCCCGCCTGACTTGGAGCGACCCGCATCGGCGGGTGCGCTACGGGGATCCCGGCTGCCTCTGCGCCACCGCCGCCTCCCCCCCTTCCGCTTTGGCGTGGAGCGTTCCGCTCCACAGGTGTGCGCTGGAGTGCCGCGGGGAGAGCCCACGTAGCGCGCGGGGGGGGAGGGGGCACGACACACGAGGCGTGGTGCCCGCCTTCCCCGAGCGGCAGAGCTGCTGACCGGCCGCTCCCGGAGCCGCTCCTCCTTCCCGCTGGGGGAGGGCCCGTGCTCCCCTCCTGCACCGTCCCGCACGGCTCCGCGCTCTCCCCCTGCCCCTTCTCCGGTGCTCCCCCCACAYCCCCCTGTGGTCCCGCCCGCCGCGGGCTGGCGCCGTGAGGAGGGGGCGGGGCCGCGGCGCGCTCGAGGGACGGCGGCGCGGCGGGCTTGAGGCGGCGGCTGCGCGACCCCCGCCGCCGCCCCCCGCTCCCCCAGCCCTCCCTTCGCCCGCCCGCCGCCCCGGGCGGTGCCGCCCGCCGCCGGGGGGGGATGCCGACGCAGCGGGACAGCAGCGGCAACAGCACCATGTCGGCTCCGGGCGGCGGAGGGGGCGGCCTCGGCGGGGACAGCGCCCACCAGGTCCGGGTGAAAGCCTACTACAAAGGGTGAGTGAGGGCGCGGGGCGGCGGGGACGGGAGGGGAGGCGCGGGCAGGCGGAGAGGCGGCGGTCGGCGTGAGGAGAGGCTTTCGCCAGCGCCCGGGGCGGAGCGGCGCGGCCGGGCCCGGCGGGGGGCGGTGGGGCCGGCGCCGCGCTGCCCTTCCCGCCACCTCGGGAGCGGCGGGTGCCCGGCCTCGGGTCTAAAGGAGACTCTTCTCCGGGGGCTGGGCGGAGCGGCGGCGCTGGTGTGTGTGKGGGGGTGCTGGGCAGGGGCTCCCCTCTGGTGCCGGGATGCGGTGGTTTGAGAACATCCCGGCTCTCCGCCGGGCGCGGCTGTCTGCCTCGTCAGGGCTCGCTGCCCGCGGGTTTCTGTCAGTGGTGGTTCCTGTAGCGCGATACTTTAAACCCCGGGTTTGCGGCGCGTTTGCTGTAACGTTAAGATCTCAAGTGCGGGGCGTCCGCTTACTTGTAGGGGAAAAGAAAAAGAGGGAAGGACCCCTCCACCCCCGACTAAACAGCCGCGTTAAGATGGCTTTCAAGTGCTGCTCTGAGCCGGGGTGAAACTGGCAGGACTTGTGTTCGGAGCAGCCTCTCCCCGGTGTCGGGTTTCAGCGGGGAGCCGGTGGGCCGGGGCGGGGAGCGGGGGCGGCTGGGCCGGGGCGGGGRGCGGGGGGCGGCTGGGCCCGCACGGGCTGAGCACCGCCGGGTCTCCGTCCTCCTGCGGTGGCACTACCGGTAAACAAGGATGTACCTGAGGGACCTCCTGTGCCCTGCTCACCCTCCTTCCCACGCACCCCGAGGCCCTGGTTGTTTACCTGCTGTTAGTAATAAGTGCGTATTCCTTCATAACACTTTATGGGGGACACATACGAAAATTCATACTTAAAAAGATATGTTCAGGGAGCAGCTTTGGTCCTGGTCTCTGTGTGTTAAGTGGTATTCTGGTCTAAAGGAGGAGGGTGTTTGGATSAAAACCTTTTTCGTCAGTTTTTAGGTTGTTTCCCAGGGACTGAGTGACTTCTGATGGWATCTGTGAATGGTAACTAAGACGCATCTACTGTCAATTATGCTTCTGCTGTAAAAAAAATGTGGTAGAGGTCTGCACAATGAAAACCTGAATGTCGCTGGTCTAACTCAGTGGCTTTCCAACAATAACATACAAGGCAGAAGAAGTGTTCCGCTTTGGGTTCACAACCCCTTATTAAATAGTAACAGTTACAGGACCTRTCTTTTAAAAGTTTGAGTGCAAGGGTTGACAGTGGTTCATTGGGCCATTAAGCTTAAGAGGAGGTGATCTAAGCAGAAAAAAATGTAGGTTGCATTTTTGGATTAAGATTGAACACATGATACTCTCAACAGCTTACTTCCAGTTATCTGTATTACGTACCAGAAAAATTTATTACATTTACAGTATTTACTAGCTGGTATCTCTAGCTTTATAATTTTAAGGAGAGAGATAGAAACCATGCTGAGTGTTTGGTATTTGCTCCTGTGTTTGATTTCTGGCTTGTGTCTGCTTTGGGGCTTTTCTTGACAGAAGTCCATAGAAGTACTGTAGAGACTGGCACAATCTGTGGCTTTAAAGGACCTGTGAAATGCTGTCAAAGTGGTAGTATCTGAAATTCTAARCTCTTTGTTTTACAGTCCCTTTAATCCACCATTTCTTAAGGACTTGGAGGTGCCCCTGGCTATCAGCTGGCAGAAGTGTTCATTTGGTCAGGCAGTGAACTAAAGTGGGAACTGTTCTGGGTTAAAACCATTTATTTTTCTTCTGCTGGGTCAGTTTTAATCTTGATCATTTCCACATGCAATCACATGAATTCTTACTTTAGCACAGGGAGGCTATGGTGCAAGAACAGAGGGAAAAGCAGCTCAGGGTTGTGGGAGTGAGGAAGAAAACTCCTACATTGGACAGGAATGCTGGCTCATGGCACTTTAAATATTAGGTAATAATTTTGCAGACACTGGAATGTTTCTTTTGAGTCTCATTTATTGACTTTTTATCTGTTAATGCAATTATCAGTTTACGTTTAATAATGACACTGAGTCATATAGGGTGTTGGTTAACCATTGTGAATRCCAACAAACTAACAAGCTGAATGCCTTAGTCATGATTTGTTTTGAGATCTAAACAAATCATTCTTCCACTTTCTTACAACAGAAGGTCTCATGCCCGCTTCTCAGACTAGCACTATCAAGAAGTGGGTATCAAAGCAAAACACTTTACCTGCACTTACAGTGGAAYGACTTGGAGACTGAAGATCTAAATGCTGATATCAAAGGCAGCATTTTCCCCTTTCGTCAAATAAACTGTCTCAAGATTAGAGGTGGATAGAGGATTTAATGGGAAATAGTGTTAATCGGGAAATGTTAATCTCTCTTAATTTCRTTTTAATAGAAGCATTTAAGTGGGTTGTAGAAGTTATTGTGAAGGTCTTGCTAGGAAGGTCTTTTCAACTTCCAGAAGGAGTTTCTGGTTAAAGAAAAAAACCCAGCAACTCAGAGGCACAGATTCGTTCTTGAAATGGTTGGGAATCTGATAGTCAAGATACTCACCTGGGGCTCGAGACACTGCGCTTACTGACTYGGAACAGAGCGACGAACCTGAATCCCCAAAACATCACTTGGTCTGGCCAAGAGCCTAATTGCTTTTCTCAGCCAAGACAAAGACTTTCATGAAGAACTCTTTGAAAGGTCTTTGTTTCTTTCAGCCATGCAGTGGTAATTCTTTATCTTAAATTCATGAAATATGTAAAACCAGGAAGAAAAATTTTCCTAAAATGAACAGAGATCATGAGAATAAGAGGATGGGAATTCCCAGAGACCTGGGAATTAGGTCATTAGGTTGAGTTTATTCAGGTATTTCCTTCTCTCAGGTAAGCCATGCTTATCTTTCTCATAGGGCTGGTTGGTTAAAATGTTGAAAATAGTTTTATCTATTTTAAAGAGTTACTGTAATCTGTGCAGTGTATGTAACAGAGGTTCCTGGGTGAGTTCTTAGGAATTTACTCTATTACACCAAGTATTSACATACTTTTTTGTTGAAACGTAGCAAAGTGTAGCAGCTTCAAATGTGTGGCACTGAACAGCATTTGTAATTACAACCATTTCGGCTTTCTAATATTATTCAAAGTTTACCTTTTGTCTTATCTCATTTGTTGTAGRTGCTTTTTGTCAGTTCAGTACAAGAAGCTATTATATCATTAATATGTACGGGGAGGATTGCATTGTAGCAGTAGGGAACAGGTAGGAATAATACACTGCTTGTGCACTAGGARTCCCATAGAATTAGTGTTGTTGACTTAAAAAACAAAAAAAACCCCACAACAAACTTGAAGAATCATTTTTCTGTCATGATTAGAACTGCTAACTTGCGTTCTTCCAGTGCCTAACAGATTTTGCACTGTTTTAACTGTGGGCTGTAATGTAGGTTAGACTTTTARTATAGCTAAAGGCATAGGTTACCAATGCTTTGCCCACCTTCAGTTTGATTTGGTTCAGATGAAGAATACTGCTGACAGTCCTCTCGTGATACATSTTAAACTTGCTTCTTTTTTAATTTTAATACATTTACATGAGTGGGAAAAGTGTGAGGAAAAAAAGTTCAATTTTAATTGTAAAATTAATATGTAGCTCCATAAATATTTCCAGGAAATTAATTTCTTAAGAATGTTTGAGTTCTTGCATCCTTTGTTTATATTATTCTTTGTCTTGAGCACTTTCTGATCAATTCTTCATCTCAATGTCTTTCATTGTCTGTTGAGGATCAAGTTCCACATAGGAGAGTGCTCAGCTTAAGAAAGCTTCAGTTTAAGCCTATGAACACATTTTCACCCCTTCCTACAGTTTTAACATTAGTTTAATTTCCTGATGGTATATTTTTTTTCCAGAAAAACAGATTGCAGGAGCAGGCAATTTGAGACCTTAGACTTTCATTGGGGAAAGAGATGCTTCAAATTGTTCTGAATGGCAGTGCCTGGACCTTACGGTACTGAAACGATACTGAAACAGCAGAATTCTCCAGGAATCTTGTATGGGTTAATTTCAGTGAGCTACAATTAGRCATTATCAAAAGCCTTAATGACTGACCCAGGTGTGTGATAAATATGTAGGTATGTAGATAATATGTGATTCTGTATCTGTATATTTCCACATACATAATCTGATAGCTATATTATAATGGCTGCAGGTGGAAAAATCTAAAGCAGTAGTTTCTGTTCTTACAGTGGATTTTTTCTCACAGAAGTTTAAACTTAAAAGTGAAAAACAAGATACAGGTATTGAATTGCATTTAACTCTTGGCATTTTTTTGTTGTGKTTTTTTTTAATTTTTTTTTGTGTGGGTTTTTTTTTGGTAAAGGATGTTATGACTGTTGGATAATCTGTAAAAGAAAAGGCATGAGAAAAGGTGTTTGATCTCTGAGGAAAGGTGGGGAAGTTAGTGATGAGGTTCATGGTCTTCTAGAGATACTTAAAATCTGTTCTCYAGTGTTCGTGTTTAGATTTACCATTTGCATTTTCTCAGTCTTCCTATGGTTTATCTTTTACTGATTCTTACATTTGCAGGGTATTAATTCAGGCAGGCCTTTTATTAGTATGAATAAAGTGATCCTTTATTAATATTTATGGAAGATATAAACGACAACATTTTAACTGAAGGTAATTCAGGACAAGCACTCTCTTGTTTATTTGCATGTTTCCTACTCACAGGTCCCTGATTAAGACCTATTATAATAGTACCAAAACAAATTCTAAAAAACCTGGTGCTTCCGTAGTAAGAGTTAATTGACACATCCAAACGTGGTGGTGCAAAGGGTGTGCTTGAATCAGATTTTCTTCTCATTCCCTGTGTGTGTCATGAGGAGACAAATAAGGATATTATGCTGTAGAATAGCTTTATAACAAACATGCTTATTAAAAGCAGTGCATAAGCTTATCTTCATCAGAAGGAAAGAGCTAGTGTCAAGAAATTTTTTTCCCACGCGTTAGTGAAAGAAAGCATTTTGTATTTTTTCATGCAAGGCAGCAGGCTATGGTCCACACTAATTTTCCTTTGTTCTTTAATTTGGCCTACTAATTTTTGTTTAAAAYGCCAAATTTCTTCTCAGTAGAGTTTAACTTTGTGTCTTAGCTTGAGTGAATACAGCTTTTTCCTAATGAAGACATCATCAATGCAATGTTAGGTGCAAGAAGTGTAGAAAACACCATATAATGCAAAGTTGTGATAACAGAACCGCTCTGGAAGTGAGTCCTGTCTCAGTAGAAAATGTCAGTGTCATCAGTATAGTTAAAATGGCAAAATAAAGCTTGTAGGAAGACCTGCAATCTTTCAGTTTCTGTGTTATGTAAAGCTGGCTTT
>JASVER010000111.1:1728540-1759078 GCA_030449065.1 Oceanodroma leucorhoa
TCTTTCAAAAGTATTTAATGACTGTCTGATACATGTCCTGTTGGAGGTATTAGAGTAGTAATGTAGAGAACTTGCTTAAATTCTAAAATAATTAAACTCTCCTTTTATTTGAARGGCAACTATTCTGCTGCTTGAAGGTAGCAACAAGTAGGAAGACTTGTTTTTTTCAACTGGTACCAGCTTTTACTTTATAGATACGGAGGGATTCCCAGGCTGTTCAGTACATCTTAATATTGCGACTTTTTCAGATCACTTTTTCTGTTCTGTAGTACAGATAAATCTATTTTAAGTGGAATTGAATTATCAAATTTGAAAAACTGCTGAACAGCTTTTACTATTTTTTTTTAATCTTCATTTTTTGCTAGGGCATCAGTGATTATTGTCTTTTGGGATTGTGGTCTGTCACCTAACTCTTCTTGCTTGTCTGACCATAGTAGTCATGTAGTCACTGCTGCTTTTAACATACCCTCTCCCAATTACTGACTAGTTCAATCACAAAATAAACTGCAGTAGTTGAAATACTTAACTCTGACTTCGCAGTGCCCTTCAGAACTTAACTTTTTGTTTAAGAAAATATTCCAAAGTGAATATATCTGCACTAAAATGTGAATAAATGAAGGGATGGTAAACTTTAGCACAAAATCAGTGAAGTTGCTAAGTAAGCAGTGCCTTATTTCCTTCCCTGAAAAACAGGAAATACAGGTTAAGACTTTGCCTCCTGATACAGCCTTGTGGGTTTCTCTGGTTGATGCCGGCGTGTCTGTAACAGCAATGCGCTGTTAAATCTGCCTCCGTTCATAGAGACAAACGTTGGCGTTGGGTTCGCAGCTTGTGCATTCTGAGAGAGGATGCAAAGGGAGAGCTTTGTATCAGGGAGAACACAGTTTGCCTTGTGGGATGGGCGCAATCGGGTGTTTCAAACGAAGCCCCATTTGCCCCAAAGTACTRTACTGTGTCTAAATACTGGGATCCAAATATTGTGGTGTTTTGCATTTTGTCTCGTGTGGGAAGAAGAGGGGCAATTCCTCAACCAAAATAATGCAGCAGCTTTTTGACTGCTTTATTGAGATTATTGAAGAGGTGTCATTTTACTATCCTAGCCATTTACTGGAGTCTTCCCCCTTGCTAAACTAACTCTGATCATGCTTATAAATCCAGAAATAGGCTACCTGTTCTTCTAGAGTGCTTAGAAGTCGCTAGTTTATTTTATTCATGCTGCTGAACTTAAAGGTGTAGCTTAAAGGCAAGCATGTTTATCACGTGTGTTCTCTGCCATTCCTGAAAGTGGTTCAGGTTCAGTGACCACAGTATGTTATGTTAAGTCATCTTCTTGATACCACTCTGCCCATGCACAAGATGATTTAAAGATGTTTAACTTGCTGCATATGTACACTTCGGTCTGGTAGGTATGTTGATGTGAATTTTGACCAGATACAAACTTTGTCTGTTGCTTCAATTATTTTTTTCCCCTATCAAATAGTGCTGGTGGCTGGTACCAACTGAAACAGACCCCAACTAGCTGAGGTTTTTATGGGAAGATTAGTCTCATAGCTCAAACATTGGGCTTATGTGAGATGTTGAAGAGTAGTGTTGTAAACAGCCTTCTCTCTTTTTTTTCCTCTACCTTCCTCTGAACTCTCTCTCTGAAATCCTTTGTTTAAAGGACTGCAACCCAGAGTCACCTGTTCCCCTTTGAGGCCCAGCAAATACCAAGACAATGGGTCAGCATTTTATGTTAACGTATTTAAAACACCAGGTTAACTAACTTTTGATCTTAATTACAACAGAAATACCCATTCTGCATAACAGTAAAGTAGTAAATTTTAATTCTAAGTGTATGTGTCTCTGTCAGCCTTCCCTGTCATTGCAGTGAAGCATCGTGGGTCTCTTTTTTTAAAGGCACCATCAATATTTGGAACRTCTCTCCTAATCCACTAGGAAACCTGTTTAATATTTTTCATTAATTTTTCATAACAATCGAATTTAGTTGGATAAGATGTATATGTTCTTACAACATTTTGATATCTAATAACAAAATAACTGTTAAAGAGCAAGCAAAACCAGCAATATGTTAATAACGTCCTTCAAATTTTTTGCAGCATTTCATTCTTCAGTTTCCACTGGTATAATATATCTCATTTCTGTGTGTGGTTAATATCTGCTGCAATTCACTTCATAGTTATTTGGGCATTTAAATCTTAATTTTCCTTAAGCAGATACCTGGAGGATTAAGTGTCAAGTACTTGGTAATAAAAATCACTTGGAGCCTGACTTTGCTATGGGAAGGGAACTTAAGTGCTTTATTTTACTTTAATATTTTTTTAGGGGGCTGCAGCACAGATGGGTTTTATATTAGTGGTATATGGAAGGTGTTAGAGGTGATGATCAAGTGCTACATATTACAGTATAGTTTCTCAAATTTATTTTTCTCTTGCTCAGGGACATCATGATAACATATTTTGAACCTTCCATCTCATTTGAGGGACTGTGCAGTGAAGTTCGAGACATGTGCTCCTTTGACAACGAACAGCTTTTCACCATGAAATGGATTGATGAAGAAGGTAAATCAATGCGGATCAATATGTTGCTCAGCATTCTAACTTTCCTCTCCCTTTCATCTTTTCCTTTCCCTCTGCCTTTGTAAGATAAGCTTACAAAACATACTTTCTAAGTGTATTTTTAGAAATAGTAAATCTGACTCCAAAAATAATGGTTATCCGATGTCTCTGTAAGTATATCTTAATGAAAAGGTTGTTGTCTCAAACTGCTTAGTGTATCTTTTTTCTTTTTTTACCAAATAAAACCTCAGTGACTATCAAAATGTGAATTCAATGTTAGGATTTCTTACGAAAGGAATGGAAAGTATTCCCTTATACTGCTGAAGAAGACCATGGTTCCCCTGAAGTCTTAAATCTTTGAAAAAGAGTCAAACTAACCTTAAATTCTACAAATTACAGTATTTATCTAAAATACTGATACAATTTAATATATAGTTGAGTTGTATGTGGAACCAAAAACATTGTATTTTGAGTGTTTGTATCAGCTTTAGCAACCTAAAGTGTATTAACACATATCTACTAATAAAACTTTTTCTAAATATTAGAAGAGAAATTACTTGTCTGAATGATGTATAGTAACTTTTCATCAAAGTGCAGTAACAGCCTTGGCTGAGAACTCTTGTCATCTCTAGCGTTTACGTTAACCATGTTAAAATTTACCTCGGATGAAAAAGAAGTTCAGAGTCTGTTCTCCCTTTTCCTTAGCAGGTGTAGTCCAGTTGAGCTGTATGCATACGTCAGTAATTTTTTTGAAAAGGTTATTTGTAGTTCCTGTTTTCTTTGTGGAATTGGTGTATTCTGCACATAGGTTTTGAGCTACACCAAAGAGATGTCTGAATTACAGAATAGCTGCTGAGTTATTTTAGCATGCTAAGTACTTGATGCAATACATAAAAGGCCATAATGTGCAGTGATTAGTATTTGTATGCAGTGATCAGCATAAATGGTGCTTATAGAACTGTTTCCTCCCCTTCTCACAGCTTTCCCATTCAAAATTGGGTGAGGGCAGTTTATTCAGAGCTTGAAGCTAAACATGGACCAAAGCTGATTTTTGGAAGTCCTATATGGGCAGGTGTGTTGAAGATTATGTGGTCTTGGGAATCTGAGCAGGTTTTCTTTCTGTTTTTTTTTCTTCCCCTCATCGTTCCAAAGTTATTTATACCAGGCAGATGCAGTAAAGTAAAATGAACAACGTTTGTGACTGAACTGTGAAGCGGTGCTATTTGAGTTGAACATTTACTTCATAGTAAGATAAAACAATTATTTTGTTTTATCTTGAGGAAGATAATAGGCTTCTCACTGAAGAGGAAGGGTCTGCAGTGTCAGCCATAGTAAGAAATACATATCTTTTTTTAATAAAACATTTGCAGAAAATTTTGCACAGATTCAATAATATACTTGAAGTAACAGTTTGTTCTGTCTCAATTTCTGCTCTTTAATTAGAGATAGGCTTAAAAAAAAGGAATRCTGCAGTTTAAATAAATTATTTTCATGTATTCACATAGGATTCAATTGTCACAAGCAATCCRTGTTTGCTTTAATCATTGACTTCCAGTTTAATGTCAGTGGAGAAAAAGTTAATCTGGCAATGAGGAGTGTATTTAAAAAAAACCCCCCCCATCTTTATTATGAGTAATTCATGTATCTACAATGCATGGTTTCTTGCCAAGACCCCTGCCTCCTCTCTTCCTTTCTCTCCACCACTCTTTACTGTTTTCAGTTGGTATTCTTTCTAGAAACTCACAATTTGCTTTCTTGGAAAATTCCTGGATCGCATCCTCTTCACTAAAACTGAAGTTCACTCTTTAATAGCAGCATGAGGAAATGTGTGTACTGTGGACTGGTACTTGCTATACTACTGCCCRTGCTTCTTGTCGTGTAAGACAAGGTATGGTGTCTAGGCGTCTCTTCCCTACTTCCTGACTAAACTGCTTGATCAGATGTGTGACTAAACTGGATTTACCCAGTCACTAARGTTTTTATTTGTCAAATACTAAATGTCTTTTTAACCTTTGCAAGATGCAGAGCATTGTGTATAACTACTTCTATTTCATAGAGGTAGTGGCGCACAAAGGCAGACCTAATTTAGTTGAGTGGAATCACTTCAAAAAATGCTCAGATGCARCTGGCAAATAGAATGAACTTGATTTGATTTTAGACAAATTTCTATTTTTATCTGTATGCGGTCAGTTCGTTTTACCTCTGTCTTCTGAAATGTCCTGTAGGATGGTCAATAGCCTTATGTTTGTGTTCAGTCTGTTGTTTCTTGCTATACAACTCAAAAGTAAATATTTTCCTATGAAACCTATCCCAGCTGTCTTTGGCTGCAAAATTTGCACTACTCCGAACTTGTTGAAAGAGTGTGTCTATAAACCTTCTGTTCCTAGTTTGAAGCACGGTGTATGTTCTTGAAAGCCGCCTTTTCTTCTGCCCAAAAGAAACACAAAACTGTTTGCACAGGTGTCAGAAACAAATGAAGAAAAACTGGTTTGTTGATTCTCATAGTGAGTCTGAATAAATATAGTTGTTCCTTCTCCTCCCCCCCGTGCTCTGCACTATGTAAGTTTGAGCGGTGGGTAGGCAGTTTGATGTCCAGATAGGCTAATTGTAGGGGGGAGGTGGTGTGYGGAAAAATGACTACAGCTGGCCTCAAAGACTCGTTTTGGGGATTAAGACATGCAGAAAAGAATAAAGACAGAATGCTGCAGATGGACAGTTTACATTTATTACTAATGTTTTAGCAATAGAAAAGAATGGATACATTAGAAACAAAACAAATTAACTGGAAAAACTTTTGTAGGGTGAGCTTTAAATACCCCCCTGCCTGCTAGGTGCGTGGTTCTACTGAAAAGCCTTAGCAATACCTATATTAATTTTGATATCTTGTAGTACAAAATGAGAAGAGAATAGTTAACAGACTGTTGCTAGTTAACTTCCAAACCATGATATTGACCAAAGACTCAAAGAAGTGAAACTTTCAGACTGGATCCAGTTCAGCTGAGACAGAGATTGTTCTGCCTTCCTCCAACTCACCCACAACCAGTTTACCACTTAAGGGTGTGGAAAGTAGTATTTCTGTTAAAAATTGGAAATGCTATATGACAGTAAACTTGCTGTATGGGATTTTGGCTAGAAAGAAGCTTGTTCTGCTCAGTGGAGCAGAAGTGCTGGAGTACGAGCAAGCAGAGATAAATCCCATGTTCTCGCACAGAACATCTTGTGTAGGTGAAGGGGGAAAACAAAAAGTTGAACTAATAACCAGAAGTATTTTCTTTCTTTGGGGCAGTGATGATTCAGATTCAACATCGCTCCAAAAATGTTTCAGTTGTAATATTATTTTGAACAAGTTTTTTTCTTTTAGGGGGATAATTTTTTTTTATAATGTTACTAATCTGCATCAGACACYGAAGAAAGCGTTTTGTTGCATGGCTGTTCTTTTCAGTCTTTATAGCAGTTTCTGAACACTGACAGGCAGAGGTGATCGGTTAAAATATCCGCTGAAGTMTTTAGATGAATCTTGAGAAACAGGTAAAGTACAGGCTGTGTGTCTGAAGGAATATGAATCAAGGCTAGAATTTAARGTCCTTCTTGCTCCTGATCCTGAATACAGCAGATCTCTTAACTTGATCTCCTTTGTTCCTCACCCACCCGTCCATAGGTTTTAAACCTACCTATATGCCAAAATTGCCCTGATGTAATTAAGTGGTGTTTAATGATTCTGAAATACCTTTGTGGATATATGTTATTTCTTTAGAAACATAAAGTAGATATCTACAAAGAGACCTTAGTCAGTCCTAAACTATTACATCTGAAACACAGATTTGTTAAAGCAATCCAACGCAGTCTTGTCAGAGAAACTTTAAAATACACGCCAAATGCTTGTACGATAATGTTCCATCACAAATGGTCAACAAAAGCTGCAATTGTTTTATAAAAAAGAAAAAAAAAACCCCACCAACCAACACATACTTTTTTTCCTGCCTTGGTGCCCTTTCTTTAAGGGATTTTACTTCAAATAGTCCCGTAAGTGTGAAAGTAGTATTTAAAAAAATCAGAAAAATGGGGTGTTTTCACTTAGGTTACATGATTTGTCCAATGTCTTGATTGAGATTTGAGGAAAGACTAGAGGTCTTACTGCTTTTGCACCTCCTGGTTAAAGTCTTGGCAATGTTGAAGCAGCTGTGAAAATAGAATTGAGTCGGTTCTAATTAAAAATCCATGAAATAAAATGGAGTCTTAGAAGGRTTTTTAGGTGCAGGAGGATAACCTGCACTTCCTGTATTGAAATGATGTGTAACCATGCTTGTAGCAGACCAAACCAATAATGTTTTGTGATTATGAACTGCTTGCCTCTTGGGGATATCTCATATTTTTATTTTCCCTGAAAGTATTCAATATGACTGTATTTTCAGATGTACTCTCTGAACAGCGTTAAAAATAAATACTACCACACTTGTGAATATTGTTCTGTTTTGCTACAATAATTATCTCAGAACTGACTGCGGGAACTGTTGAATGGCACAGAACTAACTGGATTGAGTTTTGTATTGTTCTCTTTTCTTTCTACAGGAGATCCATGTACAGTTTCTTCTCAGCTGGAGTTAGAAGAGGCCTTTCGGTTGTATGAACTAAACAAGGATTCAGAGCTTCTAATTCATGGTATAGAGAAATTTACTATATTACTTCTCATGTTTGTACCTGTGAATAAGTGGAATTTTTACCTTGCATTATCTGTCTCTTTTGCACAGCCTCCTCAATTAAAGCCTGTTGTGGCATTCTGTCAAGAGGATGCTGAAGACCGTGCACCGCACTTTTTAGCTGTCAACACTTTGTCAATGTTCTTTATTAAATTAGGGGAGGAAAAAATACTCTGCTGTTAGTTTATTAATGAAAGACAGCCCCTGTCTCTCTCATTCATTCATCCGAAGTGCCTTCGTACACTTGCTGGCAATGAATGGTAGAAGGTATATAGTACAGTGTCCTACACTTTGTTCTTGATAAGTGCTTTAGAGCAGCATCTATATTAGGAAAAAAAGTTGATGAACTCCATTTGTGATGCCAGATTAGTTAGAMGTTTGACTTTTCTAAAATTAAGTACTTTAGACCAGTTTTGAACATAATAATATCATGCCCCTGTTTGATGTGTAATTGTTCAATTTTTATTTTTCAGGATTATATGCCTATTTTGGTAGCTTCTGCAGTATATTTTTCTTACTGTGTGTAACTTTTTACAAGTGGAAGATAGATTTCAGTTTAACAGAGATTATAGCAGAAAAGCAGGGGATCACTGTAAAGAGTGTTAGTGGGTGTGTTACATTAGTGTCTTAACATGGTCCTTCTCTAAAAAGATGCAAAAAATCTAGTTCACCATCAGCTCATTTGGAAGGAAGAGACAGCTTTTCAGCTTCCCACAAAGACTTTTAAAAAGTGGAAGAACGTAATCTGTTTCCATATAGATTTCACTGTTTCTGTATATATTACTTCAGTATGCTTTTTGATMTGCACTTTTTCCATTTATTTTTGTGTTTGATAAGCTTCTGATTAAACCAGCACCAGGGCTATCTCTCCCCAGTTATACTTCTCTCTGATAGTTACTGAAGCTAAATAAACTGAAAAAAAATGGCTAATGTAGACAAGATCATATATAACTGTTAGGACACTGTAATATAATACGTTTACAGTCAAGATTTCCAAATACTGTGATGATTAGTCACATGCGAAACCAGAATAATTACTTTTTTTTCTGGTTACTTTCTTTAGGAAATAACTTGGTTTATTCTTCTTTTTGCTCCTGTTTCTCAAGTATATTGCTGTTATGTCCAGCAAAAGGGGTTTGTGGCAGCTTTTCAGCTCACCTGCTCTTGCAGAAGGTTTTGTTAAAATGCAGTCTGTGCTGTCTTCCTAAATGGTTGAATGCCTTTCAGAAGTGTTGTATTTAACCCAAAGATTTATTTTCTGTCTGAAATAAAAATTAATCAGAAATTAATGTTTTTCTTGCAGTRTTTCCTTGTGTACCAGAACGGCCTGGCATGCCTTGTCCAGGAGAAGATAGTAAGTAGGCATTTTAGTTAAGAAGTACAGAAAATCAGGAATTCAGAAGTTCTGTTTTAGAACTTTTGAATTTTGATATTCTATGGTTTGGCATCCCACACTTATGAATATTAATAATACAGATCTCTACGAATTAAATATTTAAAAGGAATAGAAGTCTTGCTRAACTTAAATGTTGTTTGTCACTTCTGAATCATTGTTAATAAGCATTTCACGTTCCTGTTAACTATCCATGTCACTCTGCTTTCCTTGCTTTTGCCTCTTCTATCATGACAGTTTTTTATCCTATTCCCTTTTTGGTAGTTGCCAGATTGCTGGCTGACTAATGTGAACAAAGGYTTGTAACCAATGGTAATGACTTGTCGTATCACCATTTAGAGATCTGTGGTTAATTCATTTTAAATTGATGTTTAGGTACCATCAGGAGTATTCTCCGAAAACCTCTAAGTTATATTAGCTAACATACTAGACATTAAAGAGGTAATTTTCCCTCTGTCTTAGAGTTTTATAAAAGAGCGTATGTTACGCACACACACATCTGTCAGCTTGATATCCAAATTTCTGACAAATGTAAATGTGCATGTTTAARAGTTAACTTTGGCAGTATGAATAGTGCTGCTTTTCTGAAAAAAAAGGAGGTTGCAGACTGAATCAGAAATAGATTTGCATCTCAGTGTAGTTTTGTATATTCTAGTTTTCAATTTTGGTTCCTGGCATGCCTCTAATAATACAAAAAAAATTCGAAAAACAAAACAAAACAAACAAACCCCCAAAAAAACCCCCAACAAAACAAACAGTGGCAGCTGTGGAGGATTTGTGCAAGCARTCTTATAAATCAGGGCATGCTCCTGAAATTCACCTTCCTTCCTCCTTCCCTGTCCCCACAGCTCCTCCCCAAGTTTAGGTAAGGTAGGTGCATACTTTCCACAGAAGTGTTTGTATTGTTTGGGCAGTCTTCCTTCTCTTGACTCACTGTTCCTTTTAACTTTGGAAAAGCAGAATTAACTTTGGATCTGGATATTATACTTCAAATTTTCTCCAAAACTTAAAAAATGAAAAAGACACTTGGAACATTACTCTGTGTTTCTGTAAGGTGCAGGAGTGAAACTTTACTTTGCAAATCACTCTACACAGAAATGTCCATGAGAAGATGTTGTAGTTCTATGTTGATATTTTTATGGATATAATCGTATGTTTTTCCTCTTAGAATCCATTTATCGCCGAGGCGCCCGCCGGTGGCGAAAGCTCTATTGTGCAAATGGTCACACTTTCCAAGCCAAACGATTTAACAGGGTGAGACTCTTGTTGGGTACTTAAAACCATGATACAGGGATGTCTTACTTTCATAATTACAGTGTCACTGCCTTGAAAAATTATAAGGTGGTTTTATTCTCATTTTTGTTGTTTGTCTATAGTATGTAGACTTCTGGTAACCCTGTAGTTTCAGGAAACTTAACCATTATTAAATTGTCAGGCACTTAAAATAGAAAAAACCTAAATTGGTTGCAATTCACTTTACATATACTCTGAAACCATGATATCAATTATATAAAAGCTCCTGTGTTCACTTAAAATCTTAGCAGAGGGCAAACTTGAACACTGGCATTAGATGACTGTGAGCTGAAAGTACATTTTCAGTTCTTTAARTTCTGGGAGTAAAAAGTTCTGAACTTGCTTATGATGCACAGACTTTTCTTTCATGACTTTCAAATGAGACTTTTCTTTTTAAATGAAGAACTGAGATGTTTCTCCAAACAGCCTGCTTATGATGGCATGTAATCAACTGAAAATAACAAACCATTTGTAATMTTTTCAAGAAGCAATGGTCAAATATAATTAGCTAAGGACCAAGTAGGCTATCTGCTGTATTTAGAAAAAGCAACAGCAAAAACCAAACCCAAAATACTTGAATTAGCCAGGTTCCTTGACAGCTTCAATAGTCTTTCCTTCTTTTCTAAGCTTAGTGTATTGTGTGCTTAATGCTTGAGATTGTCTCCACTAAACTTCATCTTGAGCATCCTTCATATCTAACTTCTGCTTTTTGAGGTTTTTTTTGACCTCTTCCTGGTCAAAGGCTGTCAAGGCACCATAGTTTAACCACTTTCCACCCTTGCTTTCATAGGCACCCTGTTTTCATGGTTCTTTTGAGTTGTTTTGTGAATGTCCTTCAGTGAGTGGTGATTTTCCCATTTCTTGTTACCTGGTGGTTTAATGTGTTGAARCTTTTGCTTTCCTGCCTTCCTCTGTACAGATGCAAGGACCCATCTACACAGAGAGATGATGAGATGCGTAGCAAATTAGCTTGGTCAGCMGCCTGCTGATTCAGCTGCCGTGCTTTTGACCTGGAGTGGGCTTCATGGCTCTCTGGGTCTGTGTGCAGCAGAAGAGGCTGGCTGTGCCCCCAGCTTTCCGTGTAGATGCRCACTTTCTGTATGGCAGTTGCGGCTTATTGTTCAGTTTAATTTTTTATATCCTCTGTATTGTATCTGCCTGTTTGTTCTCCAAGTTTTCAGATAGAGACTTGGTATAGTGGCAAGTTCAGTAAGGGATGTCTGATCTCCTATCCTATGTTCTTTGTTAATGAAAACGTGGCTGAATAGTTTTTGTTTAGTTTTGCTCTTTAATCGGTTTTGTTGATTTGTCATTCTAGAGAGCTCATTGTGCCATCTGCACTGACCGAATATGGGGCCTGGGTCGCCAGGGGTATAAATGCATCAATTGCAAACTCCTTGTTCACAAGAAGTGTCACAAACTTGTCAGTATTGAATGTGGCCGTCATACACTACAACCAGTAAGTAAAACTTACCTGAAAAGTTGTCTTTAAAAAACAACAACCGACCTATCAAACAAAAATCCCATTTTATACCAATGGTTGTCAGACTATAGTCTGCAAATAATCACAGTAGATGAAACATCATTCTTTTATGGTTACTGTGACACTTTGCAAGAAAGTTTGGGAATCACTTAGCAGAATGGCAATTTAGTGGCAAGACGGGCGTCTTAACTTTCACATCTGATATTTTTTCCTGTGTCAAATATAGACATATAAGTGATATTTATCTCATCCTTCACTATATTGTTACATAGTGCATACACACATGCACTATTTTGCATCTTCAAAGTGAGGTACAGGTAAAATAAATTCTCTAAACATCTGTTAGATTGTTAGACTGTTTCCCATTTTACAGAAAAGGAGGATGAAGTGCAGAAGTTTTGACTTTTCGCCCAAGAAATTCAATCATCTTTAGTTTTAAGTCCCCAGAAAAATTTAGATGATTACTGCTCCTGGTTTAATATTAAAAGTGGATAGCTACAAGTCTACATTTTGTGAATTAATTTGACTAATATATGTACTGCTGAAGTACTTGAGCTTTTCTGTCTCATTTCTCATCTGCTATACTTCTTTTCTCTGTTGTACCAAGTTGTCACTTCAACAGCTTCTGGAAATGAGTCATAACTTCTGGAAAATAGGTAAAATAAGGACTGCAGTGGTTTCTTTTATTGTGTATGGATTAGAGCAGTAACTACCTTGACTAATTAARTTAAAAAGTAGCTAGATTATATTCCTCAGGGGTCATTTATTTCATTTGTTGTCTCTAAAACAATGTCTCTCACACTTGGATATATTRCAAAAATCCTGTGCATATTTTCAGGAACCAATAATGCCTATGGATCCATCATCAGTGCATCCAGATAATGTAGAATCAGGTAAGATCAATAATTCTTTTTTTTCTTTAAATTACTGTAAGTTGCTGAAACATGAACTTTGGGTTTTAAAATGAGACAGARTAACTCTAAGTAAATTATCTTAAAAACACTTCTTTTGTTCAAGGAACAAGAAAAATAAGACAGCTTCTTAATGCTAAGGGGGATATAAATATAAAAATTCCTYAGTCTTCCATATCTTATCAGTTTAAGAAACTTGGCTAAAAAGGAAGAATTTAGGCTGTCMGTCACATTTTTCCATCAGTAAGCTGTGTACTTTAAATGCTCTAATCAAACAAACAAAAAAAACCCTTAACATAATCAGCAGGGTTTCTACTGGATCGGAAGCCAAACAAGTTCATTCTTGTAGCAATCAGATTGATGGTCCTAACAYTTGAATTTGGATATAGACGATGATCAGCTTAAAAACCAAACAAACTACTGTTCCACACACTGTTCTGTGTGTGGAGTCAAGATTAATCTGAAGAGATCTCCAAATATAATTACACGGTTTTATATTAGCCATAACTGATTATTAATGCAGTATTGCAAAAGAATTCAAACCAACAGTTTTGAATACTTAGAATAGATGCATTTAAATTGTGTCTCTCTCTGATTGAGCTCTTGTGTGTGGAAATTTTAAGGCAAAGTAAATACTGTTGTGTCGCATCAAGTCTAATAATTTTTCTTGCACCTCTAGTGATTCCATACAATCCCTCAAGTCATGAGAGCTTAGACCATGTTGGTGAAGAAAAAGAGGTAAAGTATCGTAACCATGCTRACTGTATTCAGAGATCTTAAAGCCTGTGTCTCTCAATTTCAGGATTTTAGTAATTTAACTTGTCACAAACTGAAAACTAGTACATAAAGCACATTTGGGTTGCTCGCTCAGGTGTATGCATGTATGGCTTGCAAGCTGTTTTATTTTGAATCTTGAGATGGGCTTTGATTTAGCAAGTATAGATGTGCTTTGACTTAGAAAGTATTCCAAACTCCTCCAGCTTCATTTGTTTCTTATCTGCCAAGTCTCCTCTGTCTCCTTTCTTTCCCCTCACATTCCTTTCCTGGACAGTGCAGTTTTAAGAAAAACAAGTGTTAATTGAATCAGTTGTTTATATTAATTTTGCTGTTCTGTTTGAAATGTTAACTTTTGCAGTTGTTAAAATTGGCAAGCCTACTTACTAATTTTGAATTATCTGTATCAAAAGGCAATGAGCATTAGAGAAAGTGGCAAAGCTTCCTCCAGTCTGGGTCTTCAGGATTTCGATTTGCTCCGAGTTATAGGAAGAGGCAGTTATGCTAAAGTACTGCTTGTTCGATTGAAGAAAACTGAACGCATTTATGCAATGAAAGTAGTGAAGAAGGAGCTCGTCAATGATGATGAGGTAGGCAAGCTTTTTACCAGTAAATCAGGCAACTCTTCCAAAAAGCTTGAGCATGTGCCACAAGGTGGGAGCCAGGCTGCTGGGTCTGCAACGCTAATCGAAAATTATACATGCAGTTTCTTATACATACTATCCTATAGAAGGTTCACAAGACAGATGACCAGTTTTGAGGTCTTCATTGACAGACTGGTAGCTCACAGCCACCCTCCTGTGCCAGTGGTTTCTGTCATGAGCCTCATTGCCTCTGTTGTCAGTGTCTCCTTTTGTGATCAGCGCTGTCTGCAGCAGTGCTCCTGCAGAATTCAGGTTAATAAGCCTGGCTTGCTTCGTTACTTGGGAGCAGTATTCTATATCTATCCTATTATGTTGGCTTGTTGGGCTGAAAAAGAAATGGGTGGAGTCTGGTTTTCATATGTTCAAGTTTGTTTTTTTGTCACAAAGGAGAACTCACAATGTTATTTTGATTGCTCTTCAAATTGGACCTCCATCTTAACAATTTGTTTGTAGCTCATGTAGTGATAATGGAAACTAATCAGAATTGCAGTATTAAACTGCTAAACRCCTCTTGTTGCTGAAGATTTCCCTTGTGTTTCTTTAGGCTACTCTGAAAAGACTTGAGTGACTGTGGTTTGCTATCCAAGAGCTTTTACATTTCTTTCTCGATCTACCATTGATTTCTTCTCCATTTCTTGATGCTACTTTACGTTTGTCTGCACCAGTTTATCTTTTATARATGAGCATTTTTTCATTCCCAAGTGTAGTTACACAATGAGGCTAAAACTACAGGACACTCAAGACAGGGAGAAAAATGAGTATGCTAAATTGTATTACTTCATGTTGGAGAACTATATAATACTTAATTTCTTGCAAGTAAAACGAGGATGGCAAAACATTTGAATATCTTTCTGCTAATTGTCATTAATACTTGATCTAAGAAGTGCAACAATCCTTTTCTGAATGTCACTTTTCTTAAAAAAAAATAGGATATTGATTGGGTTCAGACAGAGAAACACGTCTTTGAACAGGCTTCAAACCACCCCTTTCTTGTCGGACTACACTCTTGCTTCCAGACAGAAAGCAGGTAAAGGTCATAAGATAATAAGAAAATAGTCTTATTCAAAAAATATTTCATACTGTTAGGCACCTCAAAGACCTATTTAAAGCATTAAGTGTTAGGTAGSTAGCGAAAGTCAATGTACTGTAAATCATTGTAGCATTTTATGAGCAAAAGGCCATGTTCATCATCTAAACTTTTCAGATTGGGAAGATGCAAAAGAATGTAAAGTACTGGTAGGTGTGATGGGAAGGATTCTGGACAGGAAGAGAGGTGGAGCTAGCAGAAAAAAAGGCTTAGGGATATGAGGTAGAAGACAGAACCTAGAATGGGAGGAAAAAAAGGTTTAGGGAGAGAGAAATCAGAAGTACAAAAAAATGAGGAAATTTATCTCAAACTCGCATGGACTCTCTGATGATGAGTCTCTGARCAAGACTTGGAAAATAGTGTCTGAATTTTAAAAGGGAAGACAGGGTAATAGAGATGAAAATAATAATTTTCCTGTGTGTTTATATATAGGAGAAGAGATTGCAGTAGATGAATAAATTACTATTCTATACAGTAATAATTTTCAGAGTTTATATAAAATATAGTTATTGTATATTTAAACAAYATCCTTGCTGCTTGAAAAGGTGACAAGCTAGTGGAAAGCAGCGAGAAGAAAGAGTATTTGTAATATACTTATAGTATTAACCACAAACAAAGGAGATTAAAGGGATCAGGAAGGAAAATTAGAATTTTTTTTTTTTTCTGGTTTGAGCATAGAAACTGATGTGAATTTATTTAGTCACATACATAATAATGACAAGCAGTAGCTGTAATGGATTAGGAATGTGGGAAGGATTACTTAGTTCCTTTATTGCTAAAGGAAAGTATCTAGAGCAACTTCGTATAYTTGATTTTTAACTTTGGAGATTTATTCAAGGGGAGGGAAAATGGTGAAACTGGTGATATTACCAGAGAGATGGGAGGAGTTGAATTGACATTGTTCCGTAACAGACTCCTAACATCTCAAATGATTGTATACAAGGCTGAAAGATGTTTGTAACAAACTCTTGTGTGTTTCAGATTATTTTTTGTTATAGAGTATGTAAATGGAGGAGATCTAATGTTTCATATGCAGAGACAGAGAAAACTGCCAGAGGAGCATGCCAGGTATATCTAATTTCAGATTTCTTGCATCAAAACAGTTGGTTTTCTGACACAGTGCAGTAGTGCAGAGATTATGATTATGAGCTAGCAAATCCTCTTCAGATGTTAAGGATTTAAAAAATGTGAAACTGCATCCTCATTTTAATGCTGCAAGCTGCCATATTTTTGTTTCAAGGAGGAACTGTAATAGGAAGCACTTAGGTATTGTTTGTATTAGCATTACCCTGGATGACTTCAGTCCGATTCTGATTTTATTTTTTCCTAGAAAAACACTTCTGTGGTATTTTTTTAACTGTCTAATGATATAAATGTGTTTCTCTTACAACAACCACTACCAGCTGTCCAGGCAAATGCTGAGTTCTTGGTGCATATGCTTCATCTCAGATGGTGAGATGAAGCATAGTAGACATTAATGTTTCAGTAGACATTAATATTAATTAAAAATAATTTTTGAAGTGACTGTGGATAGAAACGTTTGTATGATTGTAAACAACTTATCCACTTCTTTGATGAAAAATAATGGAATACATGGGATTATATTTAGAAAAACATCATACTATCAAGATTGTATTATTGTGGTTTGGGTTTTGATTACTTGAGTATCCAATCTCTCTCTACACTAGGTTTTATTCTGCTGAAATCAGTCTGGCGTTGAACTATTTACATGAACGAGGAATAATATACAGAGATTTAAAACTGGATAATGTGCTACTAGATTCTGAAGGGCATATTAAACTCACAGATTATGGGATGTGCAAGGTAAGCTCTAGTTCCTTGCTAACCAGTAAAATCAACAATTAAGAAATTGTCATAAATTAAAAGAGATACAGAGAGTTAAAAATGTGAAATTTCAAGGTATTCACTTATACACAGTGCAGATAGGCTGTATACTCATTTCACTTCTACAAATGGAGAAAAGAAAAAGAAATGCCAGAGTGCATAGACTGCATATATATACTGTTTATGTTTTTATAAAGCTGCTGTATCAACTTGACTGGGAGGGGTAGGCTGAAATAGTCAAGATAGCTTGATGCCAAAAAGAGCCAGAGGTTGAAATACATCAGTCACTCTTGCTCCCATTTGGATTCTATGACACTTCCCATTTTCTCTAGAAAAAAATTGTCTCTACAAAGATGCTGGAGCACAGGTTTGACTCTGCCATGGAATTGCCATTATGCTGATCTATTAGAACTATTTTAAACGCTGTAATTTTGACTAAGCAACTGAAAAGTGTAAAATGATAGAGGTTGGAAAGGGCCTCAGGAAGTCTAATCCACCCTCCTGCTCAAAGCAGGGTGAGCTGTAAGATCAGGCCAGGTTACTAAGGGCTTTATTCAGTTTGGTCTTGAAAACTTCCAAGGATGAAGACTGCACAACTTCTCTGGGTAACATCCGCCCATTCTGCATCCCATGCTCTTCTCTGAAAAGCTTGTATCTGTCCAGTGCAACACCCCGGTCACGTAAGCTGTGCCACCATGCCTCAGTTATTCCCACTTGCCTATCGTTGGAGATGTGGTGGAGCTTACTAGCTAAAACCTTAAAAGACATTGTCACCAATAGGTACGTGCCATCCTCTTGAGACTCTAGATGCGACCTACTTGTGTTTCTTCTGAAATAAGCAGTGTTTTATATTCACTTATGTATAGATTTAAGTATAGTTTTACTAAAACAAAAGCAGTTTATTCAGGACACTTAATTCAAAATGAAGCTCTTAGCAGAGGGGGAGTGTGGGGTCTTTGGCTAACTTTATTTTCTTCCCATCTTTTCTTAAAGGAGGGTCTAAGGCCTGGTGACACAACCAGCACGTTCTGTGGGACTCCAAACTATATTGCACCTGAAATTCTCCGGGGAGAAGATTATGGTAAATTGAAGTTTTCACTGCTGCCATATAACTTTCACTTGTCTCTTACTTCTTACGCAAGTTGTTTAGCAGTAGAAAGTATAAAACTCCGTTAGACGTGATCAGTCTTAATTCAGCATCCTGTCTGAAAAAGTGAATAAACCCTTTGAAGGAAGGGCAGAAGACATCACACCAAGCAAATTAGATACCTTGTCTTCCACATTTTAAATTATTTTTATCAGTCTTGAAGACTAGCTTGAGTCTTCCAAATTTATTATTGTTAATAACTATTTTAGATACTGCTAATGATGTACTTGCAGTCTTGAATTGTGTTTGGGTTTGGAGCAATGATAGTATTAAATGTAAATGCATTGCAACGGGCCTAGATAGTAGACGTCCATTGCACAAATCTCAGTGTTAAAAATGAAATTGTCTATGCAATTGCTTGTTCAGGAAGCCCACAAGATTCCTGAAGCAAGAGAGGTAAGAGTATAGAAGGCTTTCTGTGTATGTTTCCTGTTACTTATCCTTTCTTCCTAAGGTTCCAATACTGTGCCAAGCAGGATCTGTTTTCTTCCCTTAAGATTTTAACAAGTTCTACAATTAGTTCCTAATTTTAAAAAAAGTATATATATTTTTTTTTAAATCTACCATCTTATTTTAATTTAATATCTCTTTCAAACTGGCTTCACATCTTCTTTTCTTATCACAAACTTTCTAGGCCAACCAGACTATATACGTCCCAGCCTAGCTACTGGAATCTTTTCTCTTTAGCAGTGTATAGTAGAATAGATATGCTTAGTTCTATAAATGACTGTCTTGCTACTATTAAGAATCACATACTTCCTCCTTGTCCTTATCCCCTGCCGTGGATAATGCACTGTTAGTTAGTAATGACTAGGCTTAAATACTATCTAAACCTCTGTTAAGGTCCTAACACCAACCTTTAAAACTTTTTACATTTCCTTTTCTTTGTACAGCGTTCCCTCCTATTGCGCACATAATGAACCAAGTAATGTCTAGTACAATTGCTACCTCTCCTTTCTTCAGATAATCAGAAAGACTGGCGATACAAATTTTTGAACTAATTCTTTCTTCTCAGAACATGTCTGTCTTTAGCCCCAAAAGTGTTGGTATTTTTGCTCCGAAACATCTGCAGTGGTGTCTTCTCCTTTGAATTCTAGGCTTCAGTGTAGACTGGTGGGCACTTGGTGTACTTATGTTTGAAATGATGGCGGGCCGGTCACCGTTTGATATTGTTGGGAGTTCTGACAATCCAGATCAGAACACAGAAGATTATCTTTTCCAAGGTAAGTACCATGAGTGTTCCTAACTTCAGTGCTTTGTTTCTACTTACCTTTAATCTAACTTTAAAGATGCAAAGGCTGATATGAACCTGGTTTTCTTACAGTAATTTTGGAAAAACAGATCCGAATTCCCCGATCCCTTTCTGTTAAAGCAGCAGGTGTTCTAAAGAGTTTCCTTAATAAGGTAAGAGCTAGAGGGGACTATTTGAGACCTGTCCAGAGCAGCTGTTGTTTTTTTTTTTAAACCTGTTGACTAATCAATGTGTAGCAGACATACTTTTCTGCCATATACAGAAACAGGGTAGAAAAGGGGTGAGCCTAAAGCAGAATTTCAGTGGGGCTGGGGGACCTAGTCTAGATACTTGTCTTAAAATCTGAAGCTCCAGATTCTCAGGTTGGGATCATGAGTAAATTTCAAATTGAAAGGCATGGAAATGATCCGAGTGATTTCTTTCATCTGGAGAATTGGACAAATTTATCAGATTTATTTTGATTCTTAAAGAGAAGCAGCTTAGGAAATCACTTTGACAACTCCTGATGACTTCATCGAGGGAACTGCAGAGGCAGTACATGCTCACTGTTTGCTGGTAGCTAACTTGCCTGAGAGTCAAAAGGTGCGTCTGTGGTAGTGGACTAGTCCGAGCACATGCTGGCCTTTATTTAGTGAGTGTTACATGAGTGGGGAGAAAGAGGTACGGGAGAAAACAGATTTGGTTAAATTATTCTAAGAAAGTAATACTGTTCAAGAACACTGCTTCTGTTACAGCTCCTTGCTAGTGTGTGCATATGCGTACACGGAGATGGCGTTGTCTGGTTAAAATAACCTTCTTTCTACCCTGTTTATCAGTTACTAACCCCAATGTGATTGCCTGGCATAGTCAGTCTGCTCAGGGAGGGGCGGTGGGGGGGAGAATCAAATTCACTTGTAATCTAACCAAGTTTGCTCTGAAACATATGGTATGTTTAAACAGGTCTGAATAAAAATTAAGAAAGATGGCATGGTTGTCTTATATAAAATTCAGTTAAAGGCTTTCATATATTCATGCCTATTTCAGACAGTAAGTTGGAACAGTTTCCAAAAGAAGTAATGCTAACTTAGTTCTTCAGTGTCCCTCATAACTCTGGTGTTTCGTTTCTCACAGAATTTGTAAAATTTGTATTTTATTCACGTGTAGGCCATGGCACCCATTTAGAAATATTTTCTTCCTTGCACAGGATCCAAAGGAACGTTTAGGCTGCCATCCTCAAACWGGATTTGCAGATATCCAGGGACATCCGTTCTTTCGCAATGTTGATTGGGATCTGGTATGTGAATGCCCACTGGCTTGGCTTATTTACTTTGTATACAGTGATGGCTTGACAACTTGTTTTGAGCATGAGAGATGACGTACAAACTTCAAAAACCTTAAGCTCTTAACTTATGATGTACTGTRATGACAATACAGAATCTTTTAACCCTTTTACACACAGTAAGTAGGTTGATAGAATGATTGTRGAAAGTATACAAAAGAAACTTAACAGTAACTTCCAGCTTTGTTTAAAAATAATTCAATAGGTTGTAACTCATTCTTGGTGTCACTAAGTGCATTTATTCTTAGATGGAGCAAAAGCAAGTGGTGCCTCCATTTAAACCAAATATATCTGGAGAATTTGGTCTGGATAACTTTGATTCCCAATTCACCAATGAACCTGTGCAGCTCACTCCAGATGATGAGTAAGTAATGTAGAATTTAAGAAGTTCTGATAAGTCAGTGAAGGAATTATAAAACTTCATTTAATAGCTGTAGTTGTAGTACGTAGAGTATACATAAAGCAGTAAATAACACTTTCTTGTGTTAGTTTGGAGAAAATTCTATTATGTGTCCTCATGGTAGACTTAGTGTGGCTGGACTAAGTATTGTACTCTGGCATGATGTAAAAATCAACTAACAGTGGGAAAGTTGCTATAAAGAATCTTAATTCAGGGAAAGATGAATAAGTGCTATTTTACAAGTTTTAGTGGTATCGTCTGCAAGAAATGAATGTGTGAAGGAAAAGACCTGTTTTGTCAAGTGGTTTATTTTTGCATTACTTTAAGCCATGATATTTCTAGAACGTTGGCTTTGGATTGAATTTATCTTCGGTGTTCTGAACRAGAGAAGATGCTTTGTTTGGCTTGTTCGGGTATTTTAAATTSTTAGTAGTCAAGTGAGATTATCCTGGCTGAAAAGCCTTGATAAAATGCATGATAATGCRTTTGATTTTGGTGGTGGATTTGTGGTTCCTTGCTCCTGAAGGGCCCTGATTTGGGATGAGGAGGGAAGGGCCTTTCTAGTTTGACTGAGCCACTGCTGTTCTCATTTTAGGAATTTTTCTAGGGTTTTGTATAATGTTCATGTAGCATGTGAACACCAACAGTGAGTATTAAGTGTTACCTATGCACCTTAATTAGGTCTGAGATCCAACGTTCTTTTTCATCCCTTTGTAAATGCATAACGTACAAATAAAGTTTAGAAAAGTTGCTGAAGCAGGTGCAGTATCTGTCACATCCTAATGTTTTCAGTTTTTTACAAAACTGACTGTTTTGGGAAAGTTTTAAAACTGCAAGCTTTGCAGATTGCTTTGTGGGGAGAATATGTGCATGGGAGCAGCCCAGCTACTACTCCTGGGTGGATGTGTGTTCTGTTACCCTTATAGGGGCTAGAAAAAAACAGTGGTAACTGTAAGGAYAGAGAGGGTCAAAAGAGAGAAGGGAAATGTTCTCAATTGCAACCTGCTGTATGGGTCTAAATTTTAAGACAAACTATCAGTCAATATTGTTACCTCTTTAATTTTGCTGAACTAATGACTGTTTTTTAATCTTAATAGTGATATTGTGAAGAAGATTGACCAGTCTGAATTTGAAGGCTTTGAATATATAAATCCTCTTCTGATGTCAGCTGAGGAATGTGTCTGAATTCTCCATGTCTGGACTGTGCCAATTGTTACTCTGTTTGTTTCTGCATGGATAAACATCTCTTCATTTGGATGCACTTGCATAAAATGAGTAACTGAACATCTTACCCTTGCCACCTAGTGTGAATTACTCACTAATTTTCTTTTTGTATTAATTGTCGTCCAGGACAGTTGTTATGCTGAACCTTCGGCTGCCAGATTTAGAATGTTAAACTTTCCAACAGTCTTGCCAAACTTGAATTTTAATATAGAAGTTGGTCTCGGGGGCTCCTGACTGAACAATGGGGTCTGGCTGTATAATCTGCCAATGCAGCGTTCTGATAAAGGAAAGTTGTATTATTGCTTAAGGAATACAAATTGCATTAGGGGATGTAATAAAATATCATTAAAGGACTTCCATTTTTCCAGCGAGACAAGTAAGACCTTAYGACTTCTGTAGTTCTAAATCTCTTCTCTCTAAACATCTGATTTCCCTGTTCTCCTAGACTTAGAAGTTAGAGCTATGTTATTGCCTTTCAGACTGAAATGACAGCAAGGAGCAGGTTTTTAAAYGGAATAGGTCAAGAATGGCTGCTTTCACAGGGTATATTGATTCTATCCTAAAGGAGATGATTAACTCAATATTAGAATCAATAGACTTTGCTCTGRAATTATACACTAGGAATTGTATGCTGATACACAGAGTGCCTTTCTGAGCCTGTCCTTTTCAGTGAGGGTTGTACACAGTATAAAGTGTCAGTTTAAATAAATGGAATGCAATTAATACTTCAAAACGTTAAAATCTGTAGAGTGTAATTTAGCAGCTAATATTGATGGATGTAAAACCTCATACTATTATTTATTGCTTTTACACTTGCTGTCTTAACTGTATCAGAACTGCATACGTTACAGCTATGGCCTAGATAAGGGCATTTGTTTCCTTTTTTTTTTTAATCTTATTGCCATACTGTTGGAAATGCATTCCACTTTGCCAGTGGAAAAAAGCACATCTAGGAAAAAACAGGTGCTATCCACAATGACTCCCTTAATTTCTCCACTTATAGATGGTGATTTGTAATCACAATCAAACCTTAAATGTTGGTAGTAGACTCAAAGTTAATAGTAAAGCAATCGGAATAAATTGAAAGAACTTTGAACTAGGACTTTCAGGAGGTGTGATTCTTACATTTCATGTTAGTAAACAGTGTAATATACAGCACAGATAATTCTTATTTTTAATGTTTAAGGAATAGTTTTGAATGTCTTAGGCTGAAGAAATGCCAAATGTACCACTTTTTTTTTTTTATTTTGGGGAAAAGGGATTAAGAGACATTAAAGGAAAGAACCTGTGTTATATAAGTAAGAGCTGTAAGGCAAGCTAAGTGTTACTGAAAGCAGATCTAAGTATCTGTAAGCACAAGTTAGCAAACCTTATCTGAAGCTTTGAGTAAGACTTCTGCTTGGTCAGTGTCTCCTTCAAAATCCTTCTATGGCAACACTGTAAATTCATAGCACAATCTTCTGGTGTATGTTTTTTCACTTACGTGTTAGCTTCGAGGAGAGAGATTGCACAAATACACAGTAGTGTCATGGTGTGATATTTAGTTCATATTTTTCTTTGCAACGTGAATAGGAAACTCTTAAATATTGGGCTGAGTTTTCAAAACTGGGAAATGATTGGAGGGGCCTCRGTTTCAGGGAAGCATTGAACCTCCGCACTGTTAAAAATTAGGTTCCCTTAAATTCAAGTTGTGTATTTTCAAATGTAAAATATCAGAGTAAACCTACTTTTAAAGAGCAGCTAATAACTTCGGCACGTTTAGTTCATGTCGAGTGAACTGCTGACATGCAGTTTTAAAATTGTGATKAATTGTTTAGCCTCTGACTTCTACACCCGCATGACTAGTTTAGACATCAGGACTTAAYTGACATTAAACTTGGAAGTTATTTAAAGCAAACAAGAAAAGCCTTGTCTCTACAGTGGCTTAATTTTATATGGGGTATTGGGTAAAATGGCTTTATGTAAGGAAGGGCATTTCTGCTATTCATCACAGAAGAGTAATGGAGTAAAACACTGTCTTTTGTGCTTAAAGCAAAAGTTAATTTTTTTTATAGATAATGTCACAGAAAAGATACTTTTTCTATTTACGTATCTAACCATTAAGAATGTTGCTAAGTGACAAACATCTTAAGTAACTGTAAATCCATTTTTAAACTTCAATTTTCTCCAAAGTGCCATGATATTAACAATTATTTTTCATTGTTAAGCATATAGTAACCGTCACAAATAYTCAGAAGGGACATTGGGTGTAAACAGTCCAGTGCAGTAGGCTTTGTCTTTTGGAGAAAGTGTCTGCATCAGAAGCATGACATATTTATGTGGAGTAACCTCCTTTTTGTATACGAGTTGGATTCTTATGGGTGCTCTGCTAGTTAATGTTGTCACTACTATTTTCCTGTTTYGTATGGAATATGGTCTTGAATGTTGTTGTGTAATCATTCCCTTTATTTGTGCACACTTTTTACTTTAAATAAAACATTTACATTAGGCCTCTGTGTGTTAACYTCTAAAACAAATACTGCGAAATGCTGGGCTTTGCTTGGGGTTGTCGTCTGACCCTTAAATATCCAGGTCCCACAGGAGCATTGTTCTAATCTTATAATTTCTTCTAGAAGACAGCGCTGGGACAGACCATAGCAACCCAAGAAATACCTCCCTCAGCCTGTCTTCCCCCAGTACGTCTTAGAATGCAGGTCCCTCTCCAGTGTGGTTTGCCAGCCTTACATTCATCGTGCCCTATGGAGAAAAAGCATCCTCGTAGGTTCTGTCTTTCGTTCCAACACCAGTGATGAAACAAAAGTAAGTAGAGAGGCTTCAGTCAGCTGCGCAGATACAGAAAGCTTCAAGTAAAATATAAGATGYGATTCCAGCTTGCTTGACCAAGGACCTCTTTCAGCTGGAACTTCTAAGATGTCATCTCAGCTGCCAGAGCTGGGGGTTTGGAGCAACAGTCTCATCTGCTGCGCTTACTTCTGCATGATTTCTTTCTTTGTTTCTTCAGCTCCTCCCCTGCATTCTCTTATATTTCTGACACAGAGGGCAAGGGCACTTACCTCATACCCTGCTACAGATGCAGTATCTTAATATATCTGTATTTCAATATCCGTGTATCTATATTTTAAAAGAGATTTCCTCTTGCAATCTGGCTTGTTATTAAAAGTATGTATCGGCAGTCCTAGGCACATGCTACAGATGGTCGCATATCTTAAATGCTTAACCTCTTCCCACGCATGCTTCTTGTTTCTGTTCAGTTTGGTGGCCAACTGCTCTTGGCTCAGTCTGAGCAATTGTTTATGTTAAGACACTCTATAAAAGAAATCAATAGCTTGTATAATCTACGTATACTTGATACCTTAACTGCTAAGCATGCATCCTCGCTTCATGATGGATGGCATAAGCGGTTTAAGCAAGAAAGGTATTTGAAATTGCCTGTAGATTAATGATGTTTTCCTGGGAAGAGGGAGTTGGGGATTGGAGCCCCTTTCAGRAAAAGGGGATTTTACCATATCTTGCATTTTCTTGAGAAGGAGCTCAGTTAGGTGTTGGGKTTTTTTTAAGACTTTTTTCCTGCTTGTGATAAAGGGGTCTGAACTGCATACTTGAAATGTCTAATCTTACCATTAAGTGTTTAATCACCAGTGATGAAAGGCAGAGAAGCATCTACCTCCTGGAYCTGTTTGGCTTTTGCGGGAGGTGGGCTTTTTCAGGCACGAATAGAACCAGAAATCTGTTGTGTCCGCGTTTGACTTCTAAGCTTGAACAAAGTGTCTGGGCTTATATCCCTCGTACRTTGGGTGGTGAAGCATCTAGCTGAACAGCTGAATTTTGACCATGGTTTCAGACATAGAAACTACGTCCTAGTTCAAGTTCTTTATTAGCTGTAGTGTTTTGTGCAGAACTGTTTCCAAAGTAGCTTGTTCTGTAAGGTGTGGTGCATGCTAAAAATCTATCAACTTTTTGTGCTTATGATAAGATCTGTGTAGGGTATCTAATACGGTATCKTGTCTATGTGACTTAATCTGTCATAGGAGGTATCACAAGAGTGGCTGTAAGTATTGCAGCTTATTACCATTAAAAGTCACCACTAAAATGATTCTTTCTTTAAAATGCTCAAGCCAATATCTTCAGAGAAGAGAATGCACAATTTTTGTTCTCTGTTCAGTGTTAAATTGTGCTTTTTAGCATCTTTAGAGGTTGTGTATATGGAAATACTTTTTCAAAAAATACTTTCTGTAGAAAACCCTCTTTGTTCATAAATATGCAACTTGAGTCTTATTCACAAAACTGTGACAAAGTTCTTTACACACTTAGCGGTTTGACAAACAACTTTGTATCTGTGTTAACCAGCTCAACTGAAAGATCATTTTATTTTGTTTTAATATGGTATTTGGCACTTCACTTTAYATGCATTATTTGCACTTAGAAATGCAGATTAGTTTGTCTCACTTGCCCCTCTTCCTAGTGTGCGAGTGGAAGAGGTATCGACCCCAGCGACTGTCAAAGGTGGCCTGCAAGGAATTCAGAGGGGCATGTGTGTGAGGAGGATGGGACTTAGTCTTTTTTTAAACAGCCTTTTTTTGCTTCATGATATTTTTGAGTCTGTATTTTTGAGTGTCCTGCTTGGTATTATCTTAGAAKTATGAAAGAAAAATTGTATACTTTCTAGGGAGCCTCTTGGTTTCCCGTATATGATTATATATATCCCTCATTTTTTACTTTATCTGAACATGAAACTTTTGCAGTCACTATTCAATTGTAAAGTAAGAAACTTTTTAAAATTATAACTTTTCTTCCTTAGAGCTGACTTAGAGTAAAGACCAAAATTCTGTACAGGCTGCCTTGGTGTTAAACCAAAGGTGTTGAAACCAAGCAGTGAAGGTGCTATTTGTGAATTACGTTTTAAGACAACCTTAAATGTTAATTTTGTAAGCTTCCAAAGAGCTTCAGCACTTCTTGAAAATTCAGAGGAGTTAATAGTAGAAGARAGAGTCTTCCTATGCTCCATTAGTGCAATTTATTACATCTTGCAGAGGTCTGTAACTTGGGTTTTAGTTGCACAGTGTCTTTGGAACTGCTTTTCACAGTCTATAGTAGAAGTTGTAGGCAGAGTTGACATCTTTTTTTAGACAATCCTCTACCTACAAACTTTGTCTTACATTGCCTGATTATCGTAGCTCTATAGCAACACTATCACTGCAGCACAGTCGTTACCAGAATTTGCAACCTGAAATGGAAAATGTGCAGCAGAACTTGAAAAACCCAAATTAAACAGTGTCACCGAATTCCTAAGCTTCCATGACATCAGTAGGTCTAACAAAAGATGTAAYATCTACCTACATACGTTGGTTTCCTTACATGCATAGATCAGTCCAGTTCTGGTGTTACAAATCCTGCATTTTCTTCAGTAAATTTAAAACAGAAATATGACATAGTGCATTTAATTGATTGGTATTTGAAGAGAATTTTTTTTATCAGATCCTGAACTCCTAGAGGGTAGAGAAGACTGGAATGTCCAGAATGTCTGGACAATTGTATCGCAGGCCCATGTGTTTTGGGATCAGCTCCAAAAGCTGGCAGATTCAGAAGTCTTGTTTTATTCTGCTACATTGTTGTGGCTTTTAAGCAAACTTTATATCTGCTTAATAAATAAGTACAGAGGGTTAGTATTCTTCACAAACGTGTTTACTTTTTCATAAAGCTCTTTGTTGTCCTACCCTCAAACATTTTATTGCAAAAAATAAAGAATTAGACAATGAAGATCAAACACAAAAGCACTTTTGCATGTTCTCCATCACTTGCCTCAGTCTCCCTGCCCCGCACAAAAGYGGTTCACATTCTTGTGTAAGGCTAGCGATTGTACTCTTGCAACTGCTCTGCCTTGTGTTTGCTTAACTGTAAATGGAGGAAAAATACCAATATTTGTAAAATCCTTCTGCAGAATCATTACATGAAGCAATCCTCTTTTCTGTCTAAGGCTGGAAGTGCTGCAGAAGCATTTGATGTTGCATAGTCCTATGTAATTGTGTTGCTGCAGGCTAAAGAATAGTGTTTATGAAAAACACTGGTGCTGGAATTCATTTAAACGTGTTTGTAATGCTTCCCTGCTTTGAAAAGTACAAACAACAAGCTTAGGTATAAAACTGTATATTGAGGTGGAATGAGTGGTATTTATTAACTGCTGTGCATTGCTAAATTAGATCAAATGCTGTTGGATGCAAAGATGAGCCAAGAAGAGGTTTATGGTCCAACATCCRTGAAATTTCCTTAAATGCACAAATCCGATTTGTGGTGAATCYCAAGTGGCTGGGAAGTACAGAGGTGTCAGTCCTGATCATCCTTCAGTTCATGAAACTCAAATAACGCGTAGAGCCTGATTGATGTTTTTGTACCCAAACGTTTCAGCTGGTATTCTGCTGCTGTGGGGGAGTTACACAGATGAAGTCTGGCAAAAAGGAGCTGGAAAGTAGCAGGGTAAATGTAAGTAAGGAAAAATGCCCTCCCCGTAATGGTAGTAGTTATTATGATAAATGCTTCCTGAGGAAAGACTGAGTCAATCTCTAGTGATTTACAATAAAAATAAAGATGGAAAAGGACAAATAGTAGACCATTAAAGGGGAAAAAAATTGCATTTCYCCAATACTTGTGTTCTTCCCCAAGATTAAATCTTGGTTCCAATTTTTTGGGAAGCTTTTATCTCTGCTTTGGCCTATATGGAATGGAAGGAATTTATGCTTTCCCTTCCTTCTGTTTTCTCTAGCCTGTGGAAAGAGAAGTTACGATTTTCTGTAGGTATTCTATGAAATACCTATTTCAAGCAGCTGCCAGAAAGAGCACACTTAATTTCATTTGGAGGTTTACATCCCTCAGCAAAATGAAGGCTTCTTTTTGGTACCCCTTCGTTTGTAGGAAAGCCTTCTGCCTGAGAATGCTGCAATAGGGCAACAGTAAAACAGCGATCCTTGTTATGCCACCTTCCGCTGAATATAAAAATTGAGGTCGTGCTCTATTTCAGTTTTACGATTCCTTCCTATGTACCCAAAATCTTCAATAACAGAAAGGTGAAGTGGTTTTCTTTAGGTTTTGAAAAATAAATATAACCATTGTCTTTGTGATCACAGTTATCGTTAAAAGCCCAGGCACTGTTATTTATACAGTTATCCTAAACCCTATTYTACTACTTAAACTGTCAGCAATTTATTATTTTTGCAATATAAAGCACCATGGGTCAGAAAAATTGTACTAGCTGTAGGATAGCTCCTACCTACAGATGTGACCATCTAAGGTTAGCAACAAGGGCAAAACCTGCACACAAAATAACATCCATAATCCCAGATCAGTTTTTGCCCAGCCATCATCGGAAGGAAATGCTATAGATATTGTTGTAGATACTGTAACTGGTGTGGTGTTTTAAAAGGGTTACAAGGTGACTCTCAAGGGCCCCTCCATCCATAAGCCCTGCCAGCCCAGACGAAATCTGAGAGTATCGGAGGTGGGAAGTCAAGGATTGAAGCGTATCAAACCCCTCTGTGGATCAGCAGCCAGGCAGGTTTTGTTTGCTCCGTGCTAATCCTTCTGGCGTGGCATTAGGAGATGAGGCAGAACGGAGCCCACTGGCCGTGGGCAGTGCTGGCCGGCGTTACGCGGTGCCTGGTGATTGTACAACTGCCYCATTTTCATGTGCTACGCTTTTATACACGCTTTGCATCAAARCATGTAACTGTACGGAATGAAAGGCAACGGCAAATTGGATTGTGCCTTAATCTCAACTGAAGCGCTGCCTTTACAAAGAAGTAGTCAACCAAAAAGCTTTGGGCTCCTTGCAGGGAGAAGAAACTTGTAATACATAAACTAGTTGTACAAGGACAAAGCAGTCCCTGAAGAGCATTTTCSCCTTCCAGCAACAAGCCTGAAGCAGGAGAAGCCCCTCACCTGAACGCCTCTCCACAGAGGGATTGTGCTGCTTCCCAGCTGGGCTCTGTGACCGACTTCGAAACCTCCTGTGCTTCGGCATCCCCTTGCTCCCGGTGCCGCACGATGAGCCCGCGACTGGAAGGAGAGGTTTGTGAAACCGCTTTGGGGGACAGGCACCATCACGCTCTCCTGCCTTCCCCACGTCTCCCTGTCCCCCAGTAGTGGGGTCTTGGAGTGGAGCCCATCTTGCGTGGGGACCCTTGCTGGGGGTCTGTTGCTGAGGGACCCTCGCTGAGGGACAGTCACTAAGGGGTGCTTGCTGAGGGACGCTCGCTGCTGGCCGCCGCGCCTCAGGGGAGCGGTACGCCTGACAGCTCCCTCTCAGCGTCCGGGCCTCCTCTCCCGCCTTGGCTGCTGCCTGCGCTCCCGCTTGGCTCCTTCTCCCTTTCTGCCATGGCTGCTCTCGCCCCCCCCCCCGCCTCCCCGCCCCAGCGGGCTCTAACAGCGGGGATGGCGGCAGGGCGGCCCGGCGCTGGGTCTGACCAGGGTGGGCTGAGGGGAGGCGGCGAGAGGACGAGCAGAAATAACACTTTTTATTCCC
>JASVER010000111.1:1759714-1780964 GCA_030449065.1 Oceanodroma leucorhoa
GGCGGGCTGCCCACCCCCCCCGGGGAGCCGGGCAGGGCGGAGGGGCGAGACCGGCGGCGGCGGGAGGGGGAGGGGGTGCGCCCTGCCCGGAGCGGTGCCGGCGGGGCTGATGTGAGTCACGGCGCGGGAGGGAGGGAGGAGGGTGCGAGCGGCGGGATGCGGCGTCCCGGTCCCTTCCGGGAAGGGTCTGCGGGGCGAGGGGCCGGTTCCCGGGAGGAGGGGATGGAGAGCGGCCCTCCTCTCCCCSGAGACCCCCGTTCCTCCCGGGTGTGCACGCCGTGAGGGAGCCGCGCCGGTGCCGCCCCCCGCCTGCCCGCGGCTCGGCGGGCGGTGAACGCAGCGCTTCGGGAGCTGTCTGTCTGCTGCTGCCAGCTTCACCCGTCTGCCGGGGCTTGCAGTGGGGCTTACTGTTTGAAAGGAAAGCTCTCTTGTGCGCTGAGGTTTCGTAATTAATCGGGAAACGTGTCCCTCCTTCGACAGAGCAAACTCACATTTTGGGATCGCTTGAGACTGACCTCTTTCTCTTTTCGCAGATTATCTGGAAAGGCTGGCAGAGCTCTGTTAGCACAGGACGTGAAATCAGCCGATGGCCTGGATCTTACCTCTATTACTAATATCTTGGGGTGGGAAAATTCTGACACACACCAGTGACATCTATGCGAAAGGTGACTCTCTAGGGACGTKTAGTTTTGGCCGGCGATCTGGATCAGCCTTTAATTTGGGGATTATTTGTGAACTACCATAGTAACTCTCATGATGGTGGTGAAATCATAAAGTTGGCAGCACAATAAAGCAAGCCCTTAAGATTGTGTTTGATCTCCGAGAACTGAAAGTGCTGAATAAAATTTTTATACGACTTAAACTAAATTTTGGATCGGTTGCGTTAAGATCAGCGTTCTTCAAACTGAGACCGTTTTTCTATTTTAATATTTACAGACTTATTTGAAAAGACAGTACATTTTTTAAAAGAAAAAATGATCAAAGATGGACACTCTTGCATCAACTCATCGTTTTTTACTAAATTGCTGTACAAGACTACTGTGTARAATAGTGGGTAGAGTATGAAGAAAAGCCTTTTGTATACATACTGCAGCAGGTTTTTTATATGAGAAAATTGAACAAATAACTAACGAAAAGATAAATTTGTGTAACCTCTCCATTTTAATTTTACATGCAAAATGGGTTACAGTTTTTACTGTTGGAGGCTGAAGAAGTAGCATTTTACTGAAAGGAGTGCAAAACTTGGTGTGCCTGAGGTAATCAAGATCACTTGAAATTGTTTTTTGTATGAACAAGCAGGAAAATGCACACTCAAGACTGACTTAATTAAAGTTCTGGTGTTTAGCAATGGAAAGCCCACAGATAAACTTCCCTCTGGGTCTAGTTTCAGACCAAAAAAGGAGTGGGATCCAAGAGGATGGGAGTCCTCCATTAAAAAAAGCAACGACAGAAATGCATGTAARTAGCAAAGTACGAGTTGTAATAAATAAATTGCCAACAATAAAGAAGGAAAACTTGGACGAATATGATGAAACTCCTGTGGAGGCTGATGGGGAAACAGCCAAGCCAAACAGTACTTCACTATCTGAGCCTTTGAATTTAAATCCAGGTTTGAAACACACATTGGCACAGTTCCAYTTGAGCAGCCAGAGTTCACTGGGTGGACCGGCAGCTTTTTCAGCTCGTTATTCCCAGGAAAGTATGTCACCCACTGTCTTCTTGCCTCTTCCATCACCGCAAATACTGTCTGGTCCGCTGCTCATTCCTCCGGACAGCTCCACAGAACTCACCCAGACTATACTGGAGGGGGAATCTATCTCTTGTTTTAAAGTTGGAGGAGAAAAAAGACTTTGCCTGCCTCAAGTGTTAAATTCAGTTCTCCGAGACTTTTCATTGCAACAGATCAATACGGTGTGTGATGAACTGTATATATACTGCTCAAGGTGCACTTCTGACCAGCTTCATATTCTGAAGGTTTTGGGAATTCTTCCATTTAATGCTCCGTCCTGTGGGCTAATTACGCTGACTGATGCTCAGAGGCTATGCAATGCTTTACTACGTCCTCGCACTTTTCCGCAAAATGGCAGTTTTCTCCCTGGTAAGAACACCTTGGCCCAATTGAAAGAGACTGGCAGTGCCTTTGAAGTAGAGCATGAATGCCTGGGCAAGTGCCAGGGCTTGTTTGCACCTCAGTTCTACCTTGCGCCGGATGACCCGTGTATCCAGTGTTTGGAGTGCTATGGGATGTTCTCACCCCAGACGTTTGTGATGCATTCACACAGATCCCCGGACAAGAGGACCTGCCACTGGGGATTTGAATCGGCCAAGTGGCACTGCTACCTGCATATTAACCAAAAATACTTAGGAACGTCGGAGGAGCGGGAACTGAAGCATCTCTTRGAGGAAATGAAGGAGAAATTTAGCGAGAAAAATCAGAAAAGAACTCAGTCCAAAGTAAGTTCACCTACTCTTGTAAAACTCCCAAATCTCTGCTCACACGTAAATACTTGTTCTGGAAGTGCGTTGCTTGCCTTTTGTAAGTGGGAATGCTTGTCAAATCAAGCCTAAGTTAAATTTGTGAGAGAGCTTCACCATGGAAATACATTTCTCATTAAAAGGTGCRGTAATTTCTTTCCTCTTTGGGCTGTAAGTAGCTTCATTCGAGCTGGTTTGGCTTTGTTGGTTCTTGTTCTGTTCTAAAGTATGCAGTCTCTGGAAAATTCAGAGCTATTGTGGAAATTTTCATTCTCCCATTTGACCTTTGAGTATGTTTTATGTGGTGTGTGTTGCAGCAGCTGAGCAAAGCAGAAAAAGCTTGAAAATCAAGTATTACAAATTCTTCATTTGTTATTTTTACTCCAGCGCACACACGTGCGGTGTATGGTGACCTGGCTTGCTAACCAGCCATCTCATGACTTTGCATGTAGGGTAATGGTGCATTGATAAGTTTCTGTTTAGAAGCCCAAAGTCTGCTTGTTCAGCAATAGCTTTCCATTTAAACCACTTGTATAGAGAAATATGCCAAAAAGAGGGGGTTTTAAGCAGCCCAAGTAATGAGCTGTAGGCCGGTGTCTTGACAATGGTTAATAATAGACGACGTATTTTTTCCTRAAATACTGCTGCAAGTCTGCGCTGTGGTTCAAAAATACAGAGCTTATTTTTCCCTTAGAGAGCTTCTACTTTAAATAATAAGACAAGCAGTAGATAAGTATTGAACATCATATATGTTTCTGTTCATAGAAGGTACAATTTTTTGGGTATAGTTTAAACTTAAGAGGTTTTAAAATGGTTCCTGCCCCCTGACTATGTTTCTTTTCAGTGTATTTGGCATTTATATGTCTGTTCGATGGCTACTGGTTTGATTATATATCCATTTTGCCTGTTGGATGTTTTGTGGTGGATTTCAAAATAGCAGCAAGAGCAGTCCAGATGGTTGAGCCCAAAAAGGTGTGTTGTAGGTTGACAACTTTCAGCATAAACTCCTGAAAAGTTAGTATTGCAGAAGGGCTTACTGTAGTAACAGGTATTTTTACAGTTGTGCCAGCCCACAGTAAGGGATTTTAGCAGRAAATTTCCACGGAAGTCTGCAATATGGCAGGCTTCCACGCACTGAATTAGTTAAAGATGCAACTTCATAGTTGAAGTTCATAGCAAGGAGACTTCGCTTTTCATCTGATAAAGACCTGGCAGTCTTTATCCTTGCAGTGCCAGGGTAGGTAACAAGCTATAGTATAGTGGATGCATCAGTAGAAATAAGTCGTCCATATTCATACCAATAATACTGCTTCCCTTTTCGCGGTAGTAGATTTCAGACTGTGAGATCTTTCAGTTTCATGTGTACAGATGAAAAAACGAGCTGAAATTAGCAGTAACACTAATCTGGACTGAACCGGTGCAAATGAAATACAAAAGCTCTTTCTGGAGTCTTCCATTGCAGATCTGTATAGTTTTTTCTTAAAAAGCAGCATATGAAATGAGAATGAGAGATAAACTCTGTGAAAACTTGAACAAAGATAAAATGTGGGGAGGGTTCTTTTTCTTTCTATTTTTTGTCTCATGGATATTCATCTGGACAGAACAAAAGATCAGAGGAGTTTAATAGGGGAGTGTTGGAGCACAGCCCCTGTTTCCTTGTCCTGGGAAGCTTGGGCTGCTTCAGTCTTCTTTTCTTTCCCTCATTTCTGTGGTGTGAGAGGGGTATTAGGTACAGCGTGTAGACATTACCGTTTCTTAACGCTCCTGGGGAAATTTATTTGCAGGGTGTTCCATTTGCTATTCTGTCACCTTCTTACCACCTTTGCTGAGTCAGCCCTCAGAYGTGCCGACACATTTTTGAGGTTATCTTGGAGGGCCCAGGAAGAACAGYTGCCCTTGGCTAGGTCTTTATCCATCCAGTAATAATAAATTATTAATTAAATCCCATAGTTTTTGGAGCATCCTAGATCCTGTGCCTTGACTTTCTCCTTAGCATTTCACTCTGAGTTTACTCACCTCACAGTGCAAGTATGCTTTTGCTTTCAGTATTTTAAGAACAGACGATGTAGGCCCTCACCTGCTGTACTCACAAGGTTAATTCCTTCCTGTTCTTTGTGCTAGTAAGAAAGCTGGAAGCTGTATATTTGATTCTCACCGAGTTTCTCGTTTTCTGCTGAGTTCTGGATTCTGCAGTGTAACATCCACCTGCTCTTCATGGGAACAGCTGTCACCAAGTCTCTGCTGATCTCTGCGCCATCAGATCCTCATTCCCTTTGACTTTGCGACAGTTTCTGATAATTGCTCTGAACTAAAACTTTGTCTTGCTTCTCAAACCAATTCCTTGAGTTCATCGCCGTGCGTGGGGAAAAGCTCGCAATGTGGAGAGTTAGCATTTCGTCTGAGTATTTTTATAAATCCCATCTCTGCTAAAACGACTGGCTTAATGATTAGGCTGAAACCACTACTTATTTATTTATTTTTTTCTTAACAGCTTTGTACAGCTAGCTTTAGAATAAAAATAAGACATCTTTTTCATGTAGCCCTTTCAAACAGTTTAGGTAGACGTCATTCAATTTTAAGTTGACTTGGATATATTGCGTTTATATTTAAGAGCATCTAAACTAAACAGATTGTTAGGTAATGAATTACACATGTATACATTGAAGTAGATGCTTTATCTTATTAACCYAGGTGATGAGGAAGGAATCGTGTTAGAAAAAGACTTCATGTTTATTTACAATTACCTTTCATTTTCTTTCCTAAGTAAAAATTTGATTCAAGTTATGTAATTCATTTGCAAAATGCACACTAAAGGATAGACAATACAGTTGGTTTCCATTTGAAATAGGTGGGAATGTAAAAATCTGACCTACAGGAAATACAGATTACCTGATATATAACTTCATATGTAAATATATCAACATGTTAAAATGTGAGTCCTAAAACATGGACAAGATGTGATTCAGAAGTTAAAATTGGATTACTATGTACTAGCTGTAATGTAAGTAGAAGAATATATGTCCGTTATTTAAATTATTAGAATGATCTGAATAAGTAGAAAAAACTTGACAAGTGTCAGGATGAGGCCATTTTTCTGGAGATTATTTGCTGTATTTCAAATCTTTATTATTCAAAGACTTGATTATGAATTTACTATTCTGGAGCTTAGCTTCCTTGTGCCCTCCCTCCTTTCTGTCTGCATTGGAACTGATTTGAGGAACTGCAGGGGTGGAGTTAAATTTCATTTTCATTGCTAGAGCTGAATTTAGTGGGCTGGAAGTTTTGACCAGAATATTGTAGATGGGATTCGGTCTCCCTCATGGTTGAGTGGCATTTGATTCTGCAGACCTTGGTACAAGCCACACGTKTATTTGGGTACTCTCTTGACTGCCAGAGATGAAGTTCTGTGACAGTTTATTTCAGGGTGTGTAAATGTAAACTTTTCTGATAATGTATCTTGTACACAAGAAATTGTGAACGTGTTAGAACGCTAGATGAAGCCTTTGGTACAGTAGGATTTTTTTTTAGTTTCACAGGCTTTTTTTTAATTGAGCAACTTTCCAAAGGTACTGGGTCTGGCTGGAATGGTGTTAACTTTCTTCGTAGCAGCCTGTATGGTGCTGTGCTTTGGATTTGTGGCTAAAACTGTTGGTAACACACCAATGTTCTGGCTGCTGCTGAACACCGCTTAGGCAGCGTCAAGGCTTTCTCTGTTTCGTGCCTGGCCCCTGCAGCAAGCAGGCTGGGGGTGGGCAAGAGACTGGCAGGGACCAAAGAGATGCTCCTTACTTTGTAATGTCATGCTTAGCAATAAAAACGGGGCTAGAAGGWGAAGAAAGGGGGTTTGGGCATCCAAGGTGGATGTTGTTTGGAGACTGACTGGGCATCAGTGTGCCTGTGGGAGGTGGTGAGCGATATCCTTTGCTTCACTTGTGTTTTTCTCTTTCCTTTACCTATTAAACTGTCTTTATCTTGACCCATGAGCTTTCTTGCTTTTGTCCCCATCCCCTGGGGATGGTGGTGAGGGAGCGGCTGCGTGGGCACTCGGCTGCTGGCTGGGGTCAATCAACCACACCTTACCTGAAAACCTGCTTCCCACGGCTGTTCTAATACAATGAAATTAAGAATCAATTTCTTAGCTACGAATCTTGTTTAAATATATGAGGAGACACCTTTCACTTGAAATTAACAGTGACTTTGCAGTGGAGCACAAAGTATCACCAGTAACTTTGACTAAAGAGTAATTCCAAAAAATGTTTCTTGAGACAAACAGGACAAGAATTGCTATCCAAATACAAAATGCACAGAAGTTTTTAAACATGATCTAGTCTGTTGCTCCTGAATGAATTTTGTTTGTTACTGCGAAGGGAATGGAGTTGTCATGTTACTGCAGCAGCTTTACCCACTTCTGTAATAAAAATTCATGACAACTAAAGAAAGTTCTGTCTCTGGAGCACCAGTAATTGTTCCATTTTATTCACAGTTTTTATTTTGTAATAAAGTATCTGGTAATAAAGTATCTGGTAGGTGCTTACTATGATGCGGATACTTTATTGCAAAAGACTCCTTAGAGCCTCTTGGGAGTCCGTGTTCCTGCTTTGTGTTTCTCCCAGGCATTTGCAGCATGCCTCTGATGAGTTCTGGGAACTCAGCAGAGCTTCTACATAGGTTTGTAAAGAGATTTACTTTTAATTTCATTGCTACTTTGCCCATAATGGGAAATCGGAGATCAAAGAAAATTCTGTTGCTTGCATCGCCCCGTATCTCTGCCAAAGATTCAGTACCCCAGTTTGTCTGGTGTTACCCACCTTTGTGCGTATGGATTAGTGGTCTAAATGCCATTCCACTGAGGAGTGTTTACAAAAATGTGAATAACATGTACTTGTCTTCCAATTACCAATTTATTACCTTTTCTTTAGGCAGATTCACAGCAGAGCTTGGAATTATCGCAGTGGTATCCAGTTATCAAGCAAGAAGCAGAAACTGATCCTCAGCCACCCTCCTTTTTCCATCCCAGGTAACTGAATTTCCTGTGCAGACCTAAGCACCAGATGTACAAGTTAAATACTTTTGGCTATTTAAAGATAATTTCAGCTGAAAAAAAAGTACTTGCAACCTGAACTGTTAGGAAAACTCCAAGGGATTGCACAAGAATAACTGAACCCTAACTTTTTGTGCATTTCTTGGTGTAAATATTAATGAACTGCTTATAAGTGGTTTTTGGTATGGGACTCAAGCTGTGATCTATGAGTCTTCTTCAGTAGCAATACAATTGAAATGTAATTACAATTTCCTTTTCAGAGTAGAAATGACAGAAGGTAATTTTTAATCTTCCCTATTACAAATTAATGCATGCATGTGGAAAGCTGCATAGGGCCTATTTACCATGAGTGCAACTTAATTTCCTTTCAAAAAAGACTTGTAAATGGTGTTTGAAGGCTTTATTCTACACTGGAACAATGGCTAGAGCTGAATTGTCTGTTGATTAGTTTCCTGGTTTTAGAAACCAAGTGCATTTCCTTAACRTAGTACAAAGTTTGTCATTTGCATCAACAAGGGAAACAGTTTTTCTTGACGTACCTCTTACCCTCATCCCCATGTGGTTATGCATTTACCGTATATGGGTGAGATCAGACTCTTTTGGCTAGCAGCATGCATCAAAGCAACACACAAGCATCAAACTAGTTCCCAGGCAAACACGTGAATGGTGGACTTTCTGTGATCGTCCCTTGGTTTGCTGTTTCTGTCGGTGCCTTTCTTCAGAATTAGGAGAACAGAAAGTGTTGARGGCAGCGATGTTGACTCCAGCATCRTGACACTGATTTCTTGGCACTGACCTTAACACAGCTGGCACTCTTCTCCCTCTGTACCAGACAAAAGCTGAGTGGTTAGGTTAAAGTGGTACAGAATGATGCTCCCAGGAGTCCAGGAGCTGTGAAAATCCAGACAGATTGATCAACGTATGTGGGAAAGAAAGTCCAKCACTGGTCTCAGACATGCCTCAGCACTGTCAGTACACAGCTTTGCTATTTAAAGAGTGATATGCTCATTCCCACTACACTGATCACTTCCCTCATCCTCCATTGCTAATATARGGATTATGAAAATGCTACAGATTGTGGATTCAGTGGCATTCTAATTTCACTCTTTGTATTTAAACAAAGTCTTCATATGATTTTCTGTATGATTTTTTTAATCAGCCATGTTTGAAAAATCCTCTTGTTTGATAGCCTCAAAACCTTATCTAGATAAGCTACTCAGTAAAGATTAAGTGGGTCACTAGGATTTCCTTTTGCATAGGACGTGCTTATTTTTCATTGAAACTTTCACAGGTTGAAATCACCTTAAATTAAACTTACTGCTCTCTACCAGTCATCATTTATTATGCCTTACCTTTCATTCTTAATTTTACTGTTCTACTGTTTCAGTTACTACCTTTATATGTGTGATAAAGTGGTTGCCCCAAATGTATCTCTTGCATCACAATATAAGGATGTTGCAAAAACAACAGTCAAAGCTTCAGAAGTAATTAAATCCTCACCTGGACAGTCAGAGAAGAAGCTCAGTAGTGGAAAGCACAAAAAAGCTGCCTCCTATCCAGAGCTTTCTCTTGAAGAACAGGAAAAAATTGACTTGAAAACTGGCGTGGAGCAGCATAAACATTTAGGTGAGTAGTGAAAATTACATTGARGTCTTTTCAATGTTTATACCATATAATTTTGGAAAGCTCAACACCAAGCTAGTATTTTGTGATGTCACTTCAGTTTTCCATAAATTCTTTTGACCTTTTTATAATCTTCAGTTTTCTTTGCATTTTTTTCACTCTGGAACTTTAGTTTTCTGTGATTATTATGCTGTGTTCTTCTTTTCTCTATAGATCCACCTATGTCAACTCGTTCTGCAAGAGGTGGAAAATCTGAACGTGTTTCTTCCAAAACCACTAGAGACTCTAGCCGTGTCGACGTAGGTAATGATGTGCGAACCTTGTCTCCCACTCTCATGAAGGACATCAGTTGTGAAGATGACAAGGGAAAGATCATGGAAGAAGTAATGAAAACCTACATCAAACAACAAGAAAAACTAAATATTATTTTGCGGAGGAAACAGCAGCTTCAAATGGTACAGTGGCAATCTGAGTGCATTTCACTTTTGTCATCAGAAAACTGATGTTAGCTTGTTGGTTCTAGAATCAATATCACAGATTTCATTCATTTAGAAACACCAAAACACACAGATAATTTTCCCCCCAGCTTGAATCCAGACACCAAATCTTTAAAATCCCTTGTGCTCATTAGAGTCCACTAATAATTGGTGTCTTTTCAGTTTGCAACTACTGTGTTCAAGCAGCTCCTCCTTTTATTTTATCCAAATGAAAACTACTTCTTTCACTTTATCAGTAGATAAATAAGCTCTTTTTCACCTCATTGTTTCCAGATACGCATTTAAATTCAGTTTTTTACTTTTCTGGTCTTAGAACCAAGGTGTATGTGATCCTGATTTTTCTTCACAGGAAGTGGAAATGTTAAGCAACTCTAAAGCTATGAAGGAACTAACTGAAGAGCAGCAGAATTTACAAAAAGAACTTGAATGTTTGCAAACAGAGCATGCTCAAAGAATGGAAGAATTTTATTTTGAGCAGAGAGACTTGGAGAAGAAACTGGACCAAGTGATGAAGCAAAAGTGTAGCTGTGACTCCAATTTAGAAAAAGACAAAGAAGCTGAATATGCAGCACAGGTGAGAAGGGGAAGTTTGTTTCAAACCGCACCGTATTTAGTSTATCAGGAAATTGTGAAGCTATTGCTCAGCCACTTTAAGGTGTCATCTTTTCTGTGTGTTCTGATACCGTAGACAAATACCAGAATAGATCACAGTGACAGCAATATTTATTTCCCTGTCCCTTGATTGAAACTGAGGTGGAATGCAACTTACAGGAACACTTCACCTGTCAAGTGTTAGTTATAGAAATAAGCTATTAATCTTTTTCTTCCTTTTATGTTAAAAAAAATAAATCCAAACCTGTCAACCACCCTTTTGTCAGGTTAGTAGCATACCTTGCTGCCTTTTCTGTTCCTTGGTGGTAGAATCATCTGCACTGTCTGATGAGCCCTCTTCTGTGCTCTAGCAAAGCGTTTGGTCAAGAGTTCCCTTGGAAATGAAAATCATATTTTTGTCTTCCATTTCTGCCTCTTGAGTTCATGTGTCAAAACCTCTGGAGATATTTTTTCTTTCTTTTTAACTTTTACTATTGCTTTCTTCATGTTGGAGGTTATTCATGTCATTCCAATGGGCAAAATCCAGTTAATGCCAAAGGGAGCCTTGGAATGCCCCTTTTCAAAATCAGTTGTGGTTATGATTAAATGTATATTGATGTATTTTGTACCGTGTCACAGAAAACTCGTTTTTTTTCTCCACAGGTTTTTTTAAAGTAAACAAAATCTGAAACTTAAGCTCAGTAAAGCTTTGTGGTCATTTGATCGTAGCTGTGTATATTTCCTGTTCTTAGTGTCTCAAACTAAGAAACAGGCAGTACTTGAGAGACAGGTTTTGGTATTTTTGGGGAGTAGGGCAGAGACTAGCATCATAAATCCTTCTCATTAATTTAATTTCATGACATCCCACTCCACAGATTCCTAGCCCTTGCTGCCAGAAATAATCCTCTCTGACTAAGGCCTGATTTACTAAACATCTGGTACAAGCCCTGTTACTGCAAGTAACAACATGTTTTAATTTATGAAGATAATCATGTATAGCATGTTTTATATGGCTGGTGTAGCTTACTTTTTTTACAGGGTAAAAACCATAGATTGTTCCCCAAGGAGATTGGTTGATTGTTTCTTTTGAAGTTAGACTTGAAAACTAAATATGTTCCTTGCCTGAAAGTTGACTCCATTATTACCTGTGTGGTAGAGCTATTCGCAACATATAATTTSAACCTTTTTCTCCATTTATCACATCTTACAATAGATTTTGGGCCCTAGGTTCCAAGCAGTTGTCAGAAGTACCCAAGTTAAATAGAGGTCCTGGCAACAGGTAACTTCCCCAAGCTGCGTATACAGCATTTAAAAAAAGCCTTAATCTGATGTCTTCTTGAAGCAGTTGCCCAGGCTGCCCTTTCTCTCTGAGAACTGTGGACTGGGAGGAACCCTCTTCGTACATTAAACAAAATTAATAATTTGGGATTTGGAACTTGTTTAAGTGTCTGTTCTTCTTTCTAGGCCTGCCTGAAGATGCACTAAGTGTCTTCAGCCCCTTTTTGACTTCTTTATTGAATTGTCTAGTTTAATTGTTGCTTTACCCTGTCAATCACAATAGGGCAGTATAACCAGTACTGGAACCTTTCCTTAGAACTGGAAATCAAAACTCAACCAGAGATGTGCTTGTGTAGTACGTGCTGTAACATGCAGGCAGTGGGCATTATCGTACTGCAACAGTTCACTTAATCAAAGTAGTGGAGTCAGAAAACTTGCATTAATAGCATATTGCTGTCTAAGAACTGCTTAAATATTTCTGATTATACTAAGAACCGTTTAAATATTTCTGATTGTAGAAGTGGAGATGGAAGTCCACTGAATGTGATGTTTCTCTAAAATCAGCACAGCAGTTCCTTTGCCCATTACATTTTATAGCAATTGGCAAACACCAGTGATCCTGTATGTTCCGGCTTCTTTCATTCTCATGAGCTGTCTTCCTCATTTTCAGTGAGATGTATGCTTGGTGATGATTTAGATCAGATAGATACCTGTCATCGTAAAGGCAGATGGATTTTTTAGATTCAGTGAGGTCTTTTTGTAAGAAATAACCCCTTAAATCAATGGTAGAGAAGATAAATGGTTTCCAATCTCCTCTCTGTTTTAACTGCTGGTAGTATACCTATAAGCAGTTCCACAGTAACTTTCCGACACTTGAAAAATTCGTGAGACGTTTCCAGATCTCACTGTAAATACRTTTTGATGACATTCTAGCAAGCTTGAGGTTTACTGTACTCCAAAGATGAAAAAAAAATATTTAATTTCTGTGTTTAAACACAAAATGTTTCACAAAAAAATTTGGGTGGACTCATGTTTGTATTTGAACRCACACATAAATGCACAGGTAGTTATGTTCAAGATTTTCTGAATCTCATTTCTGGTAATTCTGTTTCATTTATGCTAAAGGGTATCAGAAAACAGTGTTGGTGGTTTTGTTTGATCTAGAAATGCATTAAGGCTTTGAAATAAAGAAGTAATATTTTGTCAGGTAAGAGAAATGAACCTGGAAAATGAAAAAGTGCTATTTAGTCTGGGATTTGTGAAACATCTGATGCAGACATTGTCACAATCTTCCTAACAGATTATATGTATTATTGACATGRTGTGGTGTGACAGTTGCTATAACTAGAATTTATATGTATTTAAAAATGAGACTTTTCAATTTTTTTATAATACTATGATGTTTATGCAACTTTCCGTATTGATGTCATTTGCCAATGGTGTAGTAGGTAACTGCATAACTCTTGATAACTGTAGAAGATGAGCTGATAAATACTGGKGAACAGAAATATCTTTATCTGATGCATGCGGTGGTCATCAGTGGCATCTTGAAATGAATAGCTGACGTTTACAAATAAGTTTGCTAAAATTTGCTCTGCCTCTTTGTCTCTCCTCTCTATTTTACAGCTAGCAGAATTGAGGCAGAGATTGGATCACGCAGAGGCAGATAGACAAGAGCTTCAAGATGAACTGAGACAAGAACGAGAGGCAAGGGAAAAGTTAGAGATGATGATAAAGGAATTGAAGCTACAGATCTTGAAATCTTCAAAAAATGGAAAAGGAAAATAGAAACTGAAAGAGAAAGCATGACTGCGTCCTTCAAACAGGGTGTTTTGGTTTTTAATGAATTGTGAGCAGTTTCTGTGTGATAAGAAAAAGTATTCTCTACAGATTTCTATTTCCCAGACAAGGCCAGATGAAGATATACATATATATAAATAAACAGAGATAGATAGGTATACATTTTTAGATTTTCCTAACCAATGAAAATCTGCATTTATTTGTACTGGTGTTTTTCTCAAACAATGAAAAATATGAAACGCTTGATTTAGAGTGACCAGTTTCTGTCTATTTCTAATGCAGTCTTGAAGACTGTATACCTTTTAACATTGTCTGTTAAAATATATGTGGTGATCTTTATTTTGCTATCAATTGCACATCCGGTTATAAAAGTACATTAAAAACATTCTGAATTCTTCAAGGTCAAAAATAGTTTGGGTTTCAGTGAGAATTATGTGTTCTCGAACTGGGKAAAGTAAAGGCAGCTTTTCATCTGTAAAGTAATACTAAAAATCGCCACAATGATAGAAGATTGCAATCAAAAGATTTACCAGTGTGAGTTTTTCCCATAATTTCATTGTGTGAAGTCAAGCTGATCTTTTCAGTATTTTCTATTTAACAATTCRTTATCAATCTAAGGAGGTTTAGAGSCAGTATTTGCTTCCCATGCTGGAAGAAGAAAACATTAGGGKTTTTTTTGAAATTAAAAAAATTACAATTATAATGGAATCTTTGGAAATTAAAAGTTCACATATTTTCTTTTGTTTTCTTCTATATAGTAGGTATGAAAGAAACGTTAATAAAAGGCTTGAAGGTGGGGCTTTTCCTTCTAGAAACCGAGAAAGCTTGACWTAACTGTTTTTCAGATACTAATGCTTTCAAGAAAAATAATATTTATTAAAAAATATGTATTAGTTTCTTTAGTACCCTAAGCCTCCACACTTTGAGCTTCTTGCCAACTTGTGGATTTTTCTTTCATTACATAGAACAGGCCTTAACTGACATTGCGGTAACAGCTTAAAAAATAAAGTTCTGAGATATGGCACTTTGAAAATAATTTTGATAGTCTCTGTATTTGAATGGCATGGTAATGTTACCATGAATTAAGAAATACAGCATGTTTGTTAAGCTATAATATTTGAAAATGTGTAGTTGTACAGAATTACTGTTTTATGTATATATAATGTTTGAGTACTTCAGAAGTCTGGTTCCTAGTGGATTAAACGCATGACAACAAAGTTGGATGAMGAAATACTTTTTCGCACTTCTCTCCAAAAAGTTTGATACAGCTGACAGATGTCAGCTGATTATGTCAATGACTACGAATATTTTATAGTTCYGGTATTTCACTACATAATTTTAACCTCTGCTTTAGCTTCTGTTTTTGAGGTACTTAGGTTTATCATTCTCTTAATAATTCAGTTAATTTTGGATGAAGCCACTAGTAAAAGCCTACATTGATTTTTTTTCCCCCTGAACTAGTAAAACTGAAAATTTTTGAGTTCTTYTTTGTTTCTCTTTTAGTGGTATAACAGGACTGAATATCACAGAGAAAGATAAAATTACACATATCTTTAAATTGAATGAGAAATGAGGTGGTAAATTAAATGTCATGGAGTCATAGGATGATTCTTTTATAGCTGTGTATAATTTTGTTTATGGACTCTGTGTCATATTTACACTGACGATTAAAGCAGTTTAGATGAAAAAATATCAAAGTTTTTTTGTCAGTGTTGATCAGAAAAGAGGACCCAGATTACATTTTTTCCTTCTTCAATCTCCAAATTATTGCTTTAAAGAAAAAAGAAAAAAGCCTGTCTTTGCAGCATAGTGGTGGTCTGGCAGGAAAGTTGTTGAGTATCAGTTATTCTGGTTGTGTATGTACCACTCGCTTTAAAAACACAAYGTTTTATTGTAACAACCACCAAAACCATGGCTATAGGGAGAGTAGGCAGGAATATTGGTAAAARTGTGATTATTAGACACTGGAGCTTGAACTAGTCCAACTTGATGGGCAGAACCTACGTTGGATTAGCTAGATGGGCAAGTAAGAAAACACCGTCCTGGGAAACGGAAAAGTTTCATCGGGGTATTATCAAAGGATCAAAAGATACCGTTTCTAGCTGTTTTTCAGTATCAGTGTTTTGAACCAGACTTGTTCGATTGTCAGTGTAGATAAGGCCATACAGGCTCGTTTCATACAGCTGCAGTAACTAATTTACCACAGTATTTATAGCTTAGCCGATGAATGTATGGAATCCTCATGGGATTAGTATATTAGAACACTTGTATATTCCGTTTTCATTCGGGTCTTGTCTATGTTATGTGACTTCAGCTCAAATTTCCCCTTTTGCCGCCGGTTTATCTTCAGCAGTGGCAATTGCAGCGGAGTACCAGTATAGCCCGGGTTCCTGGGCCTCAGCCAGCACTTAACCATCTCTCAACCAGCCGTTAACTGGCTTATGCTGTAGACTATTAAAATGCTGGTGGCCATAGTTTGTACTAATATTTTCACTGTTGCAAGAACTCAAGCAGCTATATGAAGTTTTAGCAATTCCAGCTGCAGATAAGGCCTCCTAATTGTTTTGAAACATCTGGCTGAAAAAGCTAATGGAACGTTTATTAAAATGACTTTAAAAGTAGCTTTGTAAATATTCCATTTAGTTAATCTAAAGTTAGAATGCATTTTAAATTATTATAATCCTCTTAAAATTCTTAAATATTACTTTCAGGCTCTTTACATAACATAAATAATTTTCATATGTGTAGACTTAATTTTATACTGATTTTAAGTAATAATGTATACATAAATGTGCCATAGCTTTTGTGTGTTCACAGTCTTTGAAAGATAGTTTTTTAGTAAATTGTAAATAATACTGTATAAGTTCTAGAACAAATATATGTTGACCTTTTTTCACTACCTTATACTAGTTATATTGAATGGATTATTTTACAGCCTAATATAGGAACTTGGAATGCACACTTAAGGGCCCTCACTTAAGTGCACACTTAACGGTAGAAACTAATTCTGTCATTAGGTCCTCGCTTTTAGTCATAGCATGCTCATTTTATGTATTATTATTTGTTTTGCTTTCAGTTATTGCTTGCTGATCTTTCAGGCAGGACGTTGTTTTCCCAGGTAGTTGTGACATGAAGCCTTTAGGAAAAAAATCCTAAAATTGTCCATAATTTTGAAAGTTGCATTATTAAACACCTCGACCAAGATCAGAGTTGCCTAGTGCGCCTTTTGGAACAAAGTAAGTAGGATTCAAGGTGAATATCTAGTTTGCTCCTATACTTTTTTAGAAGAGAACTTGCACATTCTTTGTGTACTCTAATGAACAAGAAAATATACGAGCTTAGAAAGTAAAGCTCTTGTAATTTTGGCAGTCTGAAAGCACCCTCGTTCGCAGTGTAGCCATGTATCCCTAGACAAAAGATTTTAATCTAAATTTCCAAACTTAACTAAGTCAGTGTTTTAGTTTTTGTAAAGCATATCRTTTAGCTTGAGTATTTAGATAAATGTAGTTATGTTTCACATTCTTAAACTAATTTTATTCTATATTTAATATATTAATAGCTTAGGTATAAAATCATTTGTATATAGTAAAGGCATAATGCAGTTAGTGAAGTAGGAAAAGTTGAATGGGAGCATAAAGCTACTGGTGGCCTGAAAAAATAAGGCCCATATTTTAGAAGTCACGACGTTTTATTCATACATTCTTGTTTTATATCAGGGGAGGGGATAGCTAGAATGTGTTATGAAATTTTTGGAAGACTTTCCTAGCATTAGTCGTGAAGTTGGCCTTGAAATTCTGTCATGGTCAGCTTCCTAGAATTCACTTGTTTGTAGAGTATATATTTTGATTGTCAGTAAAGATAACAACTTTGTATTTTTTCTGCACTTAATTCGTGTAATTAATCCACACAACGGAGTTTTCTATAACATGGTGAAGTCAGCAAAAGACGTAATTACACCTACCTATTAATCTGTGCTTGCAATATTTTAGTAATTTTATTTCAGCTGTCACTAGTAAGCAGCAGAAAGCTGCAAATTTCAATTTTCTTTTTGCTCATTACATTTGTAGTGCGAGTATTCATCAGTTTCCATTACAGAAAGCTTGTAGAATTTTCTATCTGTTGCATATTTCTATTTCAAAAAGACATCCATTTGTTAGCTTTTATGAAAGCAGTTAGTGCTTACAAATGGCACGACAATTTTGTAGTGTGTCTCCATTACTTAGAAAATTGGGTTTTTTTCAGGGTTAGTGGTTCAGTTGGAAAATGCTTGAAAAATTAGTTTTAAGCACTTCATGAAGCACAGCAAACAAATGGTCTAAAATTTAGCTATTTGAAAATTGATTAAATGTAACTATCAATTTAATTTTTTTTCTTCAAATATAGATACCTCACTTAAAGGAAAGCACAGCTGTACTGTATTTAAACTAATTCTAAGAAATAATAAAAAGTTGGTCTAAAATATTTTGTTGCCATTATGTTGCTTTCTGTAATTGATGAAATCTGTTTTTCTGTTCTCATACTCACTCTCGAAAGTATTTATTGATGTTGACATGCCAGTATAATTATCTTAATAAATTACAGAAAGTAGCTGCAAAACAACAGAGTCTGTGTTAGCTCAAGGCAACAGGTTGAATGACTATTCTGAAACCATAGTAAAAGCCTGTGAAAAATGATCAGTGCATTCAACAATTTTAATACTTTGCCAATGATGTACAGTCTTATTGTTAGAGTTGCTGTGGTTGCATTACATGACACACAAAACTGTCCTCTACCTCACGTGAGATTTAACAAATATTTTATATGGTTTTAGTAAACAAGATGCATCTATCTGGTCACTTAGTTTACAAATTTTGAATTATATTTATTGAAACATGACATACTGTGCTCTTAGCTTATACCTCAATTGTATTTTGTGCTGTTATCCATTTTCATGCCTTGTAAATACCTGTATAGATTGTGGATTCAAAAACAAATAAAGAACTGTAATGTCAGAGCACATGTCTTCGTAATATTTTTGAGCACTGACTTCTAAACTTGACTTTTTGAAAGGTGTTTAACAATGGTTCTTTTCTAAGGAGGACAGAGTCGTCTTTGCTTTGATTACAATAAATTAAATCCCGATGACACTGAAACTTGTTAGCAGTAATCCCACTGCCTGCAGGACGTCCCCAGTTTTCTAAAAGGCATTTTTAGCAAAATCTACACGATCAATAGCCCTCCCTCACCCTGAGTCCATTTTCTAAGCCTCGTGGCTTTGTGAAGATATTATTGACACTAAGATTTCTATGTATCTTGACATAAAGTTGGTGTTTATATGTGTAAATACAACCACTTGTGTATTTGGCATGTTCTCTGGTGCACAGCTTTTGTTGCTAGTTGACGACTGGAGCAGTGTTGGAGTTGTTCACACCTCTCCTTAATAGCTTAGTAATGAACAAGATAAAAATCACACATCACCGTAAAAAAAGCTGAGATTTATAAAAAGTTAAAATCAGAAATGAGAATTACACTTTATGATGGAAAATATGCCCTACAGTGACTCTCAGGGGTTCTTAGTTTCTATAAATCACATGATTACGTTGCTTAACATTTTTGTCTACCGTCAGGGAGCTTAAATAGCAGAAAATTCAGAATAGAAGAGAGAGGAAGGAGGCAGGAAAGAAAAACGGAGCTCTTGCTTTAAGCTATATATGAGTGGGTCTTCTGTTTAGGTTGAGCTTCCCCCACTTATAAAACAGGCTATAATCTGTTGGTCACTTAAAAAAATCTAGATTGTAGTAAAAAAGTATAACTTGTACTACAAATAATATTTTGGAGATTTTCTAGGTGATTTTACTCACACTAAGGGTTTGTGGTTTTTGACAGGTGAGCAAGCACGGTCCCATACACACACTTAGATTTCCTTCCCCTCAGATCAGAGCAGAAATGCTTTGTCCTTGTTTTAAGGTACTGGTCTTGCATGTGGGAAATCCTGATTGTTTCAGATTATTGCAGACCCTTAATGCTACAATGTTCTTGCCTGTATTTTGCAGCTGAAGAGAGAAATGAGCGGTATTAACCAGGATGAAGATGAAATTGGTAATATTCTGATGAGCTCAGCTTTTAGTACGGAAGAAAATGAACAATTAGCTGTACCACCTAAAGAGTTAACCCTGTTTACTTCTGCATCCCATGTTATATTTTTATACTGCTGCATTTCCAAGTGAGGGAGAAGCTATTGGGCTGAAAACCCTGCAAAGAAAAAGTTCAAGGTGAGTCATTCGTATGAGAAGAAGTCATAGGGTGTTGATAGCTTGTGTAAGTATGACTAATTGCAACGCATGTCATTTGTCAGAGAAAACAATGCTGATCAAGGAAAAACTGCTTGAGTGGCAGGGAAAAAAGATTGATTTTTAAGGTGTTCACACGGTTGCTGAAATAAATGCATGCGTAGCATTTGCTCTAAAAATGGCAATTTTTAAGAATATTGCCCTAAGTGTTTCAGTTTTTTTAGCATATAGCTGGGAGGTCATTCTCCTTTGTTTCTTATTTTATTGATTTTGTGAATCGTTGTTCATTTGTAGCATACTAACTTATATTTACTTAAATATTGGTGGTGTTATTTATAACACTGACAAAATAGTAAATGTTTCCTGTCTCTATTGACATTCATGAAATAATTCAAACTGTGCCCTCTGGGCACCAGACTGAGCACTGTTGAATAGTACTAGTTACTGAGGTGTAAAATTTACTTCTTGCCTGTTGAGCTGCTGCACACTCTTTGACAAATACATTTGTGAAGGAAGACGTGGCAGGGTAARAAGCTTTTGTGGTTAAGGAAACCATAACTGTAGGAGACTGAATTACAGCAGGATGTGTCCACAGCCTGTGAATTGGTATCTCGCAGCATTTTAAAAAGTCTTCTTTTGCGTGTTAGGATGTGCCTGCGCTATCACCATGTAAAATGCTTCTAATCTCAGCTTTGGGATGAAATGGGATATCGAGATGTTGCCAAATTTTCTGGTATTTTGAAGAAAAATGAAATACTTTGAAGTATATTAGAGATCTAAGTATTAGYGTGATTTAGAGATTATGCATGGTTTTTAAATTCCAGAGGACTGTGTGGTGACAGTATCATTAGATGTCAGAGGTTGGGATCAGTCATCCCAAAGTGGTTAAGTAACCTGGTGTTAATCAAAAAGCAGTATTAAGCTGTGTGCATTTATACTTGATACCAACAGATCAGATGTTTAATTTACAGAATGATTTAAAGTTAGATGGGTGAAATGCTAGACTGAAAAAATGCAAACTSTGTCAGTGTCCTGGTTTTGGCTRGGATAGAATTAATTTTCTTTCTAGGAGTTGGTATAGTGCTATGTTTTGGATTTAGTGTGAGAAGAATGTTGATAACACACCGATGTTTTAGTTGTTGCTAGGTGGTGTTTACTCTAGTCAAGGACTTTTCAGCTTCCCATGCTCTTCCAGGTGCACAAGAAGCTGGGAGCGGGCTTAGTTGCCGGCTGGGGTTAAACCACGACAGTCCTTTTTGGTGCCCAACGTGGGGCACAAAGAGTTTGAGATAACGACAGGTTTGATTGGAATGTGCTAGATTGAATTTATAGCTGTTATTGCTGTTTAGCTATTAATTGGCATCTTCCTGGGCTTGCTATGGGRCTTGCTTGCCTTACTGTATATTATATTAGAGTCTAGTGCTCGTTAGTGGCTGCTTTTTGCTTTCGCTGCTTACTGCACTGCTTATCGTCTTACTGTGCTGTGCCTGGGAACATTCTGATAACAGCCATGGCGATGTCCCTGGGCTGGCAGACGGCCCGGGCATCGCTGCTGCTTCTGTGCTGCTGCACTGGACAGGCTGGAACTCCAGTGGGAACTCGAGTCGAAGGGACTGTGCCCTGTGGATGAGTCCACGCGGGAGCAGGACACCCCAAGGTGTCTGTGGCCGTGGATA
>JASVER010000111.1:1781732-1852486 GCA_030449065.1 Oceanodroma leucorhoa
GTCATGGACTAAATGAACTCAATGGACATTTTGCGGACATTTCTGGACATTTTATAGACATTTCACAGGGGTGGTCCATAGACTAAGGGAATGATATCTATGTATTATATCAAAGGATGGAAAGGGGGGTGGTGRGTAATGAGAAGGTATTGATTAGTGTGGGACCTGAGCATGACGTAAATGGTATGGAACAAGGGGTGGATACTGTCCTGGTTTTGGCTGGGGTGGAATTAATTTTCTTTCTAGTAGTTGGTATAGTGCTATGTTTTGGATTTAGTGTRAGAAGAATGTTGATAACACACCAATGTTTTAGTTGTTGCTTGGTGATGTTTACAGTAGTCAAGGACTTTTCAGCTTCCCATGCTCTGCCAGGTGCACAAGAAGCTGGGAGGGAGCATGGCCAGGACAGCTGACCCAACTGACCAAAGGGATATTCCATGCCATATAACGTCATGCTCAGCATATAAGGCTGGGGGAAGAAGAAGGAAGGGAGGGACGTTCGGGGTGATGGCACTTGTCTTCCCCAGTAACTGTTACAGGTGATGGAGCCCTGCTGTCCTGGGGATGGCTGAACACCTGCCTGATGATGGGAAGTAGTGAATGAATTCCTTGGTTTGCTTTGCTTGCGTGCGCGGCTTTTGCTTTCCCTATTAAACTGTCTTTTATCTCAACCCACGAGTTTTCTCACTTTTACCCTTTCGATTCTCTCCCCCATCCCACCGGGGGGGAGTGAGCGAGCGGCCGTGTGGGGCTTGGCTGCCGGCTGGGGTTAAACCACGACAGTCAGTGAAGGGGAGAGGCAGGAACGTGTTCATTTGTTGGCTCGTCTCCTTCCAAACTCAGAAGGTGACGCGTGATCTGTCCAACGCAATTGCGTGGTCCAAGAAGTGGAACAACACTAGTTTCACTCGAGAGATGAAAAGTTTATCTCCTGAAGAATAAATAGGCAGGAATATTGTTTGGGGAAAGATTAAATCCATCTAGAATCGAACCCTAGACAACATGAAAATGGTGGTTGGATATAAGTAACAGCATGCTCCACCTGAAGTGGGTGCAGTAGAAGAATAAGCTATGTAGAAAGATGGAATCACACCCGGAATGTCAATGGAAGGCCAGCTGGCAGCATGGCTTCACAAAAATACCATAAACCATAGAAAAAAGCCAAGGAGGAACCAACAATATAAAACAAATGTGAAAACAACTATTAARTTTCTATTTATTATAAAAGCTCCTCTTCAAAGATAATTTTCAACTATTTATGTAGTAACTTCAGTGTTCAGATGAAGCTTTGACAAAACAGAACTGTGGCCTCGTGTCCTTGAATTTTGAATCTAAGGAACATGTGGCAAATGGAGCTTAGGATGGTCTTGTTCATGTTTTTCACTTTGTTTGCTAAAGAATGGGAAAAAATACTGTGGGATGAAGAGCAGGATATATTTCATTCCCGGCACCTYAATCTTGGAGTGTAGCTTCCAACATTTCTTTTTCACTAACAGCTCTAGGAATGAATCAAATTCATTGTTCTGTCATTTTCTTGTCCAATTTTCCCCTTCCCCCATGCAATGCGGACAGCTCTCCGCTAGTGGTCTCTCCAGGCACGTTTTATCTGGGTAGRTCCAAACCTTCCCTTTGCAAAATTAGAAGCACTGGAGGACGCACAATGATGAAATATCATTAGGGATATATTGGCACCCGGTAACATATATATGTGTTTGTGAAAATACAAAGTAAAGTTAGGAAAATATCCTGCCTGCCTATTTCTCCTGGTGCAGAACGGGCTGTGAAGTTTTTCTTCTTTTGACRTTTTGAAGTGGGCTGTTCCTTGTTCTATCAAGTAGACTAAAATTTACACCCGTAATGAGTCTGAGTAAAAAGCTGCTCATTTTAATTTTAGCATTCACAAGTGGAAACCAGGTGCTGTTAGACACATATTTAAGACTCTGTGAGTATTGGTTAATACTTCTGAAAAGYCAGGCACAAGCAGAGAATGCAGTGGTGGGTCTCTTATGTTTTTGCAGTTACTGAAAACATCAGGAAAGACCCAAGACTGATTTTGTCCTTTTACTGCAGCTGTGCTGATGCCTTTGATGAGATGATCAATTCCACCTCTTGAGTAACTCTGTCCACCACGTTTCTTGCCCTGTCTTTCCATGAAGAGGAGGTACCAGTGTGATCATTTGTCTTCAGCTCGAAAACACTGCCTTAATTTTTCCTCCCTTGATGCTGAGTTTTGAATAGTCAGGCTGTTTGCATTTGAATAAAGCAGCCCGGTTTGTTTTTCAAGCACGGGTGGGTGTAATTCTGCATCGCCTCCTCTCCACACCCTCCTTCCCCTCCRACTCTCTTGATGAACTGGCAGAAGTTGGGGCTCCCCGCTTGCTCCTCCCATGCGTTATGGGGCTGGAGGCAGCTCTAACCCCTCCCAGGGAGGGAGCTGGGCAGAGGCAGCCCAGCSCCTGCCTGAGCAGGGACCTCATCCTACCAAACCCCCGTCCCTCCTGCTCGCGGCTCGCGGGAGGTCCCGGCAGCCGGGAGCTCGCTGAACCCCTGCGGGCGCTCTCCTCTCCAGCTTACCCCACCAAGGGATCGACATGGTGGCCACCTGCCTGCACCTGGCCGGATTTGTCTGCAGTTTTATAGGGTGGATCGGGGTGGTTGTGGCAACGGCCACCAACGACTGGGTGGTGACTTGCGGCTACACCATTACCACCTGCAGGAAAATGGACGAGCTGGGATCCAAGGGGCTGTGGGCAGACTGCGTCATGGCCACAGGTCTCTACCACTGCAAGCCCCTCGTGGACATCCTCATACTGCCAGGTACGTGTGCCCCGTCCTCCCCCTTCCCACCCGGGGGTGAGGAGTGAAGCCTTGCTCTGAGCAGCGCAGGTCCTGCTGCCCGAGCAATCGATGGCGAAGCTCCTTCAACTTCATCAGYGCAGGAGACGGTCCATTAAATACGCTAAAGAATATGTGTGATAGTTCTTAACATGATTCACATTAAATTATACCTGGTTTTAATCATAGCTAGGCATCAGGTGTTATCTGTGGCTATTAAAGTCTGGTTAATGTCTAATCATTGCTCTTAGTAAATGCTCGCTGTTCCTTTCACATCTCGTATCCAAATTGCATTGCAAAACATATATAGYGTATTGAGGTATAATAGAGTACTTTGAGATATAATAGAGTATTTTGAGTTTTGCTTTGAGACGATGATGAACTATTACAAATGTTAAGGTTCTATGCCCTAAAATGATTTTGAGTATAATGAATCTTTCAGCATCTATTATTAATGCTGCTATGGCTTTTAATCTTTTGGAAGATTGTCATTAGTCTTGATGGTCTTGTGCTTCCCGCATGTTTTAAGGCAAGACAGAACTTTTACACGGCAAACATGTAACTGCATTTAATTTGTCTTGATATTTTCTAATTAGATAGTAATTTTCATCATGCAGTTTACTGCAAAGCAAAAATTAAGGTATTTCATCAGTATTAATACATCTTTTGAGCTAATTAAACCTGTCAAAGTCTTGTGTGGTCTTGTCCCTGTAAGTTTAGTTAATGATCTTGCCTGTTTCAAACACTGTTARCTCTGCAGTGCTGCTTCATTCTGCTGTTTTATATTGCACCTCCTATAGCACTTCAGAGATGCCTCTTCCAAAGCTGACAGAGTAGAAGTAACCATTCCTGGTAGTTTTCTTTCATGTTTCCTTATTTATTTCTTTAAACTGTTGTGAAAATAAGTTCACAAGAGGTTAGAAAGTTTATTCCTGAATTTCTCCCTGTTACAGAGCCTTGTCTGTATTACACAGTGCTTAGCAATATTGAATCTCTCAGACTAGCTCCTGTTCTCCCTTCCTGTGTGTATGTATACTTTTATTTTAATAGGTTTACCTTCCTTATTGCTACTACTGTTCAATATGATCCGGCACAAAAGACAGAGAAAAGGCTTGCCCCGAAGAAACGTTATTGAATGAAATTTAATAAATAGGTAAATAGGTCTTTCAGCAGCAGAAAGCAATGCTTCTCTCCAGCAGAAACAAATCACAAAGCAAGATGCTTCTGCTTGTAGCCCATTTGATACCCACAGCTTTCCACGGGAGAGAAATTTATCCTGGTGTGCCCGAAAGCTGAAATGTATTTAGAGTCTTTCATTGACTGAGTCAAGTCCTTAAACGAATGTGTTTGTGTGCTTGTTTAATCGGGATCGATTGCACAGAAACCACACTGGGCACTGCCAGCTTCTCTGCTTAGGGTCTCGTTTTCTGCCCTGAACTCCTCAGGTAACTCTTTATATTAAGTTTCCTCTTGAAAAATCAAGTAAAATTCAATATACACAGAGTCTGCATTTCCAGGAACAGTAAAATCCTCATTCCTGGTGTCTTATCTGTATGTCAGCGGGACTTGCTTGGGGCCCCTTTTTGCTGATATTGTTTGAGGCATCACAAAACTCTGTGTCTGCATGTTAATAAGCGGGGAAAGAGAGCCAGCACACCCGCTCTGCTGAGACTATCCCAAGAGCTGGTGGACACTCACCAGGCACTGGAGCAGATCTGACACTGATTCTTCTTCTTTCACATGCAAGCAATGACCTGTTTTTATTTACTTATATATAATTTTTCTAGTTTACATATAATTTWTATATATATAAATTATATAGAAAATAAGTTATATACACATAAAATATATAAATATAAAAAGATTGATACATTATTATACAAAGTCCCTCACAGACTGGTAGAAATAGCACGTCCCTGCCCAGCATGCCCGAAGTCCCCGTCCCCTGTTGTTCCTCGCTGCCTTGTGTTAGGCTGCTGCTGCGCGGGGGCAGGCAGGAGAGGGGTGGTAACTGGTAAAATGCCAGGGAATCCCCTGATGTCCCTAGGGACCCAGAGGAATAACGTGGCCCTTCGTTATGGCAACTCAAGCAACTCTGCAAGGCGCAGTTGTTTCTTCTCCCTAAGGAAGAGCTGTGCCAGCGGCCAGCTCGAGCCATGGGACTCCTCTGAAACCCCGCTAGCAGGCTGGACTCCTGAGGTGCGGGACGTGGCTGCGGTTGGAGARCATCCCTCCTGCGCCCAGGTCAACAGCCCTCAGCTCCTCGGGGCAGCTGGTGGTRGTATCTCGTGGACCTGCATGTTTCAGTAGTGGGTCTTCAACTATTCAGCCCTCCTCTGGGTGACTATGGACCTCCTCTGCTCACAGCAAGCTGTTCTTTAAGACTTGAAATTTTTATTACTTAACCAAGGCTGTCTTTGTRAAARTACAGGAAAACTCCTTCCTAGCTGTTTCTCTTACTTTCCCTTCCCATATTTCCCAGCTCCATGKTTTCTCAGTGTCTTGCTGAGAAGASCTTGTGTTTTCCAGGCAGTGCTACTTGTTCGTTGGAAAATTTTGAGCTTGCRCATCCCGTGTTCACGCACCACCCACTGTACTGCRATCTCACTGTCTTATGCCTGGTGAAGATTCAATTGTTTACACAAAGGATTGAACCTGCCTCCCGTACTCCATGGAAGTCTTGGGARCTAAACAGGAGCCTTTGTCCAAAGGTCTCCTTCTCTTGTGCCAAATAATCAAAATCCTCTTCCCTTGCCTTGCCAACAGGGTATGTCCAAGCATGTCGAGCACTGATGATCGCTGCCTCCGTCCTGGGTCTTCCCGCTATCTTCTTGCTGATAACGGTCTTGCCCTGCATCCGGATGGGCCACGAGCCTGGAGCTGCCAAGTACCGGCGGTCCCAGCTGGGAGGGATCCTCATCATCCTCCTGGGTAAGGCGCCCGCCGGCCCCGCATGTGTGCRGAGCTGGAGGTCTTCTTCTGCTCCAGGACTGGTTGAGCGTGGTCACCTGAAAGCACGGTTGTCCATGCTGGGCTGACCCTGAAGCTCTCCAGCTTCGCTGCAGTCCGTGGGGCGAACAAAAGGCAGGAACAGGAGCGGGAGGACGAAGACATGCGGCAGAGAGCGAAGCAGAGAGAAGAGGGGAGGGCTGYGAAACCCTACTGTGCATTGTCTTGTGGGGTCCCCGGGCACGGCCACTGCCTGTGCCTACGGGAAGGTGACAGCCGTCACACACAGGCAGCTGCCCGCGGGCACTGGTTTTGCTGGTTTGCTGTGGAAGCGATGCTATTTTTGGAAAAGGGTCYAAACTCCCAAGCTGCTTACAGGGAAAGGATAGCCTCTGAATTTTCCCTGGGCAAAAAGGGAAGGGAAGCCCGCTGCTGAGGGGGTGCTGGTCCTGCGGGGACAGCAGGGGAGGGAARCAAGGAGGTGGCGTGGACCTGGGAAGAGGGATGGCATGTCCCCTSTGCCTCCCAACCCCCTCTGGCCAGCCTTGCCCTTGGCCTCCGAGTTCCCCTGGGAATTTCTCCCCGTCCTCAGCGCTTGCCGAGGAGATTGTTTTGAGCAGCGCAGACTGTGGAGCTCATTGTCCCCAGTGCAACACCTGCATGTTCTTGAAGCCTCGTCATCTCAGCAACAGGCTGCGGTGCCTTGTTTTCACCCGTCTGTGTGGCAGGGGAGGAGGGGTGAGGGAAAGTGGCCTCTTTGTGTGGCTCTGCTGCTCGCTGGCAGCCCGCGCTGACATCATGCCCGTCTTCTTCCCTCTTCTTCTCATTTTTTTTTTCAAGTGGGCACTGGATATAGCTGCACGCTCGGAGGGGCTGTCCTCTGGACGCTCCTTCCTTGCAAGCGGTCTCTCCTCCGGTGCCTTGGTGAGAAGCAGATAGTGTAAGTCGGTACATTCAAAATTTTAGGGACTGAGACCAAGGGGCCCTTTCAATGTCTGCGGGGTTTAAGGGCACGTTGCCACAGCTGGAAATCCTAAAATCAGCTTTATAGGGCCTGTTTAGGACATCCCAATCATGAACAGCCATGTTAGAGAACTGTTAGAATGTGGTCTTCATCCCTGTCCCGAAACTTTGAGTCACATTATTTGGGCTTGTCAAAGTGAAAGAAAAAGTGTTTTTTTCTCCCTGTGAATGACATTTTAGTGCCGGAGGAGTCTGCGCTGCCGGATTTCCCTTGCCCAGGATGGGGGAGGCCTAGCAGAGCTGCACTTTGTGGCAAACAAACGCGAGTTTTCGGTTCCAGTCAAGGAGAACCGTGCTGCAGATCAGCCCCATTTGCATGGCTGCAGACGTGGAGGCAAGAGTATTGCCCTAAAATCTGCTTTGCCGAAGGGCAACAGRATCACAGGACCAGCACACAGGGCAAACAAATTGCAGCGGCAGTATTGGGTAACGCTGCGTTAGAAAAAGTGAAATCCCATCTCTTGCGGTGTTGCACCAGGGGTTTGGGGTCTAGTGTGCCACCATCCTATCCTGGTCTTGCTGTGGTGTAACACCAGGGAGGAGAAGAGRTGGAAGAGGAGGGAGGAGAAGAGATGKAAGAGGAGGGAGGAGAGGGGTTGCGGTGCTCCATAAGCCAGGCTCCTCTCTGCCTCAGAACATGATTTTCCCACTAAGTAGATCCTGTGGGGAAAGGAAATGTGTATTTACACAGACATTGGCAGACAAATGCTCTTTGGGTCGGATTTGGACYCCTGCGAGTTTTGAAGCATCTGTAGGTGAAGTGGTTTGTTCATGTCACTGATGTCCTGAATGATCCGGGCTGGGAACAGCAGCCTGGTCACAATGTTTTAGTCACAATTACAATAATGCTCTTTCTGTCAGATCACATATGAAGAAAAAATAAGCTCMTTCTGCTCTTAAGTTTTGGGKTTTTTTTAAAAAACCAAACCAACCCACATTTATTTTACAAACCCCAAATTCTTCCAGGCTGATCAGCAAGACAGTCCCTTTGGAAGAAGAATAATGTACAGAGCTTGGGACTTTTGACATTATTTAAGCTGATTAATGATCTGTTATTTGCAAAATGAGGTGTTACCATTCCAGAGCATTTAATAAGCATGAATCAGGCCTCAAAAGTCACAATACTGACTTAAAATTAATTAGATTCTAGAAGTAATATGCCCTGGACTGTTCTTATTTACCCTCTGGCCACGGAACCCTCCTTCGTGGTTTTCCCCAACCGCATGGGTCCCAGCCTTTTCYTCTAAGTGGACACCAATTCCCAGAGCTCTGGTTAAAAGAAAACAAACCCCAAACTGCTCACTAACATAGCAGAAGTAGAGAGTGGAGATGTGATCGGGGGAGCTGGCCCCATGGCAAACTTCACTTGTTGCTCGGGGAAGGGATGGCAGTTCGTCACTGACATTTATTAAAAAGGAAAACAGGGGTTGAAACAGTGTGGGGGAAAAAAAAAAAAAAACAACCAAACAAAAAAAAGGTTGAAAACTTGCCAGGAAAACAATGTGCTCAGATATTCCATCGATTTTTCTGTCCGCGGATAATAGCAGGCCGCAGAGTGCAACCTGTGTGCACACCCTCCTATCCTGCCTGCTGATGTATTTATGTCTTTGCTTGATCCTATCTGTCCCAGAGAATTGATTTATTGCCGAAAACAACCAGCAGCAGAGGTTTGCTCTGAGCCGGTATGAAAACATTTCATACGCCAGTGTTGATGGAAAAACCCTGGCCCATCCTGTGTTGTTGATACTAATTTGGGGGACCCCGTGCTGGTAACCAAGCGGGCGTTTTCCTAATGGAGGTGAGGGACTCGAGACACTGGAAAACACAGATAAAAAATACGTTAGTTATTGGCAATTACTACTGCAAAATGACCGCATTAGCTATTGTATACTAAATAAAGGATATTAAGAAGTTCTGCATGAGATTTACTTGTAAAACCATAGACATCAAGACAAAAAGATTGCCTTGAACATACATAGAAAAAAAAAAATCATGGATATCTATTATTTCAACCAAATGGTTTGAAAGAGAAATCTGTGTGACTTTCTCAGCAACTCRGAATGATTAAGTTTAGCTGTGAAAGAGAAGTATTCTTTCTTCTTCAGAGAGCCTTTAACTTACTGTTAAGGAATTTGGCAGGGAATCACCGTCCCTTGAGTTAGCGTAATCCTGCTCTATCTCCCCCACCTCCCCAGGCACCTTCTGTGCTTCTTGTCTATGTGTACTTCCATCTGCTTAAAATACGCCTGTAATGTGGAATATTAAGAGTTTCAGCTCAACRGATTGAGCCACTGCAGGTCCGTAGTCCAAAAGGACTTAGAAATGCTGGGAGCCTGGGATGYGTCCCTGTGGATTCACAGTGATCTGACGGAGCAAGGACAACCATACCATCTATTGCTGAGGTGACTTTTGCAGTGGCTTTTACGGGACTGCCTACTCTAGCTGCAAAAAGCAGGCAAGCTTTCCAGTATGTGTGTGCCCCCAAACATGCCTGTTTTTCCAGCTAACATAGTTGGGCTAATAGAAAATATTCCTTCTGTTTGCAGACTTTCTTTTACTTTTCTGCTGGACTATATTGACTACAGCAGCTCTACTATCTGAGGACATTCATATTTAGGGAGAGGCAAAGGGTCTCTCAGCATCAGCACAAAAGRAAAGGGGTAGTGACTTCTATTCAAAGAGTTTGTCCTTGTAGGCAGCTATTTTAGGACTTGAAATTTGCCCTAAAATGCCTTTTCCAATCTCTTTGGGTTTCTTGGCAAATCAACTTTTTTTCAGCCTTTCTCTGTGGTACAGCTAGACCAAAATTTGAGTTCACCAAGAAATATTGCAATTGCAGACCGTCCTTTTCGCATCTTCTCGGAGGATTTACAACCCAATCTAATCTATGCAGAGCGATGAAATCCAGTCCTGTTTCAGGGCGTTCCTCTTGCTGAGCAACGGGGTCACTGGTGACTGACGGCAGCTGGTAGCCTCCGAAAACAGAGAGGTCAAACCAACCCATGCAAAGTCCTTGGCTCGTGTTTCACAGCTTTCTAGTATTGTCAGCATTAAAATAAGGTGGTTTTACATGTAGTTGAGCCACATGCACAAGAGATGCCATTGTGTTAGCATCCCTGAGAGCCCTTCTCACCCCAGTGCAAGTGTTTTCTTCGGTCCTGTGTTGTGGGGGAGGGTTTGGATAGATAAGGCTTTTACAGTCTATGGATATATTTATATATATATATATATATATATATATATATATTTACTGCTGCCAGAAAAAGAAAAGATGATTGTGTTTTTTCGGACAACAAAGAAGCTTTTTTTCCGGAGCCCATTAGAATGCTTTGTGGATTCCCAACTGATACATTTTTGTTTTAAAGCGTTAGAGGCTCATGAGCTGTTTGCAGGACTGATCCACATGCAGGAGAAATGCTCTTCTCCCCTCCCTGCCTTCTCCAAAAATTCCTTCCAAAGCTGCAGGGTCCTTGCTTTGAGGAGGCCCAAAATTATTACTGGCTTTATTAGCATCCTTCAAATGTTCTTCTCTTTTCCATAAGAAAATATTTTCTTTCACAATAACTGCAGCTATTGGGGATGGGTTTTCTTCTGTACCGGCCCGGAGCTATGGTTTGTTCTCCACTTTAACTAAACAATTTTATTTTTAATCTSACCCCCTTTTTTTTTTCCTCTTGCAACCTTAACTTTTTGACACTGCCTCCAGATACCTTTTAACGCGGTCGGTGGAAATCTGTAACGCTGCCACGGTCCTGTTATTGTTTTGCTCTGATTCTCTGATAGCCACAAGGATGGAGTCCTGCACAGCTTGTCCCAGAGGCAAGTAAATATTGACAGACTAATTCTTCTCAGATGTACGGGCCATGAAGGAGTATTGTTTTAGGACCTGCTCCTGTGAGGTGATTAACACCATCAACTCCTGTTGCCCTCGGTGCGTGTGGGGACTTTGCAGGGTGGAGGTAGGACCCTTAGTGAGGGTACCGAGTGTGACCTTGTGTAGCACAAGGAGAACGCAGGGCACGTGTTTTCTCCCTGCTCRGAGCAAACCGTGCGTGTGTGCTTTCAGCAAACCGTGCACGTGTGCCGCGCATTGAAAACGTTGTGATCTCCAGCCTGGCTGCCTGCAAAGTGCTGAATTTGAACCCGCTTTACTGTCCTSAGGGTACCCACTTCACACGTCACCTGCCTAGCAGTCCTTGCAGCACCACTGTGGCAGCCTTCCTGCTTTTCATGGGAAAAACCTATGGAATTTCAAGCAAAATTTGAAGTCCTCAGTCATTTTTTGACCCACTCTAGGTAAAATACTGTTTTCCCTYCAGATGAAGTCCCATTTCTATTCAATTCCATAGGTTTCTGGAGAGCCTTGCTGGGTTTGTCCCCATCACTTGATATAGAGAAATTTTCCATAGGGAAGTGGAATCAGCTTTCCAGAGYTGTGAAACATTTCCTTCTCCATAAAAAAAACATCCAGCAATGCTGTACTGCAGCTTATTTTGTCCCTGCCTTTGTATTTTATAAACACTACTCTGTCTTGCTAAATGCTGGGATATTTCATTAATGTTTATGTGGCCATTCAGTAGAGCAACTGCAGTGATGCTGATTGATTGACACGCGCTGGGGACGCAGCACGGGAGTTCATGCAGAAATAGTGATTTAAAGCAGTTGACTCTGGGCCACCGATTTTACTGTCTCACCGATGCATATAGCTTTCATGGTCTTGCTTCATATCTAATCTATTCCTAATTCTGCAGCTCTCCAGAGCATCAATTTCAGGGATGACTTTCATTCTKCCCCCTTAGAGATATTTCTAGGGAACAAATCTGTTTCCCTTGTGATAAATATCTCAGATTGTGTCAGTTGTTTTTTCCTTTTGTTTGTTGGTGCCTGAGAGAGATGGCCGTTCTCTCTTGACCTCTCTCCCYGCAAGGCTCCCACGCTGCCTCCTGCTCGGAGATCTCTTGGACCAAGCTCTGACGCTCCTGGGCCCCACCGTGGGACTTCAAGGGAGGAGGGACGGGCTTCCTCTCTGTCCCCTGTCCTGCAGAGCCTTCTCTCCCCTTTGGTGCGCTTTGTGTCCCCGTGGTGGGGTTACACGCTGGAGTTACCTTTCCTTTCCATCTCTCCCCAGCCATGTGCGGCGTCGTTGCGACGATCTGGTTTCCCGTGTGCGCCCACCGCGAGACCACCATTATGAGCTTCGGCTACTCGCTCTACACGGGCTGGATCGGCTCTGCCCTCTGCCTCTTCGGCGGCTGCGTCATCGTCTGCTGCTCGGGAGATGCCCAGACGTTCGGTGAAAACCGTTTCTACTACGCCTCGGGATCCAGCTCCCCCACCCACGCGAAGAGCGCTCACGTGTAAGCGTCCTGGGGACGTCCCACGGCTGCCGTCGGATGCTTTGGCTGGTGGGTTTGTGTGCCCTGGGTTGGCTTCTACTGACACACACTGCTGTCAGGCTCCCAGGGGAAGATTTAGAAAAGCAGCACAAATGTCTGGTAGTTTGAAGCGTTATTCTCCCCACCTGTTCCCCCCTTCTCTAGAAAGAAAGCTCCAGCCAGCCCTACCTCTTGGTCCTCCCCATTTTGTCCTGACCCCCTGCCCCATCTTCTCGCAGCCAGGATGACTCAGATGGTTTGGGGTTGTCATGTGGGTTTTAGGGTTTTTATTTTATTTCCTAGCTCCCCTGATTATAGGAGAGTTTAAAGCAATAAAACARAAATGAGAGAGACACTTTCCCGTTGTTAGAAGGACTCTGGCAGCTTCTCCCACCATGTCACTATTTGCGTTCCCCTGTTCAAGGCCACCGCTTTGGCACGGTTTGGGCGAGAGGGTAGGGAGGAAGGCTGTACTCTCCCACCGGGCAAATGTTTCTCTTTTGGAACAAGAGCAGGGGAATTTCTTCTGCCTTTCTCTGTAAATACTTTTGTATGAGTTTGACCATTTTAGTAACAGTATTTCCCACCCCCCCACCCCCCCCCAAGTCATCAGTATGAAGGAAACAGAACCCAAAGGTCCTAATTACGCGGTAGATAACAGTGCCTTTTTATAWAGTTTTAAATGACTTTGGGGGCTCTAATCCCCACACTCTGGTTTGGTTTCTTTTTTTCCTTTGTACAGATCAGTTACTAAAAATGTATTTTTACATTTTTTAAACTCCTTGATTTCTTCCTCTAAATTTGTGTTCTGTCTTGCATCATTAAAGTAGCACATTTTAACACGTGGTATAATGTACTTGTTACAATACAATTCTGGTGAATACTGATGATGCCTTTTACTTTCAGTGAAATACTGTACAATAAATAACAGAGTACCTGCAACCACTGGCTTCTTTTTTTCCTTCCTTCCTGCGTGTTYCTATAGCTAGCTTTTCCATGACAGGGGTTTCCCAATGATTTTGAAGATTTTTTTTTTTTATAGCCGTTCAGGATGAGAGATTCTGCTCTGCTGTGGAATTAAAAGTGGGCCTTTTGTTTTTTTGGGGAAATATTTAAAATATGAGTAATCTTCCTGCATGGTGCTGACCGCTGTCTTATCCATTCATTCTTTCAACGTTCCCGATAGCAGCTTACACCAGAGGTACCGACTTGTGGTACTCTTCACATCGGGGRGACTTAGAAACCCACGGAGGCGGTGGAGATGTACCCCCGGCACTGCTTGGGCACGCTGAAGTTGATAAGTCATGTTGCTGGAAGTGCTTTCAACTAAAATAAGAGTCTGATCTGGGGTCATCGCTCTCTTTGATTAAAACCTTGTAAGATCAAGATCTAACTCTGTCTTTACCAGAGGCTGTAGCAATTTAATTACGTTAATACAAAATCCCATCTGTTCCCGGAGATGTTAACTCAGTTCAAATAATTTGTGTGAGCAAGCCAGGCTTCAGGAGCAGGAAAAGAGGAATAGCCGCTGTTCAAGCGTGGACAAGGGGGAGAGTCCAGGTRGTGTTGCGTGCAGGAGGAGAGGGGATTGAGCAAGCAGAGGAGAGGACCAACCAAATTGTTTGGGAGGATGGAGAAGCGTTTGAAAACAAGGCTGCTAGTCACGCCTCGGTGGATTAGGGCCTGTCCTTTCGTCTTGGTCTCCTTCAGTTGGAGAATCCAAACTGGGTGCCACAGCCACGGGCAAAGATGCTGCAGCTCCCACGCCTTGCCTCCTCCATGTGGGAAGCCGAGGTGGAAGCACTTAAAAGGAGTGAATAAGGAGGCTTCAGGAGGGGTTGGTCATGTCCCGGGCTGCCTGTGCATCACCCTCCACCTCCGACACGCAACCCCAGCATCCGCCTTTAAGACCGAGCAGCCTTGAACGCCTCTCTCTGTTGTGCAGGCTTTGCGCCGCTGCCACCCTATCCAACGTACCCGAGGCGGGCCGCGGCGCGGGGCGGGCGGCAGGACACTTGTGCCCATGACCTCACAGGCAGGGCACAGGCAGTTTGTTGTACGCCCCGGAGAGACGCTATAAGTGCTGCCATTGATGCGCGGGTGCCGCGGGCGAAGGGACGGCGCGCAGACGTGCCAGCTTGTGCGGGCTGCCCGGGGATTGTGGATTGTGCGCCGCTGCCCCGGGGCTTTAGCCGAGCGGCGGCTCTGCTGCTTAACCCCGGGGCCGACGGCGGCGTGGGAGACCTCGGAGCTGAAAGCTTCTGGAACGCTGCCCTGCAAACGGCCCTGGAGCTAAATGGGAGGGAAAAGCACAGGAAAACCTGTCTGAGATGCTTGAGGGGGGTTTTTGGCAAGGTGTTGGTGTTGCTGGAGGGGTCCGGGCGGTGGTGTGTGACCCAGCGAGGAATGAGCACTGCCAGGCAGCGCTGATGGGTTTTTTGCTGCCCGCACCGTTGGGCTGCAACTCGGCATCTTCAGGCACGYGGGGCTGGGGACCCTCGGCAGCGGCTGGAGCTGGGGCTCTGCTCACCCTGCCCACCGACACAGGTTACTGGTGGCCGATCCCAAATCCAACCCTGAAAAGGCTCTGGGCAAGCTGCTCAGAGGAAGGAAGAAGCTTTATTTCAGAGAAGAGAAGAAAAATCCAAACAAAGCAAAACAACCCCGGAGCAGCCGCGGGGAAAACGGACATCTGCAACCGTGGGGTGCGGGGAGATGGGGCCAAGTATGGGACAGGATATTAGTGCTGGCACCGCAGAAGGGACGTGTTTGGAGGAAGCACAAAGAACATTAACCTTTTCTAGTTTTTAAACGATCAAAGCTGAAATACCTGCCTTGCGCCCTCCCAAAACACCCCGATCCCCTGCGGGGTCCTCCCGGGCTGGGTTGGCCACGGCGCTGTTGGCTCTTGAAGGCTTTTGGTGCTCGTTTGCTGACCCGAAGCTTCAAAACAGAATCAAATATAATTCTGCTGAATGGAAAAACTGCTCCATGCCATGCCTAATATCAGCTGTGGAGCGGTGGGTGTGAGTTCTGGTGGTCACCCCGGCGTGGAGGTGGTGGTCCCTGATGCCCCAGTGGAACTCTCCCCAGCTCCACCAGGACCAGCTATAGGTCCCCATCATGGGGAGCCCGTGGGGGGACACTGGTGGCCCTGAGCACCGTGAAGGGGAGAGGTGACCGTGGCCCCGCGAGCGATGCCTGCCTCCCCGCAGCCCCGGTGCCCAGGCAGGGGGGTGACAGTGCCCTGACACCCCAGTTACCCCGGGGAAAGGTGGGTGCCTGCAGCACCCCGAGGAGATGGGAAGACGTCAGCTCCCCCCGGGGCTTCGCGCTGCAACAGTCAACCTGCTCAACCCTTGGCTTTCAGGTTTTTTCTTTTTTTTTCTTTTTTATTGTGTAAACTGATAACCATTTTTTGTCACAACAGTGCAAGTAAATACCAAAGTCAGCCCATTGAAATGGATCTTCTACAAAGGAGATTTTGAAGCACTTAAGGCAAGATTTGTTCATCTCTAGCTTCAATTTAGCGTTGAAAAAATATCAGACCTTCAGGTGCTGATTTGCTTAACAAAATTTATATGGGAATTTTTTTTTATTATTTTTTGGTTTAGTCTTTCATTTGAAAGATTTACATTACTATGGAAACTGATACTAAGACACATTTGCCTCTGGCTTTCTTTAAAAATCCATTAGTTCCTGTTTGATTTTTAAATGTAAAGGCACACAATAAAGCTTTATGCATTTATTAAAATATACAGATTTTGGTAAATTTATACTTTTTTCTTAGTATCTTGATTATATATATATTATATGTATAGTTGTCAACAACACAATCATTTGAAAATAAAAATCACTCCATAACATATCTGCATACTTTTTTCTTTCTCATGACACACTACAAGATCCCATTGTACAATGCACCAATGGGCTTTTGGAAACCACAAAAAAAAAAAAAAAATAGAACAAACTTTTTTTAACAAATACACCAATTTCATACCAGAACTGCAGAGAATTGTTACACCAGAAAGTACCATCTGCAAAAAAAGCAAGATATACATCAGAAAGACCGAACAAAACGAAGTGAAGACCATTTACAAGCTGGATTTACAACATCCCATGTCGTTCAGGGCGTGATTTCTCTGCTGCGTGGAGGATGCCGGCGTGCTGGGCCTCGTGACCGAGTAGTCGTGACCGTGCAGAGTGAATTTGTGGAGAGACTGAGATCGTGTAGAGTCGGTCTGGAAGGTTTGAGGTATTTATGCTCCGTCCACATCATGCGTTGGCCCCCCGGGGTGCGTGCCCCATGGAGGGCGGTCAGGTGGGGGGGGCTGTGTGCCTCCCACCGGTGGTGGGAGCGGGGTGGTGCCGCTCTCCTGTGTCCTCCTGATGGGTCGGGGGTGTGAGAACCTCCCTGAGGGCACCCAGGGGGAAAGGCTGGATTTTGGCGTTGCAGCAAAACAAGCACTTGCACCTCCTCCCAGCATCCGAAACCACCCTCGGGGCCAGCGGTGCCCGGAGGTGATGGACACGCCTGAACATTTTGGCCTTTGCAGCTTTTGCTTGTGCCCACCGAAGACCCCAACACCCGCTACAAGGTAAAGCACCCGAGCTCCCAAACGGAGGCTGAACCCATGTCCCCTCCGGGCACTGCTGCTCGGAGCAGCGTGGGGGGACCCAGGCAAGCCCCAGCCTGCGGCTTGGCCACCTTCTCCTYACGCTCCACACCCTTAGGTGGGATGTGGTGGGCTCAGGAGGAGGGTATGGCTCCCACCCCCTGCCACAGCGAGGGCTGACGGCAGCCCGTCCGCACCAGACGGTGCCGTGGCATCAAATGCTGTTTCCCRGTGGTCCCAGGGACATGGCGCAGCCGTCCTGCCCCGGCGCTTCCCCAGGAAGGGGAAGGAGGATGAGTGAATAGGAACAAGAGCAGCCAAAGGGCTTCACTCAATGCATGGGTCCAATGGAGAGGTTCCTACAGACGCCAAAGAGCAAGGGATCAAGCCCTCGTCAAATTATAKGGCATAACTAGAGCGGACATGACGACAGACACTGGTACTGGTAACTGCTCTGTAACAAGAGATTAAGGCTGCAAAAGGTATAACAGGCTTTGATTCGACAGGGTACTTGGGCATGAGTGCTGTGGTTCGGCAGATGCCTAAATACCGTGGGGAAGCAGGACGAAGATGACTACCTCGGATATGGTATAACACAAAAGCTGGTAGGAAAATAGCATCAATCTTTCTCCCTGAAAATGTAAAGCCAGACCTGTGAGGTGCCATCTCTCTCGGGTACTTCTAAGGCATCGAGGACGAGAGCAGCCAAGCGTGAGCGAGAGGTGACCTTTCCCAGAGGTGCTCGGCACCGCCAGAAAGGTTTCCCGAGCTGGCCCGTGAGCRGTGTGCACATTGCAAACAGCTTTTCCGTGGGATGCGCTCGGGATTTCTGCTTGTGGAAGCGTGGTAGGGGCAGGCAGCGGGAGGGGATGCCAGAGCGAAGCTTACGGGTCCTTTTGCCAAATCCTCGCTCCCATGCTGAAGCCCTYGCGGAGGCCCAACTTCCCTTGGCTTGCCTGGGGTGCTCCAGGTTAAAATCTGCAGAACTGGATGCTCTTCTTCACTGGGAAAAGGACTGTAGTTTGTGACTGTTTGAGACAGGAGCTGCAGGTGGGAAACTTTTGCAGCCGTGGCCAGAGCCAGAGCCTCTCCATCGAGCCCCTGAGCCCCAGGAGTGACGGGGACGGGCGCGGGTCCAGGCACCCTAAGCACCCAGCAGCCCCCTTGCCCACGAAGGGTGCCAGGCAGGTTCTGCTCTCTGTTTCGGGGGGCTGAGCCTCATCCAGTGAACCAAAGTGTTAATGGTTCTCAGYATCACATGTTGGAAATCCTGCCTCATGCCCCTGCTGATGTTAAATTGTTCCCTGGGATGCCAGCAGCAGCCCCTGGTACTGGGGGCTGGTCTGGGCTGCCCCAGCGGAGCCCCGGGGATGGATCCAGCTGCAGCCTTTGGCAGCTGGGAGGAGGATGGGTGACGCTGTCTGATGGGGCGCTTCCTTGGTTGTTATTTATTCGAAAAGGTGTTCTTCTGTTGCAGTGTTTTAAATTAAGCACGTTGGTGATGGGTTCCAGAACTGGACCTGCTGCTAATCGCTGACTCAGCAGTGCAGCTGCTGTCAGTGCTGGGGGAGACGGTGGCTGCGACCAAACCCCATCACCCCCGACAATGCTGCGGGGACGCTGGTGGGAGAGAACCTGATGGCACTGCTGGGGGTCATGGCCATGCTCGGGCCGTACCGGAGGGTTTAACAATGAGAAACGTCCACCTGCTGACCACCTCTGCCCTGCGAGCCACCAGCTCTGTTTGGTTTCAGATTGAAATACGGACACTTATAGAACAAGCAGCATTTCWGTGTTTTTTCATACAGCATCCACCAAGCCAGGGTCAGAAACAGAGAAAATGGTACAAGGTGGAGACGGCAGCAGGAAGGGAGATGTCAGCAGCCAAATCCTCTCCGCTTGCCACACGTGGCCCAGCCCTACCAAGACGTGGCTGACCCACGGATGTTGCTATTTTGCAGGGGMACGGACGCGTCCCTGAAACACCGAGGCCAGAGCGAGCGCTTAAATGTGCCCACCGCAGTGAGGGAATTACGACGCGGTCATTTCGTAAAAGACACAACRTTGTGGAAACAGCGCCCAGCCTCAGACCGGTGATGCTCAGAGAAACGGCGTGTGGTCCTCATTGACCGTTAGCACAAGATGGGTTAAGCCAAGAGCGGGTCACAGCCCTCGCTGTGACCAGAAATGGGACCAGGCTCCAAACCACAGATTTGGGATGTTCTGCCACGTTGGGATTTCAAGGTTTGATTGAGACACGGACTAATTTTGAACCCCAGTATTTGGGATGCTTGGATTCGGGGTGTGGGGACGGACACTGCTGTGTGCACCGAGTGCCTTTGCGCTAGAATGGCCCATGGAAAGGCTGTGTGATGGGACCAACATCCCTGGATCCACCTCTGAGCTACTCCCTTGAAAGARGTTTGTCCATCTCCATTTTGTACCTACCTACATATCTGTCCCTCTGGCTCAGCTATTACTTCTAGGGTGGTTCAAAGGAAAAAACACACGTGCTAAGAAAGTGCCAAAAACATAAGAAAGAGTGGCATTTCACCACTGCGGCCGTTGGGTGGACATTCCCCGGGGACAACTCCTCTCATCCCCTCATGCGGCTCCTTCCACCTCTCAACGCCCTCCCAGTTTGGCACATCTCCCACTCCACCACCTCTGCCAGTGCGGCTGGTGCCAGGAGATCAACCGGTGCCGGGGGATCGGCCGGCATTCACCAGAGCGGGACCCGACTGGTGGAGCCGGGATGGGCCACGGGTGTTTTTGGTTCGTGGTCAACGGCAATCGCAGAACGTGTCCCGAGGACCGGAGGTGAGCGGGGTGGTGGCAGAGGACCCGGGGAGGATGGGACAGGACAGGAGAGCCACGGGGACCCTTCCTCATCGGCTGGGCGGCGCGGCGCCCCGCTGCCCGCCCCGCTACTCAGGTGAGTAGTCCAACTCGTCGTTGGCAATGAGAGCCTCCGATGGCGGTTTGTGCCTGCCCTTGCTTTTCGACCTGCTACTTGTCCGATGGCTTTCCTTTGCTCCTGCCATTTGCTGGTACGAGAAGCCCTTGTCCTCGGAGGGACCCCAGCCCGGGCAGCCCTCACCCTCAGTGGCGTAGGAGAAGCCGTCATCCACAGAGAAGGGGTCGACATCCACGTCGTAGCGCTGGTAGGTGCTCTGGTGGAGGGCCTCCTCCCGGGCGCTGATCTCCAGCGTGCTGTTCCACATCCCGTAGCCAAAGTAGATGAGCAGACCTGCGGCGGGCGAGAGTGGGAGGGTTGGACCCCGGCTGCTTGCACTGGCCCCATGACCCCAGATAAAACATTGCTATAAATACGCCATGCCCCAAAACAGCGTCTGCCCCCCAAAACCCACATCAGGGGTGGGTGGGGGATCCAGCCCGACTCACCGCCGGCATCCTCCCACCTAGTGCCGGGCTGGCGCCAGCTGGTGAGGGTTGAGTGTATCTAAATAAACCTATATTTTTTAAGCCAGTGTATTTTGTAGTTGATGTCTGCCCTTCAAACCCGTCGAGTTTGTGTTTTCGGGCTGCCAGCTGTGACCTGAGGGCTGTATGTTTTAGACATCAGCTGGGATCGCTGCTGGCCACGTGACTGTGCCATCTGCAGCTTCGGTGGGACAGCAGCTCCCAGCAGACGTGTGGAGGCTCCCAAGTGCCGACAACCCGCACCTCCACCCTGTTACCCTCCCGGATATCCTTTTCTCTCTGGAGTTTTCTTATGCTCTCAGCCTCTCTCCTGCTGGTGCTTGCAGCCACGTGTGCCCCAGGGTTGTCAGGATGAGTGTATTTGGTATTAAACCAGCTTTGAAATCCTSTCTTCCTCCCTTCAGGAGTTTCATTTCGTCTCCCTCTAGTCCTACCTGATCTCACCTTCCTGCACCAATGCTTTCCCTGGAAGCAAATGTATCTGGAGATCTAATTTCCAGTGGACCCTCGGATTAACCTACCCCAGATGTGTGCATAGAGAAACTCAGACTTCTCCACATGCCGTGGACTGGCCACAGGGAACTGCTTGTGAGGTTAAATCCAGAGTCTGTGTGGCAGGACTGCACACCTCTGCCAGAAAAACAAATGRGATGTGCCTCCCCCAACAGGTGAGCAGCCGTGGATGGGGCTGGTGGAGTCCATCACATCTTAATGGAGTGGCTTAATTGACTCGTTGCCATTGCTAGCAGCTGAAGAGGTATTAGATATACCCACAGGGGAAAGGATTTAATCACTGTGGATTAAATTGATGCTTTGGAGTCACTTTGCTTTCAGGTAGAAGGGCTTTCCCTGGGTCTGCAGCTTCACCTATTGCCTTTGAGGGCCAAAAATAGCACTGAGTATGACTTTTCCAGCCCAAAGGGCACACRCGGCAGCTACTGCCCAATGGCTTGGCTCGGGGTTAGGGGACTCTCAGAGATGGAGCTTTGCTATGGGACCTCAGTCTTGCAGGWCCGACTCAGGATAGCTGCTGTCCTCACCATGATGCAAAAGTGGGAATGGCAAAATGGAGGAAAACAAGGTGGTAGCARCCTCCCCCTGAAGGATGGAAACCGTAAGACTACTCTAAACTCTCTGAGATGCCAAAGGGAGATCCAAGGTCTGTTCACGTCATCTCCTGGTTCTGCCAACTGAGGTCAAACATCTACAAACATCAGGAGGCACCTGAGAAAAGCACGAAGGCTGGTGAGCCCAGTGTGGTGGCCTACGCCTTCCCACCCCTCCTCCAGGAGAGGTGATTCCTGCCTTTACGGGAGGTRGCAGCCAACTATGACCTTTGCATCAATCCTCATTCTCTTCCCCCACCACTTTCTCCCTTTCAGCCCAGGACCCTGAACCCTGCTCCCAAAGGGGAGGGCTGCTGGTGGGATACTTGGCCAGGGATGGTCCTTTCRGGTGCTGGCTCCATGTGCAGGGTCTGTTGTCTGCAACTGGGACTCCTGTGGGCTGCTGCAATAGATAATGCTTACCCATARGGTTATTATTTCTCTGTAAAGAGTCCTTGGCTTTGATATTGTCTTGTTGCTTCAGTTCTCTATGGTCCAGACTTGGGAGCCTTCAGGAGGAGCTATGAGAGCTGCTCTTTTTCTCTTGGGTTTGTGGAGTAAGTGGTTTGCAATGTCAAGCAAGGGAAACTATGGACATGCCAGGCTCCTGGTTATGTGCCAGGAAGCCTGAATTTGGCAAAAAAAGGTCCACAACAGAGCCTGTGAGTCCCAAGAYCCCCCTGCCACAAAGTTAAGGACTTAGACCAAGAAAAGGAGATACAGTTCACAGATCCCTTGTCTCTGTCTCTCCCAGGGCTGTTGGGGTTGGGCAGCTCTGGGCTTTGGAAACGCAGTGCTGAGATTTTGGTGTGGGCTGCTGAAGAGCTCAAGTGGGTGAAATAGCAAGAAAGCAGGCAGATTTCTGTAGGAAACCTGCCTGTGAGGCAATTTCCAGAACCCACCTACTTTGCATCAAAAGACTCATCAAAATAGTCACCTTTACATGGAGCAGTTTACTTCCATCAAACTGACATTTTCTGGAGGTGTAATTTTCCATTTAGCTGTGGTTCGGGGGCTTGATTAACCGAGGTTTCCAAGAACTTCAGGATGACAAGGGGCAAATGCAAAGAACTGGGTATGTCCCAGCTGAAAAAGCATCAGCCTAAGCACTCTAATTAGGGAAGTTATTATTAACATCCTTTCAAAAGAGTGTCAGTTAAAAAATTAAAATAAATGAATCTGGGACTCACCCACAAAACACCAGACGGCAAATCGGATCCACGTGACTGTGGAGAGCTTCAGCATGAGATAGATATTCACCAGCATAGCAAAGGCAGGGACGAAGGGCAGACAAGGTGCCATGTAGGGCAGCTTCTTGGGGTTTTCTGGCTGCTGCAAGATCACAAACACCAGCACGACGATGAGCAGGATCATGAGCACGACGAGGAGGACAGCCCACCAGCTCTGCTCGTAGATGTAGTCTGCCCCGAAAATGATGAAGGAACAGAAGATGAACATCAAGACGAAGAGCAGGAGCACACAAGTGGTGACCGTGTGACCGGTGGCTGCCGTGGGGCGGTCCATTTTCCCCGGCAGTCCGAGGTGGATCCGCATCGTGTAGTAGCGAGGGCCGATCAACTTCTTCAGCTTGATGAGGTAGATGTTCTCAGACTCATCTGCCTCTATCCCCGAGGTCATGTCGACTGTGCCGTAATTGGGGTGATTCACATTGTAGGTGGATTTATCAGACTTCCCAATTAGCATCTCGTTATCCCCCAGTGATGGCAGATTTTTCGCCCCGCACGTGTTGGTCGGTGGGCTGGTGAACTCTTCTCCTTCGCTTCCCGGGGAGCAAGCTTCCTTCTCGCAGTCGGCCAGGATGCCCTCCTTCTTCTTGGTGTGCTCCTCGGAGAGGAATTTGACGAAGCCATCGATGTCACTCTCGGGCTGGTATCGGAGGAGCAGGACGCAGACGGAGACCAGTGTGTAGGCGAGTAGCGTGCCGATGGACATCATTTCTATCAGGTCCCGCAGGCTGACCAGCAAGGAGAGCAATGCTGCGAGGAATCCGGAGACGATACAAGCCACTACGGGAGTTTCCGTGTAAGAACTGATGTGGGACAAAAATCTGGAGTGCGAAACAGTCGCAGAAAGTTAAAATTGCGGATCGCAGAGGTTCCCTGTTGATACAACCCTCACCCTGCTGGAAGGACCAGGCTAAGAGCTGTGAACCCTTCAGCTCCTATTGCTTTTTGGACCTTAGACTCCAGATAGCCAGAGACTGGAAATATGCTGAGGCTGGATCTGGAGTTAGATCTAGGTCTAACCCGCTCTGTGCAACCTGAAATGGGCACTGAGACGCTTGCAAATAAGTGCCAAAATTTTACGCATATAAGATGCTCTCCTTTGCAAGTAACTCGAATTAAATGCTCATCCTTCCATAAGCTGAATCTCTAGGTACCAGCACCAAATGAGACACTTTTGCGTGTCTCCTGATTTTTTTTTTCCCCAGGATTTTGCTTTGGTGTGTGCCCCGTTCTGCAAGCATTGAGCCTGTGCGTGCCCGCTGCTCCCTGCAGTGATGGCACTGGGCTGTCTGGGTGCAGGACAACCCCCATCCAGCACATTTCCCCTCCAGGTCCCAAGGAGGCAAAAATAAATGCCATCATGGGCATGACTGACCTGAAGAGCAGCCCGTCACCAGCCATGGCGTAAATGACTCTCGGCATCGGGAAGAGGGAGCCCAGCAAGCTGACAGTCAGGCCAGCCACGGACCCGATGGCAACGATGAACTTGGCTGCGTAGAAGCCATGGGCCACAAACATTTCCATCAGCGGGGACTCGGTGTCGATGGCATCGTACGGCACCATCAGCGTGAGGATGATGCTCACCTGGGGAAGGCGAGAGGAGCAGGACACGGGCGTCAGCAGCAGCTCTGGGGGCTGCTGGGGACTCGCAGGGTGCGGGGGCTGCTTCTCGAGGGTGGAAAGCCAAAAAATTTCAAGTCTGATTGGGATTGTATCCCTATGTCCGCTGTGGAGGGGATGTAAAATGCTGGAGGTAAGGCCTGTACGCGCTTTGCTGTGGGGTGGTTAATCCAGGGGACTGCAGGGTCTCTSCCATCAGAAGGAAAGAAGGTGACACCTTGAACCTCGCTGCGGTGGTGACGCAGGAGGCTGGTGGGACTCGGTGGGGTTAGTAACACTYGCATYAGCCACGTTCCCGTGCGGGGACAGYGCTGCCGGAGTCATGCACTCCCCATGGGACAGACCCAAAACCCAAGATGGCATCGCTTGGGGGAACRCTCTGATCTTATTTGAGCTAAAGAGAAACTGGTTTTGAGGGAAGCCCACCACGCTGCAGGAGAGGCAGTGGGTGAGTTTCCTTGAAATGAACAGAACAATATTTTTTCTTTTTCATGACTCAATCTTGCTCTTTTATAGGGAAAATCCCTGAGTACAGACATGCATTTATTGGGATGCAGAGCAGCTGGACGTTGCTGCTGCCACATCTCTCGCACGGCCATCCCTGCCCATCCTCCCCCTTCACTTGGACCCTCTCCCACGTCTCCAGCAGAGGCAGTGCTGCTTTTCCCAAAAACATGGAGAAAGGTTGCTGCAATGCTGCTGCTCCTTCAGCTTTGCTGCACTTCTGGATGCAAAAATAGCTGTGGATGGGGATGAGGCATGGGGAAAAAAACAGCTGCCACCATCTCCCTGCAGCCGGCAGAGGGATCTCGGCAGGGTGACAAGAGCCTGGGGACAAACGGGCTGGGGCCGAGGGGAGCCTCGGCAGGACACTGCAGTCACACGGAAACACAGCTGATGTCTCAGGTCCCACCAAAGAAAGAACCCTTGTCCGAGGGCCAGACTGGCACCCCGGCTCATGGGGAGGGGAGCCACATAGATGCCCTGAAGGGACACGCTATATATATATATTTTATATACATATATATGCATACATATATATTTACTTACATTTACATATGTATAGCTAGTACTTACGGACACATATGCTGTCAAGCACATGACGAGTGAGGCTGTAATGGCGTAGGGGATGGAGGTGTTGGGACTCTTCGCTTCTTCTCCCGTGGTAGCGATGATGTCGAAGCCGATGAAGGCATAGAAACACGTTGCGGCCCCTTTGAGCACCTGTGTGGAGGATCGAGCACCTGAGTGCCAGGAGGGAGGCTGGCACCCAACAGGGAGAGGGAACTGAGCAAAAATGAAGGAGTCCCGTTCTGCCCGGTTCTGAGTGGGGCAGATCAGGGGTTGCACATGTCGAGTTGGGTGTTCCCATCTGGGGACCGACCCTGGGAACAGCCATAACCCAGTGATCTGGTCTAAGATCTAAGATCTAAGATCTAAGATTTCAATGTGTGGCCCGAGTCACTGGAGGCATCTGCACTCACTCGTGGTGCACCACAAACCTGTGCCCACGCAGTGCCCGAATCTGCTGGGAGATCTTGGCAGCGACAGAGGAGACAATTAACCAATTTCAGGTTTGCTTTCACAATACTCCACCCCAAATCTGTTTATATTAGTAGGGATTTGGAGCATGTTTACATATTCCATCTTAGCAAGATGTCTCATGTGGCAGCAAGATCCGCTAGCAGAGGAAGCAGAAGAGAGCGGCAACAGTCAGATGTGCGCCGCTTTCCAAACAACCTCTGTTTTGCTTGGAAGCTGCAGACAGGTTAGGAGCACACGTTGGAGCACTTGGATGAGGAATTGTTTGTACCGTTTAGTTATTTTTTTACGTGATTTTTTAAAATATACAATATTAGCAAGGACATTTATAGGGAAGAAACGCTGAAGCAGGCTAAAGACTGTGTGGCTGTAAGGAGTGAGCTGATTTGCAGTTGTAAAACTCTCRCATACATCTAGCTAGCTAGCTGGGTACCACGTGTCCATCACAGCTCTGTCATCTCAGCTGCCTAGTGATGGAGCAGACAGTAAAATTCACCTCTTCCAGGGGACTACTTGTAATTACCTTTTTAAAGTGTCCCYTATGCTTCTGGGGATCTCATGGATTTACTTTTACAAACAATTGGGAGTCAAACAACCAGCTGAAAATGATGGGAAGACYTTATTGATTTTGATGTGCTTCGGATATGTACCTTTTAAAACTATGTATTTTTGCCAGGAGATATTTGGTGGGTCGAATTAGAGCAAAACAGCTATTTTCTATTTGCTCTTTTTCATTTCTATTKTATGGCATAAAAAGCCAAGCGCAATCCAAAGGTAAATATGACCTCTGCTTTCAAATGGGCCTCAGTGCTCTTCTCCTCACTGTCGTTCTCTGGCAGAGAGGTATTGATTTACTGAAGGGAGGTGCAGGGACTGTACGGCAGCTTGGGACCCTTTCAGTAATCAAGACTCTTGGTTTACTTTAATTTCTTGCTTATTTTTCTGCACAAAACCCTGATGGAGTTGAGCAGTGTAAATCTGAGAAATTATCTTGGGTTTAGGCCAGCTGAGATATTTTCAGCCTCTGTTCATCCTTGGATAAAAACCAGTGCAAGCAAGCTAAAAAAGCCAAATATATCCAAATTCTCAGTAAGCTTTGAGCGAACATCCATAAAATAAGTACTGGCAGGTGGCATTATGAAGTGCTCAAAACAAATGCTTGAGAACATTGTTGTTGAAAACCAGCCAACGCAAGTATCTCCCCCTCTGCAGAGGCTGAGCCAGCTCCTCCTGAGCGCCCTGTCGCGGATGGCCGCTGCATTTTGCTCCATTGCCTGGCAATTAGTGGCATTTCCTGATGTATACTTTCATGTGGAGTTTGGCTCTCCAGGAGGACATTTTGGAAAAGTTCTGAGTTTGTTCTAAGAGCTGGCAGGAGAGACGGGCAAAGCATTGCCGTTCCCTTTGGRTTTGGTGGAGCAAGGAGGCTTGGATCCAAGCCTGCAGCGGTGGAAGCTGGAGGTCCCTGGCCAAAGTGCTGCCCAGGGAAGTAGTGGAGTCACCATCCCTGGAGGTGTTCAAAAAACGTGTGGATGAGGTGCTTCGGGACATGGTTTAGTGGGCATGGGTACTGGGTTGATGGTTGGACTCGATGATCTTAGAGGTCTTTTCCAACCTTAATGATTCTATGATTCTATGATTCTATAAGTGCAGGTGGGTTTGGCAGGGTTGAGATTTGGAGAGTGCAGTGGAAGTAGGGTGCGCGTACCATGAGCAAAGCTGAGTGCGTGGCAGGTGGGTGGCACCGCTTAGGTGCTGGGTGTCCCTCCGTGCGCCCAGGACTTACCCCCGGCCATCCAAACGGCAGGAATTGCCCTTCAGACCAGTTGTCACCTTTGACATAGAAGAGACCAGCAATCATGATGAAGATCCAGACTGCCAGGTTAATGACGTTGAGCACGTTGTTCAGCCCCACYGAGTTCTTCACCCCCATGGCCACAATGATGGTGACAATGACAGCAATGACCAGAGCGAGAAGGTCAGGGTATGACTCCTCTCCTTTCCCTGGGTAAGAGAACAGAGGTGTGTAACTCTCCAACCATAGCTGCRGACAGCATCTCCAGAAACTCTGTGGGGGCTTTTAAAAATGCTTTTCAGACCCTGAGGCTTTGCAGAACTCCTTGATCTCATTGCAAAGGTGGTCTCCAGATGCCCCTGCCTCCGCTAGCTAAAGCTGTTTTATTAAGGTGATAAATCCTGATGCCTCAAGACACTCTTAGGAGTTTTGGGAGGGCAGCAAACAAATGATCAGGTCCCAGTTTGGATAACACGTATCTGCCAAGTACTAATTAAAAATCAATCAAACATTAAGTTTTCATGACACAGGTACAGGACGGCTAGCTGTTTTACCTACTCATAGGAACCATGGACTGTTGCTGGAACTGCTGGTCATACAGGACCATCACAGCCCGGAGTTTCTACACKGCAGGACCGCAGACACCAGCTCGTACTCTCTAACAAGGCTCTRCGTGTGCACTGGGTGAAGTGCTCCTGCGCTGTCATTAGCCTCTGACATTCGACCAATTTTTCTGGGTTCTTATTCTGCTAAATGCCAGCTCATCCCAAAGGGGCTCGAAGTATTGTGTATCCCATCCCCCCGAATCTGTGAACCAGACTGCAAAGGCAAAGTACCAGAGGCAGACGGATTGTAAATAATGAATGAAACCTAATATCCATGTCTGACTTCTGATGAGCTTCCAATTACTTTTCAGGCCCTAATTAATGCAGGTAGCTATGCACGGCGTGACGCACCTAGTCCGTTCAACGTCCCSACGCTGTTGATCATCCAGCGGCTGATGGTGTGGTTGGCCAGCGAGTCGAACATGCTGCTGAGGGCGCTGGCACCCGCGGCCGTGCCGATCAGGTACTCCAGGATGAGGTTCCAGCCGATGAAGAATGCCACGAACTCCCCCACCGTCACGTAGCTGTAGGTGTAGGCAGAGCCCGTGGTCTTGGGGACCCGCACGCCGAACTCAGCGTAGCAAACGCCTGTTTAGAAAAATATGAAGCAACATAAGGAAAATGTGCTTGGAAAAGGAAAAAGTAAAAATGCCTTGGTCCCGTCTGCCTGAAGGTATCAGGAGGTGCCCAGGGCTGTACAGAAGGAGCCCAGACACGTCACAGGGGGCCATGATGACCATGCCATGGTCACCATGCTGCCAAAGCAGCCCATTTTCTCATTAAAATCAAGCTCTGATGGAATCTTTTTAAGGATACACAGTTCAAACTACCCAAATCTTTACAGCCTGTTGTAGAAGAGCCTTCTCACAGGTGTGTGCCCCTGATGTGGGACCCTCTGGCATGGCCAGCTGCAGCCCCCCCAGACACACAACCGAAGCTGGGGGGAAATCCAGGCACGGGGAGCAGAACGGGGCAGTGCTGGTGGTGCTGTCCTTGGAGCAGTAGCTTTGATGGTGATAGATACCTCTTCTTCCCCATCCAACAGTGACACCATAGTATGATCTTTGCCAAGAATGTTTCTCTCAAATGTTTTATTTGTGGTATCAACATACTGACAAGCTCCCAGTGCTTTTGGCTGCAGAAAACATCATAGCCCCAGGAAAGGTGGTCGCAATGAGACCTGCCAGAGGACAGCGTTTGGGCACAGGGAGGTCAGGGATGGTTATAGCCATTGCATGGGATCCTGGACCAGTGTTGCCCAGCCTCATCCTAGAGCAAGATGCCACAGGAGGGCTCACACAAGGCTACACCTCTCCCTGCCCCGACTGTGCAACCTCCAAACGCTTATCGTGGTTACTGCTATGCAGATCCAGGCATGAGCACTGTCCTGATCATCCCTGCTCTCATTCGTACCCATGCAAGAGGAGTTTGAATCCGTCTTACACAGAGAATGTAAGTTGTTTTAACACTTAAAAATGTTACATGTAAGTCTCATTCTGAAGAATAATTGCAAAACTAACTTTGTAGAAGGAGAAAAGAAAAGCAAAAAGAAGTATTTAACTGGAAGTGTTTGGGAGGAGATTTCAGTGGAGTTTAATACTTTCCAAACTCCTTGTGTCAGGATACTTTTCAATAAAAACCTGACCCTGACACATTGCTGTCTTAAAACAACCGTTAGCTTTTATTTAAAAAAGAATGGTCAAGTTTAGTCATAAATTCCCCAAATATTAGTCAGAACAAGTGCTGGAAAGCCACACCGCATCCTGCATGTTTCACACTGATTAAGCCCCTGCCCCAAAGACCCCAGTTCAGCTCGTATGGGTTAACGGGTTAGGGCTGTTATTATCGTTGTGTAAACACATAGTAATTACTGAGTTCTTTATCAACTACTYTTCTTTATTTAGAAGAAATATGGCTTCAAAATTGCAATCAGTTCAGTAAAGAGAGAGGAATGAATAATTTATAAAAATGTTATGAGGTTGCTGCTCTTACTATAAGTGCAGTTCTTACACAGTACAAACACAGAGTTATTGAATCCCTAAGCTGAATTTGGTGGTGGTGCTTTTCTTTRTATTGGAGGATTTTTATGTTCCATTCTCTGTTTAACTTGCATGCATGATGCTGGCAGTGCTTTTCAATGGGACTCTTCAAAACTTGATTTCTGTAAAGCAGGACCAACTGCAGGAGCAGCAAGACATCCCCAGCATCCAGCCCTACAGACACTCATTAKTCAAAGCTGATGAAAAATGCATGCACTCGGCAAAGGTAAGACATTCACAGATAACTACAGGCCTGAATGATTTATGAAACAGGTGCTCTGATGGGGACAAGTATCTAGTTTCTCTCTTTGATGGCCTTAAAAATCATATAATCTTTCTTGGAGGCAGCTCTACTTTTCACCAATGACAAGATAAGGCTTAAAGAGGATTGTTATTGATACAGAATGATAACAGCAAAGCAAAGATATTAATATGTATAAAATGTTTGAGTGTTCAATTACTCTAGTAGGATCTTAAAATAGAAGAGTAATCTTTCACTACACATTGCATACAGCAACATGTTGTGGATATCTCCATTAGGTATCAGCATATATTAAGAAAATAAAGTATTTTTTCTCATAGCATGCAGTATCCAGTCTGGGGCACATGAGATGCAAGATTTATTGCAATTTATTAGGGTGCAGATTTTACCTCACTAATCTCTGCTGCATCAGTAGTGTATTATTATTATTATTATTACTACTACTACTACTACTATTATTATTATTATTATTATTATTATTATTATTTCTATTGCATTAATAAAGCTGTGTTACCCAGTTACTCCTCAGCAGTAACTAGTGCCAGCTATTTGGCACCTCGTCCCCCGGTACCTGGAGAGATGCAGCTCTCCCGATGCCCCCGCACAGCCAGCCCCGCTGTGCAGGCAGAGGCTGGGCACGCTCTCCCCACCACGACTCTTTGAATTTGGAGACAGATTTATTTTTTTTTCCCCCCAACCAAGAGTGATTGCAAGTTTCTGCAAAAAACAAACCAACACAGTGGTTGTTTGGAAGAGTAGCCTTTTTACAGAAGACYATTTCTTTTCCTAAAATATCAGCTACGCTACGTAATTGGCGCGACAGTCATTACGCTGGTGTAATTATACAGTTACCGACATTATTCAGAAGGACATAAACACAGCTGAGCAGTTTGGTCCATGACATCGTCCCTTCCAAGAACCCATCTACAAACCCCCATTTTTCAGATTTAATTGACCTCCCCATTCTCTGGTTTATCTTGTTCGGGGGTAGGAGCCGAGGCAGCCAGCAGCTTTCCATACAGCACATGTATACGGGTTAGATGTTTTCGTGTTGGCGGTGGCTTGAGCATCCTGACCGGCCTGGTGGGGACTTTTGCTAGTGAGCAGGGCAGGAGGAGGGACCACGAAGTCCCCGCTGGCTTCCACCTCAAACTCCAGCTCTGCAACAGCCGCTGGGCAGCACAACTGGTGGTACAATGGGCCGGTGCAAGCACCAAGTTCAGTGCACCCTCTTGGCTGCTGCCTTGCTTTTGGTGTGTCGGGGCGGTGGTGGCCGTGGTGTGGATGCTGACCCTCCCGCTGCCRCCTGGCACGAGGACACACAGGGACCATCAGACACCCCACAGGGCACTGGCACGGTGGGAGTGATGTTTAAGGTGAAACAAGCCTTTGGGGAGGGGTCTTTCAGCAGTGCTGGAGGCAACATTAATTAATTGATGGTACCATGCAAGAAGTCCAGAGGGACCATCCTTTGTTAAACAAGAGCAGCCAATTTATCAATGCAGGTATACAGCAAAATCCTATTTTCAGCAAGCCACTGAGCCTGTCCATTCTGTTTTATGATCACTGTGTGCAGATATATAAAAGGCAGCTCCATAAAGAAAACTTCCTTAGAAAAAAGACTCTCATTTCTCCAGCACCGCCCAAGCAGCCCATGATCAGCTGCAGCTGGAGCCCCTCATCCTGGCCCTTGTCCTGCAGCCAGGCAGCACCTGAGGCACATGCTCAGCTCTCCCCTGCTCCGTTGTGCACCCTGGTTGTTGCTGAGCCTGCTCCCACGTGGGTACCAGGTAAGAGCATGGCGATGTGCTCCAAAACTGAGTGGTTTGGTGCTTGAAATCCCCATCGAGGGTTGCTGGGGTTGCAGAGCAGTTCCCGTGGGATAGAAAGTCTCTTCTTCTCTTGCACAGCCTGGCACCCAAGCCTGCGGGGTTGTGTGGCAGGGAAAACTATCGCACACTGGTAACCGTCATGGGCGAGGACCTGACCCTTGCCTGAGCTCACAGTAAGGAGTTTGCAAAATACGATCAACAAGGTTGTATTACTTTAGGAAGGAGACTGCTAAAGGGACAAGCAATGGCTGGTGGAAAAGGCTGTGGAGAGGGTAATGGGGTTGGGTAAGATGCAAACTGCTGATTTTTGCCAAGAAGGGGTTTTGGTTAGAGATGGGGTGAGCGTGGGGAATCCCGGCGGTCRCAGCCGATGGAGGGAGCCTGCGGTGTCCCCTGCGCTAGAGGTTTTGTAGAGGGAATTTGCGCAAATGTTTCTGTTTGAGAGCTGAAAAAAAGGCCTCCCAGTGAAAGAATGAGAGAGATATTGATTTAATTTATCAGCTTAATCTATGATATTATGTCTGTAAGTACTCTGATGGGGGACATGTTGCTTAAACCTAGGGGAAGACATAACTGGAATTTGTCGTGTAGATGAAATTGGAAAAATCCCTACCTGAAACCAGGCTAAACAGCACGGAGGGATTTGGGGATTTCCACTGGTGGGACCTGCTTGGCAGGGCTTCCCCAGGGCTGTCTCCCAGGGGAGCCGAATAGCTTTCTGGAAGGGGCTTTTATAGCCAAAACCCTCCTGGGCTCACTTTGCAGGCAGTGGGATTTGACCTGTGATCTTCAATACATCACGGGAAAGGAGGTGATCTAGTGGTCCCATCTGGCCTTAAAACTGTGAGAAACTCCTTAAAATCTGTCTGTGCACACTTGCCTGAGCTCAGTGCCTGCTACGCTGGGAGTGACCGTGATGGGAGAGCTGAAAGCACTTCCCCCATGAGCCCGATAGCCCGGCCGGCTCCCGAACCCTTGCTCGGTTTTACTTGCCAAAAACGTGTTGCTGTTATAAACAACAGCAGCGTCAATGATGAAGTGAGGAAGCGGCCAAGGAGACTATCAAAACACTGCATCCTTCACAAAATACTTTCCCAGGGCTACAAAAGCAAGCGGAGATGAAAGCTGAGCGGGAAGCGGCACGGGTTCCCGTGGGCCAAGGCGGAGGGAGCTCCCCGCTGCGGGGCAGGGCTCACGTCTGGGGTGAAAAAGCCCCTTTTGGAGGACAATGTGTTGGTTTTTTTTTTTTTTTTTTTCAGATGAGACCCACCCAGGCTCTGTTTGCTCTTGGTTTGCATCACAGCCAGCGAAACCCTCGCAGAGGAGAGAAAGCAGGCAGTGGGAGAGGRTAAAGACACTGATGCTATCTACCGCCTCGGATAAAAAATGGGTGGTTTGGTTCATTCGTTGTGTTGGGATCTCAAATGAGCATCAGATCTCATCGCATGCTCTCACCTCTTTTCTGAACTGAACCGGTKGTAAATGTGTCTGAGCCGCCTTGTCACTGGGATCTAACTGGGGAGCGGGCAGGCAGGACTGTCAGTGTGGTGGTCCCCAGCCAGCATCGCTGGGATCTTTCCCTGACATGGCTTTGGGGAGAGCGTGACACTTGTCCCCGTGCTATGCCAGGGTTGTGCCTCTGGGCTGCAGGGGTGTAGGGGGGGTTCAAACTCGCACAGACTTTGGTGGGATCTCCATGGAGCAGCACTGCAACCTCCAGGGAAAGAGCATGATGTGCTTCCACCTCCCGCTACAAAAATCCAGAGGCTTGAAAAGCTAAGCTGGGTCATTTTGCTGTGTTTACTGTTCCTGCCTTCTATCAAAGCCCTTTGCCATTTACTCAAGTTTCCTTATCCAACCCGTGCATAAAAGCTGGATAGCAGACTGACACAGCATGTAAAGTCCTCTGAGCAGGGAGAGCAGGAACATCACATCATCGTGTTAGCACTGATCTGGAAAGGACAAACGCCAGCAGTACTGGCTTCATGTGGAAACCGCAGCTCGAGCCATATGCTCAGCTGGGTTCCTACGGAGGAGATGGAATTCACTGGCTTTTTACTAAAATACGTAATTCCTCTCTCTCCGCACATTTGTTTGTTGGGTTTTTTGTTTGGAAATTCAAAGAGTGATCCTGCCAATAAAACTAATTGAGGAATTTGTTAACTGTTAGCAATGTCCACAACAAAAGAAGCTGGCCCTGGTGCTACCCAAGCCGCCGATATCCTTCCTGTTGAAACAGGGTTTCCCACAAGCCACGTTGTGCTCTTGCTCCAATGCTGTGGCTTGGCCGCTCTCTCTGCCTGGGACACGTGCTGCAAAACTCTCAAATGTTTCAAAATATATTGACCACAGGCTCCATCCCTGGGGAAGCCATCAGCAGCTCATTGGGGTAATTACGCTTGGGCTCCCAGTACAAGGTTTGGTCTAATATTTGGGCAATGAGAGACAGTGCACCCCACGAGCTGGGTAAGCCCAATGCAAAAGGGTTTTTTAGTCTATGGGGAAGTCGCTACCTTCTCGTAGCTTGTGCTGCTGATCATGGGTCCTACAAGGCGTCCACCCATGAATGGAGCCAGAGGATGCACGGGATGGCACGTCACTCAAAAACCCACCCACACAACTCACCTGACAAGATGGAGGCGACGGCGGCGATGATGAAGGAAACGATGACTCCGGGYCCCGCCATCTCCTTGGCCACCAGGCCGGACACCACGTACATGCCGGTGCCCACACAGCTCCCGACGCCGAGGGAGATGAGGTCGAGGGTGGTGAGGACCTTGGCCAGTCTGGCACCCTGGGCAGTGGCCGTCCCCGTGCCCTCCAGCATCGACTCCACGGGCTTGGTGCGCAGGACGCGCGTGCGCAGGGCATGGCCCGCCGCCCCCCATGGCACCCGCCGGGGGTCCAGGCGCGAGAAGAAGCGGCTCATGGCTGGTGCTGGGCTCGGCGGAGGTGGGTCACGGACGGTTTCGGCAGCACCCACTCAAGGCTGCAGCCGCATCTCCCTCCTGCGCTGGTGGCCTGGCTGCAAGAGACAGGAACACGGTTTTCAACCGAGAAGCAAAGAAAGAGGGATGTGCTCCACATGAAGGAACCAAAAGGGGCCCCYGAGCTGGTTTCTGGCTGGGCTCCAGCGCTGGGAGAGCCCTGGGGGCTGAGGGGAGCTTTGCTTTCACCAATGCTGCCGCTCCAGAGAAATCTCCTTTCCCCATCCCAATTGTTTTGTACAACAGAGATGCTCTGCGCTCTTTATGTTTGTCTGCATGGTTTTAGCCCCAGTTATTAATACAGCCCCATAAGCAGCAGGAGCCAGATACCCTCCACGTGCCCATTACGTGGCTTAATCGCTACCGAAAGTGATGATGGTTATGTATAACCATGAGGTGCTGGTGGCCACCGTGGCACCTCGGGTCCCGGTGGGGACCAAGCCCGGCCCCAAGCTCAGCAGCACCGCTCTGTGTCCTGGGAGTGGGGATGCTCCTGTGGGCACCGTGTGTCAGCCCACCATCGCCGTGCCCATCCACGTGGGACCTTCTGCGGGACATTGCTSTGCTCCATCTGCACTGCAAGAAAAAGAGAGTCTGGAACCGTAGCTCTGCTCCTATATCCAGCGCGTTGAGACTGCTGCCTGCCTGTGCCGGGCTGCGGCTGGCTGCAGGGCTTGATCACCATGAACTGGCCCTTACAGGGACAGGTGATTTTTTTTTTTTTTTTTGGTGCTATAGAAGTTGACTCTTACAGCTCTCCGGCTATTCCGGTTGGTTTTTCTTTTTGCGTGCTACCACTATCCTAGTGAATGGATAAATGGGAAAGTTTTAAAGGGTGCTGCTTGTTCAGGTCCCAGTGAATCATGCAGTTAAAAAAAGTCCTCGGTGTGGTTTCTTCATTCAATTTATCACTTCATTTTTGTAGTTATTTAAATATTCTTTTAGGAATACTTTTWATTTTTTTTTCCCATTAAGAGATGTTGTTTTTCTGGAGTAACTGCAACAAGCTTTGGGGTCCGGCTTCTGCGTGGTTAATGCAAGCYGAGAGAGAAGCTCAGCAGAAGCTTTAAGACTGTCTTAAAATTGTCTTATGAGTCCAAATAATGAGATTGTCTTAAAAATMATGAAATTATCTTGTTTTGCTCTTTCTCTGAAAATCATATTTTCAAGAACTATTCAGCAACTGCCATTTTCCACTCTCTGCTGTTTTTTTAGCAAACCGTGTGGTTCTCAGGTGAGCTCCTAATACCAGCAGTAATGACTTCCTAGTGACAAGTGATGACTTCTTGACTTTCAGGAAAATAACAAGAATTGACAATCTCTGAATGCTAATATAAGGGAACAGAAAAAATGGTTTATTAAATACGAATTTTAGCCTGGCAGCTTCCTTCTGTAAATACAGATTTTTTTTTTAATTTTTTTTTTTAATTGCCTTGAAGACTAAACAATTATTTTTCCATCTTTACATCCAAAACAAATTACATTGTGTCTACCAGGCAGCCTTGTGTTGCTGGAGTTTATTAAATAAAACACAGCATTCATTTCATGTTTTGGTTGATCACAGTTCAAATTGTGCTGACTTTTTACCTCGAGCAATCACAAGCTGAAAGGCTGGATGTTCTAGCTAAGAATAATAATAAGGAAAAATTGTTACCGCTCTTGAGCAAATTTGCATCTTTGGGTTGAGAATAAAGACTGGGTATGGCTTTTGGGTTGCTCAAGGAGTCAGCTGGTTTGTGGCATGGGCTGGATCTCAGGTTAGGTTTTACTTTCTGGTTTAAATGAAGGTTTGTGTTGGAAGGGGGCAGCTGAGCCAGAGCTCGGWGGGTCTGTGCCAGCTGGGACGAGGCAGAGCAGCCCTCGGGGCAGTGTGCCCATGTGCTGGTGCCTCCAGGGTGGCTCTGCTTTGCCAGGGCTGTGTTTCGGCCATGGAGGAAATAACTCCTCTAACCAAAGTGATCACTACCCAAAATTCATCCTCCTTTTATCCAAAGCACAGCATTTCTGAGGCACAGGCTGGCAAAAAGGTCTTGCTGCCCTTCACCCAACCACTTCATAGAATCATAGGGTCATTAAGGTCGGAGAAGACCTCTAAGATCATCAAGTCCAACTACTTCCCATCCTTTATTTAATTATTTTCCTTACTGGGACTTTATAGATGCTCCTAGTTGAGTTTGAAAGAATGAGGTTGCTAGGCTTAGGTTTGCACCAAATTGACTTAACCAGCCAAGAAGCTGGGCAGAAGTATCCRTCTGGTTTTTGAACTGTTACAATCTGGATGCCCTTATCGCTGTGCAATTTTTTCATGTAGTTTGTACTGTAAGAAAATATCTTTCCCAAGTGAGCCCATCCTTGGTTTACTCATGGCAAAAACCTGTTGCAAGGTGAAAATAATAGATACTGAAGAGTCAGCTCTTAACTCTTGTAAGGAAAAGCATAATGAGAGTCAATGGCTGGAAGTTGAGGCTGGACAAATAAAAGTTGGGTGATTAACTACGGGAAGAGATGAACACTGTGAAGAGCTGATTTGTGTCTCTTGATGTCTTTATACCATGTCTGGATGTTTTTGTGAAGGCTGTGCTTGTCACAGAGAAGCCGCTGGGCCACCAGAAGAGGTAGGATGGTGTGGGATGGAGGTGCCAAGGCTGCAGGCTGGTCCTTGGTCCCATCACCAGCTCTGTGCTTTGGCCCGGGCAGAGCTGCCCTGTGTTTTAAGGGGGTTGGGACTGATGGGGTTTGAGATCGAGAGTTTTTCATCATCTTGTCTGCGGTGTCCRTGGGTGGCTGATCAAGGGTTTGGGAAGGGTGGCCTATGCTCAGGTCTCGCTGGAGGGATTCACATCCACACCAGAAAAATTAGTGCATCTCCCAAACTGAAGAGAGCTGAGCACAACTGATTCAGACAGCCCAGTTCACTCTCAAGGCACATCAAGGTACAGAAATTACTTTCTCACTTTTTGCAAAGAACCTCMAGGGAAGACATGACAGTCTTGTCCAGGAATAATTTTTAACTGCTAAAATAATGAAAAGCTTAAATATTTTAAATGGTTTAAATTTAAAGGAGGAACTGGCTGGTGGATCTGTGATGTGCCTAGATTTAGGCTGCTGAGCTGTTCCAGCTGCCCGGGGCCAGGCTGGGACCAGGTTCTCCTGCGTGGCTGCCCAACGTAGCCCTGGGATTCATACAACCTCTCCTGAGTCACCAAGGGAAAAAAAAACTCTAGAACATCTGAAACAAAATAACTTTATAATTGCTGCTATATTCAGTTAAAGTGATCATTTGAAACTGTTCCAGATGTTTAAGTGAGATCAGCATATTGCTGCTCTGTAGCTTGGAAAACATCCTCTCACTCCACTTAAAGCCATAAAAAAAAAAAATCTCATGGATGGCAACCATTTACATGGGGCAGAGACGGTTCGTTTCTGCCCCGCTCCACTAACCTTGGCTAGCTAGAAGCACACAGCGAGAGGGAAGGAGAGTTTTCACTTGTGGTTTTTCTCTGCTCTCTTCATTATAAACCCGGGAAGCTTAAGGGAGCTGTGGCTCGGAGGGGGCAAGCCCGACTGGGGGAGCTGCAGCCGGGTTTCGGAGCTGTGCAGCTCTCCATCATCAGGCAGTCTGGGCTGGTTTTTCCCGGCTGCCGCCTCACTGGCTGGCGCTTGCTGCTTGTTAGCAACCGCTGTTTGTACCGAAACACTCTTCTTCATTAGGGTAAATTAGCTAAAACAGCAATCAAGTCGGAAGGAGAGGCCTAGGTATTTACAGGCATGGATCTTCCTTAGTGTCTAGGTTGGTGCTGAATTATTCGTGATGGAAAGCTGCTTTCTGCCGGCTGCACCGTGCCGGTGCGATGCAGCGCGGTGCCCCGCAGCCCCCGGCATTGCCATCGTCACCCCCCGCAGTTCCAGCTTCCCCAAACAAGTTTCCCCATACCTCATCTGTGCTTTGGGATGGCTTATTTGATTTTTCTGTTAATGGCTCCCCTCCTTCCAGGAATCCATAGGGGTATCCTTATCTACTAAAAAATGCTGGCAATGCAACAAGAAACAGAACATCGATGGTGATAAATGAAAAAAGAGAGCTCCTGTTGGTGTACTGATAGAAAGCCAGGCAGGGGCACTCGTTAAGAGGAAAAGGTTGGATTTCCTCCGGTTTTCATGGCTCACGGAAGTAATTACTACAGAGAAAAACTTGCTGATATCCCAGCATGGCCCTGGCATGGGGGACAGCAGGGCCCCATTTGCCGCAGGGTTTTTTATGGGGAAAGCCCCTTACTCCTTGCCCAGGGGAGGTGTACCCCCGAAATGCAGGACTGAAGCTGGTTCCTACCAAACCCCGAGGCGGTGCCTGCTGCGGACCTCAGAAATAATAATACAGATGTTTCCAGTGCAGGAGCAACAGCCCTCAGACCCCCTGGCCGCTCTGCGTAGGGGCTGCCCRCGGAGCTGGGCTGCAGCATCCCCCCCGGGGACAGGGAGCCCCAAAGGCTCAAGGGGATGCACGAGGTGGCTCAAGACGATGCAAGAGGCAGCTCCTGGCAGCAAACCCGCTGCAATCCCAGACAAAGGACAAAAGAAAGAGGAAGAAACGTGCTAGCCTGACTTCTTTGCTCCCCCTCCCCTTTTTCTTTTAATTACTAGCTCGGTAGCGGTGAGGYGGACTTGTATGGACACAAGATACTGAATTTCATTACAGCTCCTCCAGCAGGCAGAGAAATGACGTCAGCGGTGTGATAYGGCGCAGCGGGAGTCAGGCAGCAGCTCCGGCGGCCGCCGACCGGAGGGATGCCTTCTGCCGGGGCTGCTCGTCATGTTAATGTTTTCMTTGCGAATGCGATTTGATTTGGAGTTTTATGTGCTTGTTTTTACAGTGTTGATCCCCAGCCGGGCTGCCACTGGAAAAGCTGGCTCTGCCTCCGTCATCAGCCCTCCTTAAAGGGATTTAAAAGCCAGGCACGGAGCCGAGAGCGAGGGCTGGTCCCGGCGCCGCTCACGTGGGTCTGGCTTCAGCAATCTGGCCTTGTGCCTTTGCTGTTAATTTGGCGCTCTTTTATTTTTAATCTTTCAATTTTTACCTCTACTTGAGCAATTCAAGTGGAGCTGTGGTTAATTTAAACTAAAATTCTCGCTAAATTAAACTAGTGATATATTTCAGGCTTAAGACCAACTTTCTRTGTTGCATCAACTAAAAAAAAATAGGTTCAGGGATTTTTTTTGTGTCTTTATAGCAAAATGGAAGTGGAGTGGTTGAACAGTACTTTTCTGTGTTATTTCCATCTCTGTTACTTTAAGTGCTTTACCAATGTCAGCACTGCTGTAAAATGGCTAAACATCATGATCTTCTTTTGACAAATAGGCAAAATAAAAGAAGAAATATTTAACTTGACCAGAGGCGTAAGGCAAGGGTGCCACGCATCCAGAGCCAGCCCCCRGGAGTCCTTAAATTTTGTATTCTAGTCTCTAGTGCAAGAAAGAGTCAAAAGAGCATAGAYGTAATCCAGTAAAATAATTAGCATGGACATAGAGATTACCCTTTTTGCCCCTCTCCAGCCTCCACCGTAAACCTGACACAGTGTGTTGGTTTACCTGCTGTCTTCTCTGGGGAGAGACTGGGCTGCCTGAAAAACCGGGGAAAAGGYGGAGGGAAGGACGGGAGAGATGTCAAATCTCCCTTTTGCCTTGCAGCTGGTGGGTCCCAATTCCAAAGCTGAATAGCTAATTCAGTATTTAGGCACCGACCTTTGGGCACCGTGTCCATGAAGGYGAGCAATGAGGAGGTTTAGGTGGCCGAGTGCTCATCTTCCTGCCTGGATGAGGGATAGGTGGGAGMTGAAGTAACACATTCAGAGGTGGAATTGGAGCCGGTCACAGTGAAGGCCAGCAGATCCCTTGATATTGGGTTGTTCTAAACTTTGCCAGGGTTAATTACATGCCAACCTCACAAGCAGTTGGTCCAGGCTGTCAGGATCCCTTGGGATCCTCTGGAGCATCAGGCTAGTGAGAAACACCTCTGGGGCTGGAGGGATYGGTGTTTTCCTCCTTCCTAGAGGCTGGATGTGTTTGGAGGTAGCACCTATAGCTCTTACAGCCTGCAGGGGATGGAACCCAAATGCACCGTTTGCCCTTTCCGAGATGCTCAAGGCGCGTACCCTCCCCTTAGACAGTAAATCCACCTCCCCAAGACATCAGGTTTTCTGCTGTCTTTCYCCCTTGTGCCTGTAGAAGGCAGTCCTATGCCTGGCATTTTGGTTTTCCACTTGTTTTCTGCCCTTTTTSTATGGGTACCAATGATTCCTCATGGTGCAGAGTGGCGTAGGACTGAGTGCAGGGTACTTACGACAGATACAACAGTCTGTGAGTGCCGAGCTGTAAGCAATGCAATATGCATGAAGTGCTCCATTTGTGTTTGCAAAAAAGCTATTTAATCACCAGAAGAAAAAAAAAAAAAAAAGAGAGAGAATTACGGAGAAAGAGGTATAATCAATTTGCACATTTTCAAAAAGGTCTAGTTTGTCATTGTTGTCTTGAGATGGCAAAGTAAAAGCCTTAAAAAATGTAAMGATACTGCTAATGCAGGGAAATGACAAATCAATTGATGGGTGAGCTGAGCAGGARATGGGGAACCAGGAACTTCTTGGAACTGCTCTGACTGGCTCCCTCTATGAGAGTGATGAAACCACATGAAATTAGTAAATTTGTTCCTCCACCAGTAAAAAGGAGAAAGTAGCTACCTTACAGAAGTGGATGAGTGGTTAATTCAGTTGGRTTTTCTAAGGAAGCGGAAGAGAAACCATGCTAAAAACTATTAACACTCCCCTAGCYGTACCTTGTTGAAAACAATATTGCTTTTGTTCCTGCCCATGGTCATCTGCAGAAGGACCCCTGTGGCTCTATGCACCTTCAAGCGCTCATTTGTGGCGGCCGCGTGATTTTGCACTTGAAGTGCGGATATTTATACCAATGCTCATGGCTATCGGATACAGCCTCCGCCATCCTTTTGCAGTCAGGAGCCATGGCATGACCGAACAAATTAAACTCCTAAAGGAAGTTGTGCTCGCAGGTCTGGGTGCTCAGATTGTTTCAAGGACTAATGTGCTGACCTCTGAAATCCAGGCATTTAAAACACTACGAGCCGGGTGCCCAGGAACCGAGATTCATCTCATGTGCTGGYACGTACTTCTGCAACCTTCCCTCAGGTTTTGGTAGTAGCAGCTCCAGACCCTGAGCTGTCACAAGGGGAAAAAGGCATCTTCCTGCTAGTATGGTATCTCCTCCGGATGACAGTGAGTTGCCTGGTTGCAATGCTAGGTAGATATTGTTCTAGCAGTACGATTGCTGTTGGCATCAGCAGAGAGGTTGCCTTGCATTTGCAGCTCTGGGTTTTTTCCTATTTTTGGGGTAATGGGTTCTACTTTCAGTAACTACTGCTTTGACGAGATACACATTTGCTGTAATGAAACTCACTGCCAGAGTGGACAAGGCTGCCTTTGTATCACTGAAATGTTTAGACCCGGGTTACCAGACAGTCTCTTCTAGAATTATACTAATTTAAAAACTGTCTTTGCTTTAACAACATGCAGAGGAAATCTCTGTAATTACTGGGTTGTGCTTTCCTTTTCTTTCCTCTGTGGATCCATACTTTTACACTGCAGAATGAAAGTCATTACGGTTTGCTCCAGGCCAGCCATGAGAGAGAGCTTCTTTCATTTGACATAATTCACAGAATAGGTTATTTATTAATGTGTGAGACTCTCTAAACAAAATGGATTTTTACTGTTGCAAGACTCGGGCTGATGCATCATTATGACAACTTGTTTCATTTCTGGGTAGCATTCTGAATTTAAGTGGTAAAAACAGAAATTAAATTTTGCAGTAAAGTACCGATTTAACGCTTTGGCTTTGTCATCCAAACAAACAAAAAAAAATTACCTGTGTATCAAATACAGGATATGAAAAGTCACTATTTTTAAGCCTCTGTTTTTATTTTGAAGATCGGTGTTTTTATAGAGATTCCTTTATTCCCCACTAAGAAATAGTTTTTTCCCTTTCAACACTGACTCTCGCTTACCAGCAGTCTTTCTGGCTTTCTGGAATAATTTGGTAGGAGTCTGAACTGGTCTTTTACACTGTAAACACATCGGGCTTACAAACACMGTTCGGTCCTTGCCGGGTTTCAAATGCATTTTTCTTTTGTGTGTGCGCATGGTCTCATTAATTACTTATCGTGTTCCATCAGCAGTTATACAAGTGTAATTGATTATGCCTCGCTGCCCCATTTCCATGATTTTGGCTATCAGCTAATTAATGCAGGCGAAGTTCTCAAAGAAACACTTTCCTCAGAAGAAGCTGGAAAGACACATTCTTCAATCCCGAGCCTACTAAAGGCTCCAGAAGAAGCAATAGTAGTATATGCAAATCAATGGGGGTTTGTTGCACATGAAAAAGGGAGCCTAGAGCTGYGGGGTAATTTGGCAGGTTGTAGCCTGTGTCACTAAACTCCTCAACAGAAGTGTGAGGTAGATTCAATGCACTTCCAAAGAAGTGAATAGCAGCTCCTGCKGCTTTTATTACATGTTTGGCTGCTTATTCTTATTATTCACTAGGACAAAAAATCCTTGCCTTACATGAGTAATCCTCCTGCATTTCAACACAACCGATTATATGAGTAATGTGAGCACAAGTTGATCAAAGAAGATGATTTAGAATAGAGTTTCTGTGTTTAGTCATTTATCATCATCAGCCAGGCAAATGCACTGCAACACCGAAGCGGTGCGGAGTGTGAGTAATACCTGGCATTGTAGCATGAGGGCTTTCTGACATTYCCCAGTAAGTGAGTTACGAATGCACACCTAAGACTAAAGCAGCATCTAGGATGGTACTAGTGAAGCAGAATTAAAAGAACAATTATATRTTCTTAAAAATGCTAGTAGCATAAAAATTAGGGTATTATAATATTCCTGAGYGAGGCACACACACTGCCCGGAGATGTCCTTGTGTAGCAAGGGRATCAGCATGAGCCAACACGATTACCTTTAGCTTAAAATTTGCTTGCCATTGAAGCCCTGGTAGCTAATTGCATATTTGYTCTTAGCATCCCTTCCCAGTGAGACCCCAAAACCCAACATCTTTCACTAAGGCAACACATTTTGTCTCCCAGCTACAGTAAGTAGTGTCTCCCCATGGTGTGCTGCCCTGCCTGGCAAGCGTAACTCGACTGGTGTGCCCRCACACAATTAAGAGCAGAGAGTAGAGTTGCTGAAATATTGTTGCTGTAGTTCTTGCTTGTGCTGGAGCTCTCAGCCAAAGGAACTTGACATATTCCTTCTTTCTGTCTTAATTTACTTTGTGCAGAGCTGGTGACCCTAGTTATKAATGGCGCATCTCCTGGTCCCTGTTGCTTCCACAGCCAGTTAATGAGTGGAACACACCTGCTGTTGTCCAGGTGCCTTAGACAAGGCACTGGCACAACCAGATGCTTCCCGAGCACCTCGCTGCGGYGCTGGAGCGGCACAAGACCTGTCGCCAACATTTTCTGCCTGTTCCCAGCCGAGGATGAAGGACAGGCAGGAGAATCATACATTTCCTTCACTTTCAGACTAGGGTGTCCAAATCCTACCTGGAGGCCACCCTGGCATTGCTGAGCACCACGGAGCAGTTGCTCATTTAGTATGACTCAACAGGTCCGTCATTAAGACCTGGTTCAATAATGCTCAAGCACACATTTAAAGCTAAGTTTTAATTGTGCTGCCGTGGGTGGAACGTGCCCAGATGTACAAGTGGTGTCTCAGCACAAGGGGGTGTCTCCATCCTCAGGTTTAAAAAACTATGTTGAGTAAGACCCARCCCACAGTCAGGGAGCTGAGGACCTGCAGGAGGAGTGGACCAAACCACCAACGTAGGTCACGGTCACCAACAAGCTGCCCTCAAACCCACACACTTGGTTTTATAGACGTTTACCTAAAGTTTCGACACAGATACCCCCATAGACACTTGTAGCATGGCAGCAGTAACCCATTTGCCTATAGGCAGCAAACCACTTGATCCTGTAACTCTGTCCTCTCAGAATTAGGATGTGGTGCTTGAAAAACCTGCACCRCAAAAGCTCTTCTTCTGTTCACCTGCCAGGTAGATTTAATTTATGGTATCACGTATTTCAGTAAATTATTGATACAGTCGCTGTGCAGAGGAACAGAAACAATAGTCATGTGCTGCATGGCTCCACCTCACTGGTTTTGTTTCATAAGTGCCTGGGCTTCGCTCTGACAGTTTTATTGTGGGGAAAAAATAGTTTTCTCCTAGGGATGTTCCAGCCTGGTGACAGAAAGAGATGGGCTGTGGTGGCAGCGTCAACGTTAGCTGGAGCACCCAGCCCCATGCCGATGASCGCATAATCTAGATGCAGGGCTGCTATTCCACGAGCCAAGGAAACACATACAAGAGAAAAATTGCTCAGTACTGGAAGGCAGTTTCCAGCTGACAACCAGAGCTTAGCCACATTTCATTCCTTGTAAATGAAAAATGTTTTAGGAATCTCTGTGGCTCATGGATCTAAGTTAGAATCTGCTCCCATTTACACCATGGGTGGCTTAGTGAGTTCAGCAGACTCACCCTGGACTGGAGTGAGACTCTGGCYAGGTTTTCATATCCATAGGAAGCAGCTTAAAAATGCCTACTATATTTCTTAACTCTGGATCCTTTTGCATCCCTAGACCTACCGTCTTTCACAAGAATGACAAGTTCAGGCCCAACCATGGCTTTATATTTTATAGAGAGCGCCAATCTGGGAGTGATTTTTTTTTTATTATTTTTTTTTTAATCAATGTGAAAGACACAAATGCTACCCACCTGTTAATGTTTTTTTTGTGTGACATAGGGATCCCACCACCACACACGGATAACGTATTTGATTCTTTTTTACATTCTTCCATTTTTATTTTTAAAATGTCTTAATAATCCAAACAACAACATGTTGCTTAAATATATACATTACGATGATCTTAATAGCTCAGGTGCTCTGAAAGCAAAGTTTTGATTATTTGGGCGCTAAGAAGTCTGAGGGACTAAGTATATTCTGTTACAGACTACTCTGTTACCCTCTTTTTTTTTTTTWATGAAGAGCCTAGGATTGTATTTCTGTTTGTGTAAGTTCTTGCCACCCTATTTGCTTGAATGTTGCAGGGCTTCACAGGAAAACCATTAATTTAGCCATTGAGAGGTTATCGTGTTCTTATTGAATTTTCTAGAAAAACTCCTGTTGCCTTCAAAGGAAGATGGATGAAATCTTATTGCATGTATGTGAATTCAGAACTGAGAAAACAGACTGTCTAGTGCTCAGGAAGGAAGTAGTGTCAAGTCAGCCTATAAATATATCCTTTAAAATATTTTGGGCTGGAATCCTTTCTGATACGATCCAGAGTCTAAGACTCTGAAAGTCCATAAAGAATGTATTTTCATAATTTTCATATGATCCTAAAAAATTAGAGAAGGGTAAGATATGTCTTGACATGGGAGTCATGACTGACTCCCTAAGGAGAATGATTTATGCTTTAAATTGCTTCACTTTACTGCAATATGCACAAAGAAAGAGATTATTTTTAGGGAGAGCTAAGTAATGCACAAGTTGGAAAATTGGGAGATTCAAAACGTAAGTTGGTCAGTCATTTGTTCTGCTTTTGGTATGTGGTCAAAAATCCCATCTGCTGGGAATGTTGTACTTGTCTAGAGGGGAGGCTGGGGCACCTGGGAGCAAAGCTGTACATCTCTGTGCCTAACTTGGGGAATTAAGGATCAAAGGTATCATTAAGTCCACCGAGTTCATTTTGTCTGAATTGCAGGCCATTAGCTTCCAGGCAATTACTCCTGCAGTGAGCCCAATGACTTGCTTTGGCTAAGTTGCATCTTTTGGGAGGACATCAAGTCTTGACACAAACAGATGGAGAATCCAGCAGGTTTTCTGATAGCTCCTTCATCAGGTCATCAGCCCTCCGCTGTTCAAAATGTGATACCTCACTTAAATCAGAATGTTTTGGCTTTAGCATCTCGGTGCTAGTTCATGTTGTGCCTTTCTTTGGCAGACGGAGGAATAACTCAGTGCCTAGTAATTTCTTTCYGTAGAGGCTCTTAGATTCAAGAATCAAGTCACCTCCCACCCTCCTTTTTAATGAAGTGAGTTGCTCAGGTGCTGTTGTTCCTCCATTGTAAGGGCCTTTCTCTGGTCTTTGACAGGCTTTGACTTTTCTTTCTTTTATTATTTTTTTTTAAATATCATTTTTGTTGATGTCTACTGTATTCTAGCAGTCTCAGTTTCCAAGGGCTGAGGTAAAATTTCCTTCCTACATCTTCCCTTACTGAGCAGCAATTGAATGAGGCTTTTTTTTCCTYGGTCTTGTTCAAAGGCTTGTCCTATTGCAGGTATTGCCTCCATCCTGTCTTCTCAGATATACGTACTGTACATTYGACTTTACTTTGAGAGGACCCAAGATTCTTTGTCAGCATCATTTACTACTCATWAGAGACTGTTTTGTTGGCAAAGTTCAGCGCCTTTGACAGATAAAAATGGGAAATAGCACTTGGGCCTTGGATCCCTGCAAGAACCCCTTACTCCTCTGTTCTCRTGCAACAAGGATTCCCCAAGGAGCAGTATGTTTTAAGAACAGATAATTAGTCAGTTTAATCTAGGTAACTTTTCACTCTAATATTGTTTTTGGCTTGTTTGAGGTTTTTTGTTTGTTTACAGTATGTTGTTCAACTACGGTAAGTCATATGCCTTAGCAATGTGTACCAATAAAATGAACACATGTAAATATCTTTAGCAATCAGACTTTCAGTCTCCTAATAGTTTTTGGGCAATTAAACAAATGCCTTGGCATGCTAAAATGTACTTGCCTACTACTTAGGGACACTGGGAGGATTAATTAGTTAATATGCTAGATTAAAACAGACATGGCCCTTTTGAGCCAAAAGTCTCCTCTGGGGTCGGCAAAAGTAATACTGCTTCGTACTCCTCCTCAGAGGCTGTGTTGATTTAGGAAGCGCTACATGAGAGCTCTCTAGGTACAGCCTGTGACAGGAAGGCACTAAGTCGATCTGTATAAACTAGCATTTAATAGGCCACAAGACCTGATCTGGAAAGCAATTCTGAGAAAAGAGATTAGGATTTTCAATACAGTGATGCTGAAGCACACCTACCCGGGGCGGAGGCAGGTAGACGKGTGGGATTAGGTAGTTTGAAAACACCCGTGTGGAATCGATAAACAGCAGCGAGGTGACGTAAAAAGGAAGCTAACTCCATTACCAGCCTCTAAGTCAGAGGGAGTTTTGCAGGCGCCGGCGGGAGGACGGAGCCGTCAATCGGGTCCGTGTGCGTGGGCCAGCCGCCTCCGTGGGGGGAGGCCTCGGCGGGGCCGGGGGCCGCCTGCGCCCGGGGCCGCCCCGTCGGGGCTTCAGCACCGMGGACAGCGCCCGCCCGCCCGGCGCTGCCCGGCCCCACGCGTGACCCGGCCCCGGCCCCCGCCCGCCACCAGCACCCTCCGGTGCCGGGTCTACCCTGCCCTCGCGTCCTTGCCCGCCTCCCTCTCGGTTTCTTTTCTCCCTATTGCCCCCCTGGCCGCAGCGTCCCGACCTTCCCCTCGCGTGTTTTGTGCCGTAACCTGTAGCGAGAGCCGTCGCTTCGGTCAGGCCACCCGGTTATTTCTCCTCTCACTCTGTTTTTCCCTCTTTCCTATCAATCCCGTGCTGTCAGCCCTGACGCCCCCACCTCCCACTCGGGGTGAGTGCCCCGACAGTTTGTAAACACGGGGCCGCAGCCTGGCCGCGGCAGTGGGACGCCCAAGCGGGTTGGGGTCCCCCGGAGTCGGTCCCCCGTGCCCCCCGCACCCCGAGAGGCTCCGAGCCGCTCCCCCCCCCACACCCCCCCACTCCGGGCAGGAGGATGGCAGCGAGGGGAAGCGCCTTCCTTCCCCCCCTCCCTCCATCCCCCTCCCTTCCCCTCCCCGGGGGTGCGGGGCACTCACCGCCGGGCGCGGAGGGCAGCGGGCGGGCGATGCTGCGGAGCTGCCGCGGGCGCGCACCCCGGCGGGGGCGGCTGCGCTGCTGCAGCCGGCGGGGGGGGGCTGCGCTGGGCACCGCCGGCCCCGGCTCCCGGCCGCGCACGCAGGGCGGAGGGAGGGAGGAGGGATGGAGGGAGGGAGGCGGGAGGGAGGGAGGAGGGCGCTGCAGCTCCTCAATTATTCAGCGCCTCCCCCCCCTCCCCGCTCTGCGCCCTCCCCGCCTGCCGCATGTCATCGCCCGGCAATACCCACGGGTCGAGTCGGGCCGGGCCCGAGAGACCTCCTTGCACGGGGCTGTCAGCCCCACGGCCACGTCCCCACCCATCGAGTCCTCTCTGCCTGCCCAGGTGTCCTGAGGGCTGCGGGCCGCCTCTCCCAAATTGCCTGGCTGCTGAAAAATAACTCTCCTGGCTGCCTCCTCCAGAGCAGGGTTTTCCTCACYGCAGGGGCAGAGGGTGGGGAACCCCCCCTTTGTTTTCCCCTTGAGCCGCACTGTGAGATTTGGGGGCTAATACTGTAATCCCGGAACAGGCAGAATTTGAACTAAAATAATGCCTCATGTATGGCAGAGTGCCGTGATGTCCAGCCCTCTGCGTGGCCTGGCTGGGAGGAGTTAGCTTTCAGGTGCAGGGTATATTTTATAGTTTATATCCATAGCTGCTTTTGAGGGTAGCTGGAATTATTGTTCAAGATTATTCCTTATTTTTCCTTATTGCATTTTTATTTCTTGATTCTTACTATTTGGTTCCCTCTAGAAGCACTCCCTCTCTGTATCTGTATTCTTACCATTTTGACATCAAATCCAAAATGGTTTCATCTCCAGCGATGTCTGGCGAGGATCAGATTTCAGTCGCTGTTACCGCTTCATGCTATGACTTCTAACAGGACCCATTCCCGGATGCGGGGTGTGCCTCGAGTGCAGAAAGCTATTCATTCTCTAAACGCTGAAATAAAAGCCTGCTGGTAAAAATTAAAGGTGTGATCCTACAGCTTCGGGTCAGTTCGGAAAGCCAATGTCTGCCTAACGTGAGTGACCCCGACAGGAACCGCATCAATGGCAGTGACCTTCTGCGGACCTACAGACAGCAACTTGGCACAGATAAACCTAGCCGGATGTCCACGACCCTGTCTTTGCACGGGACAGAGGACCACATGTCATCACTGATTTCCTTTCCAGTCCCGATTCCTGTGGTATTTTTTGTGGCTTTCCAGACAAGTGCCCTCATTTTCCCAGTTTCTTACCAGGCCCTTTCCTCTCCCCAGCTTCTTCCCTCCCTCACAGCAGTCTCTTTGCAGCCCCCCTCTTCCCAAACAAGAACASAGAAGACCTCTCCCAGGTTATTGCTGGTCAGCAGAAGGTGTCACCACAGGATGACACAATGCTCTGKTCCCTTCCTGCGGCTCTGGCCAGCACACATCACACCATGCAGCACACAGCAGAAAAAGCCTCGCTGGAGCCAAAGTGCAGCCGGCTGATTACCCTCCTCACAACCAGAGGTTTTGAAACCCTGTTTTTATTTTGTTCCTTATTCTTTGATTGCCTGAAAGCAACACTCAGAGCTGCAGCTGCTCTTCTGTCCCTGCCTGTAGTCCCCATGCTTCCCATTTGGTTGTTGTTTCTCTTCTCGTTCRCTGGCCTCCCCCAGCTGCTTTTGCTCAGTCCGTGGACACTACACGCAGCTGGGGATGGCTGACCTCAGGAGCTTCCCTTTGACTAAATCTGAGCAAAAGAGAAAAGCTGCTCCATTTGCTATTGCATCTTGTTTTGCAGTGGGTGAAAGGAGTGTGTGAGTAAAGGACACGGGGCTGGGTGTTTTTGAAATTCGCCAAGTTTTAATGGGACTTATCTGTGTGKGGGGGTCCAAAGTCATTCGAGTCATATTTGCTCCTTGGGGCTGGCGTACCATAGCGTGGGATTGCACGCCCTGAGGGCTCATCTGCAGGCTGGTGCTATCAGCACATCTGGCCGGTTGCAGTTTGGTAGGTATCAGCAGAGAGGGGCTTTTGTGTCCTCTTAGCAAATCCATGTAGCACCCAAGTTTGTATAAATCATTCTGTGGTACCACCGTATCATCCCTGCCTTCCACCTTAMTAACCTCTACTGCTCAGACCTCTTGTTCCGGCAGACTTTACTGTAKAATAGTTTTCCAGACCCTGTTGCAGTCCAACCTTGATCTACTTTTTATATGCTTGCCTCTGTTTTATCCAGTGATACCTACAGTTAGCTACCCGAAACACCCTGCCACCGTCTTGAGTAATAAAAGGCGCAAACGTTTTGTCAGAGGGTCACTTAAGCTCTTTCTCATTAATCCTTAYCCCGTTATCATGAGTTTTGTAACTTCCAGTCTTGCAGGAAGATGAATTTCTACAGCTGCCCCTCTAACGGTGCTCTTCAAGTTGATTAAATGTGAGTCTGTCATACGGACAAAGAACTGGATGAGACCAAGCTACCCTCTAGACAAGTCCCATCAGTGCGATCACCCTCAKATTAGGGTGAAATTTCCCATAGCAGCCAAGCACACAATGATACTTTTGCAGCAGAATTTCCTCTGTCCTCGGACACTGCCTAGTTTGTAGATCGAAATAATTTCTGCCCATTTTTCTGTAACAGCAAGTGGCCGTCTGACTAGTCATTTAAAGACTTAATCCTATTTTGAATTTGACCAAGGCTTTGGCCCCAATAAGACCTTATAGCAGGGATCTCCACCAACTGCTAGCTCATTATCTCAGCTATTATCAGCATCAAATATGGCCTTTCCAGTTCCGTGGGATGTAACTTTCTTTTTTGTGACTCTGAATACACACAGGCAGAAGCCACCCGATCGATTTTCTTTCTTCCTTTTATTAAAATGTTTACCTCTCTCATAATCCCCTCATACTTGTCTCATCTGTGACTAATTAATTGTGCCATTTAAATACCATGGTTCCTGCAGTTTTCTGGGCTATTTCTTTGTCTACAGATTTTTTTATTAGGACAGTCAATATACTCTTGGCCTCCAAGTCCCTCTAGGGCTTCCAGCATCCTCACCTCGTGGGCCCTCTTTCCCTTCATKAAACCTCCTCAGAAAGAAAAGGCTAACCTCTAATTCCTTTATTTTGCTGAGTTTTCCTTAGTACTGTTTCTCAAAATGTTTTGATGTCATCAAAACTGACTAATGGGCTGTTCAAGAGAAATAGCTTGGGTTCCCTTCAGATTTACATTGGGCTCCCAACCTGTGTGCTTGGTTACCCCATCACATTTTTGTTGGTTTTGCAAAGACGCACTGATTTGCGTTATGTTTCCAAATAAAAACCTATTTGAAAAAAATGAAGTTGTAGAAGAAAAACAATCTTGGAATAAAATCAAATTCCAGTCAGAAATTGCATTTGAAATTGGTATGAGAATTGAAAATTATTATGTATTTTAAAATGTTCGCTCCCAAATTCCACTGGGCACTAACAAGGAGAAGCTGCTGCATTTTTCCCTTGTCATTTCCACGTCCGTGTGCACTGGCTGCGGTCCCTCCACCAGCTCCTGTTAGATGAGCAGGGCTGAAGGCACAGCCTCCATCACACGCTTACCATTTAGCGAAGGYGATTGGAGAGCGTCAGCTGGCTCTTAGGAAAGATTGATATTTCATAGAAAAGCGCTACTTTCGTCTGCAAGCACCAGGCTGCTTACAGGGACATCCTATTAAGCAGCCGCTGGGATGCAGTGATGGGAGCTGGTTAGACCTCCACTTGCTCGCCCTGCATGTCCGATAACTCATGTCCAMGGCTTTGGCACGCGTTCTCGCTCCAGTTTGGTCTGGGGTATCACAAGGTAACTCACGGAACAGCAGTAGCTCATGGACGTCCAGTGCAAAGTTCACTTGGTGGTGTCTCTGAGCAGAGACCAGATGGAGCCCTGCAGAAGTGCCGGTATTTTTAGAAATGTGGCCAGAATGCTTAGCCACTTTTTTTCTTACTTTTCCATCAGTTGGAACCTCAGTGAGTACCCTATAGGGGTCAGAGTGATGGAGGCATTAACRTAGGAGGATAAGAAGAGGGATTAATCTTGCTGTGACATCTCCTGTTGATGACTGGTGGTATGATGAATACCAGCGTGAGGAAGGATAGTCCTGCAATTAAAGCCCCAACTCAAGACTTAGAAAACCTCACTCAAACTACTGGCTCTGAGACCGGTTTTCTGGGCGAGCTTCATTGTTCTTTGCAGTCCTAATGCTGTGAATTGATAGTGAAAATATTGCCCTGTCTCAGTGGGTGTATTGGCTGCATAGGCTGTAATTTTTTAGGGTGAAGGACTGTCTCTACGTGCTTTATGGGACCCTGACCTCGCTGGGGCAATTCAGCTGGGCAGATGAAAGAAAGTGCCTGGAGTGGTGAGCTGCACCTCCCTCTTCCCTGACCCCAGGAGGTCTCACCCTGATGCACAGGGACTGCAGCCCTGACACAGCTGGGCAGGGAATGAGCCCACCGCTCACCGGGCACTGTCTTCGTTATTTAAGTTACTTGTCTGTAGTGGAACTGGCCATGGGCTTAATTTCTGCTTAGGGCGATGGAAAGGGTTATTCTGCCCTGCTAAGCAGCATCTTGGACAGGTTAAAAGAAAACRGCTGTGTGGATGTTTCTCATAAACCCATAGAATCATAGAATCATTAAGGTTGGAAAAGACCTCCCATATCAGGGCGCTTCCCCCTGCGTGGGAGGGGAACCTCAGTGGTGTGTGGGTATAAACAGAAATTGGGGTAAAATATCAGCACAGCAAAGCCCAGGGTTGCTTTGCCATTTGATTTTATCCAGCTAGGATTTTTCCCAGCCTCTTTCTTTCTTGCTCCATATCCTCCCTGCCAGGTTGAGCGGAGAAGACGAGTAATGCATCCATCAGGCACATTCCCCGTYCAGATAGAGACAGGGTGATGGAGCATTAAAGAAATCCCTTTCAGAGCCGTATGCGAACGTACAGCCCAAGCCTAGCTCCAGCATGAGCTGTGGCCTCTCCCCTGGCTGGAGGCTGTCGCCGGTGCCCGCAAAAGAATCGATGCCCTTCGGTTGTGCCATCACCGTCCCCAACGCGGAGCTCCCRCTGGCACCAAAACAGCCGGGTTAACCTTGGCCGCTGGCAGATAAAGACCCGTGTGATGGGGTCAGGGGTTGTATGGGGTGGGGGATACATGTGGGGACACCCCACCTTGGGGACTGGGAGCTGCAAGTCCCCGGTGGGGCTCCCCTTCCCGCRCTGGGATGGGGGCTGCAGCGGGGCTGCAGAGGTGCCTTTGGGGGAGGCTGGGATAAAGCAGCCGCCAGCGAGAGGGGATTAAATGATTCAGTGTCTGGAGGCTGCTGCGTTATTTAAAGGACCATACGCTATTTTTTTTTTTTATCCAGAGAAGACTGCTTTTAACAACAAAACCAGGCAGAAGCGTGTTGCCTTCTCATTTTCTCCATCCACGGTTTAACATTAATGCTTTGGGCTTCTGTGTAGGCAATAGGTGCARCCTGTCCATCCAGGTCACACCACGTACGCCGTGACGATTATGTCTTAATCAAGTGAAGCTTGATACATTGCTGAGTATCATTTCCCACTGTCCTGCAGGTGGATTTAGCTCTTCTGGATTTCAGTTAAAGTAACAGAGGTGCCGCTGGTGACAGGATTTGGTCTTAGTTATCTGTTCYGAGTGTGACAGATAAAGTACCATAACATAAAAATGATACCAGCGCAGGGACGTTTGATGGATTTATTGGCAGATCGCATGCAGGACATGACCCTGGATGTAGAGTCACCACAGGATAACATCTCTGACTGTGTTAGGAATGAGTTTGGCTCCCATCGGGTGCTCCCCAGAAGAGCAGCACCTACTTGATGTCTTTAAGCTCTCCAGAAGCTGCCAGCCACCTTGGGTTTGATGTGATGTACAACATGCAGTCTGTATCTGTCGGCACTGCCCCGTTCTGGCAGTTCAGTGCTACTCCGGAGCTGTGCGTCGCAGCATTTGCCACCCCTCACGTGCCCTGTAAAGAGATGCCTCTCAAGCTGAAGAGGATTGCTTGGTGTAGCCATTATGCATCTCAATAAAGCTGCGGTTCTAGCAGGAGCCGTGCTGGGCTAGTTTTAGGCAGAAACTCACTGTATCAGTAAAGAGCTCAGAGAGAACATTTTTTCTTTGGTATCGGAGCAGGTGCTGTAAATGATTTTGTTAAAAGCGTGCTAGTGCTTTGAGGGCAAGGTTTTGGCAAGAGGACGCATCTCATAGCCCGGTTCACCTGCAATGAGCAGAGGGCAGGAAAGATGTGTTGCTGCAAGGGCTTCTTGTTCTGGGGAGCTACTGGGGGGCTGACCTGCTCTGCTGTGATGTTCCACACACCAGGCTGTGTTTGATCTCCATCGCTTTCCCCCGTTGCCTCTCATGACCCCCATCCTGGACTTATTTCAGCTTCCCATCACCTTAATCTTGCTGTACATGGCTGGCAGAGCCAGGCTCTGGGCGGGCAGTGRTACCCCCTGTGCTGCACGCCGGGCTGGGGAGCATCCACCAGCCGTCTGTCCCCACTGCCACACTCTACGGTGACAGGTCCAGCTTACTCTCTGCTGGGCTGCCCGCGCACMGGAGAAGCTGTTTCTGTTGTCCTCAGTAAAAACAGCGTTAGGCCACAGTATTTGTTTTGGGTTTGTACACAAATACCTTACATGCTGCTGCTGAGAGTGCCGGGTTAAAATTAGTGGTCTTCAGAGTATTTTAGCATTTACTTGCCAAATTTTACCCAGAGACTGAACTACTTCCGCTTGGATAAAAAAAAACAAAACACCCAAACATTTTTTTTGGGGGGGAAGAAAAAGATGTGAATGTTTCCCTGGCATTTTAACTGGCTGCTTGATTTATTCATCTTGCTGCTAATAATGGACGGGGCTTTGCTCATCCTGGGGTTTGAAGAGAGGCTGCTGTTTGTGCGAGTGCATTTGCTTTGCATGTAAATAAGAGGGTTTATTGTCTGATGTTTGTTTTTCACACAAGTGTGGCTTTTTGCGTGTCCAGAATAACCGCTGTCATCCCAGGAGCAGGCCTTGCAGGAAAGGAAAGGTTTGTGAACATCCCACAGACTGAAACTAAGTGGCATCAGCCATTCAGCAGGAGAGCACTGCACGTCTGCTCCAAAACTGGAGGCACTGCAGAAAAAAAGAGGACTATATTGATCTGATAGTTTGTTGTCATTGACATTTCTATTGATCCACTATTCCCTTTCTTACTGCTAAAGCCAAAGGGCAGTGTTGGGAAGGGTCAGCACTGAAGGCGAAAACGTTACCCCAGGTGAAACCGTAGTGCAGTTTTCCTTGGAGTAAACACAATTTCTCAGTTGAAGCTCAGCCAAGATATTTCGGGTAGGTCATTCCAGGTCTGTTCAACCTGATTTTGTATCTCAGCTGAAGGACGATGAGCCAAAGCCTACACCTCTGAAGTCACCGTGGATTTAATATCGTAATGCAGCCTTGGCTGAGTGCTGCTTGAAAGAGCAGAGTGGCACGGATTGAATTACCTGCAGCATATTAGTTGCCATCTCCTATTCAAGAACCGCAGGGCCTGATGCAGCTCAGCTTTCAGGGGAGGTTGATAAGATCGTAGCCTGTGGTAGCATAGTTTTAGGTTTTAATTTGGTATTCATTATATTATTATCAGCGATCAGGGTCCCGGCTCGCTTAGGAGCTGCTAATGGGATCTCGAGCCACGCGGCTGCCGGCTCCGCTGGCTTTGGTGCAATGACTTGCYGCGTGTCAGGTCTCTGGCGTAGGTACCCCTGGCACGGGGCAACCATCCTTTAGCGACCCTCCTTTGATACATGGGGGTGTGCTGTCCACCAGAGTCCCCCAAAGATGCTTTAAAAATAGTGTAAAAGAGGGAACATGAACCAGATGGCTTCTCCAGAAAACGACGATGGGATTTTTGGTTAGTTTGTGTATCTTCTAGTAACTTAAAATAGCCTCCTTTCTGTTTGTTGAGGCAAATAAGACAAGACATTAATATGCACATCCTAGCAGTAAATAGGTTTCAAACAAGCTTCTGCAGTGCTGGGGGAGGATATTAGGACAGCATGTTTTTCATCACTGACATACCAACTAATATGTAAAAAGATTCTGCTCTYACAACGCAGGGAAAGGATTGGAAAGTTGAGGGRAAAAAAAAAAAAGTTTTTCCACTAGTATGTAGACAGAAAAAAAGGTTGATCCAGAATGTCAACCAAATAATAGTATTGCTTCTAATTCAGTTAGATCTAATGCTAAAAAATACACATTTTGAGGAATGGGTTTTGGAGTGGGCCAGGTATGGAGATAATGTAGCTCTTGAAATCAGGTGGATTGTACATAAATGAAATGCTGTTTATGTTGACCCATTCTTCTTTTTTTTATTATTATTATTTTCCTGGCCCTTAACTTTGCACATTTATAAAGACAGGCTTTTAAAAATTACATCTCATGGAAAAATCCACTGGGCTTTTCTACAGAGAAGTTAATGGCTTTTATGAAAAGGTTTACCTAATCTGAGGTGATGTTTTCAGTCTCATGAAACCATGGCTGAACGGAGCTGGAAACGAGTGCTGAAGAAGGAGCTGGTGCATCTCCTCTGTGCAGAGCACACAGGAAAATGAAGRGTTTTGCTTTGTTTCCTGCTTTTGGGTACAGTAAAGTAGATTTTGATTAAAAACGAGGAGAAGTGAATGAGTAATTTCTTAATGTATACAGTCAGCAAAAGAGAAACAAACACATCAATTAGACAAAACAGATTAATGCTAGGTGTGTCCTCGCCGTCCACRAAAAGCATCGACAGCCTGGCTTCTGCTAAAATATACCCTGATAAACCCGGGCAATAACTGATCTATATTTACCTTCTTGATTTATGAGAACAGAGATTAGCAAGGACTCTGAAGCATATGATTGAATCACGTTTTTCATGGCTTATACAACTGCTAGTTAGAAAATTACTCCTATTGCAGGCAGGGGAGGAGGCGAGGGAAAGCCCCCCCCCTTCCATCCCCTCTCCAGCTCCTCGAGGAGGGTGTAAGTCTTCAGTGGTCCTCACCACCCAGCGCTGGAGATGGCATTTACCTCCTGGATCCACCAAGTGCGGTTGCCCTGATCCACAGTCGTCTTGTTCAGGTATTGCGTTTGACTTGGCCTGTGAAAAATACGATTTTGAACTGCATTTTAACGACCTMCATTGAGCCACGAGCCAGGGCTGCGGGCTGGGGCTGCAGGGAAAGGAGATGTCCCCAGTGGCCTCCCTTGGGGACAGCAGGGACCCCAGGTGCCYCAGCCAGGCTCAGGACACACGGCACGTGCTGGGGGCTTCATGGCGTGGGCAAAGCTAAGGGCAGGCAGTTTTTAACCATACAGGAGCATGAGAAAGCAAGCAAMCAAACCTAAGCAGTGGAGGAATCACGTAGCGCTACAACTAGAAGGAGGAAAAGCCCTCTGCTTAACGTTCGTCATCATCTTGTACATACACAGTATCACAAGCAATTAAAAAATTCTAATGCTTCAGTATTTTCCCACTGGTCTAATAAACATGGTTTTAATCCCAGTTTCTTATTGCTGCTCCTTTTATGCTGGTTGACAGCTAGGTGCTGAGCTGATGGGTGCAGTGCTGACTTTTCTGCAGCCCGGATAACTGGGGCTGGCCACCCAGTCCTTCTCTCTGGGAAGCATCAAGCTGAGGGACCAGGGRGAAAAGCTGCTCTGTGCTTCGTGGAAATGGCAACCGGTTGCTGCTGACCCAGAAGCTGCTCCTGTGCAGTGGCACTGGTCGCCCCAGGGGACAGTGGGGACCTGCCCGGCTTCCACTGCTACCCGCCGCCTGCGCAGAAGCAGCCCCACAGGCAGGAGTACCAACGGCAGCAGAAGGGATTAAAACCAATATGCTTTTCATAGCAGATCTATGCTTTAAGGATAAATTAAAATTAGTCTTCTATTAACAACTTCATTGTGCTGATACAGGATTATTTCTAGTTCGAGATCTGAATGGAGGCTTGGCTGCTAATTTTAGCATTATGGAATTTCCTGGGGTGTTTTTATCGCCCAGATAGGAGCAAGGAGAATTATGCATAACGAAATTTTGCTGTAGGATAGCACATATTATAGTGTGTAACAGTTATTTAACCCCCCTCTCCCACCCTGCTGACTAACGTATGTATAAACAGGCTTCACCCAGCTTGAATTCCCACTTTCTTTTCCCGTTCACTGAGGAGCACGAGCTGCCTGACGCTCTGTGCCGCAGACRGGGCACGCGGTGCCCGACAGCACCAGTTCCTTAAATACACTATAGATGTGCRGGCATGCAGGCAATTTTTATCATCCTGAGCCCACACCAAACSACAAAGCCAGTTCATCCTGGATTTTCTATGAAGTTTCTGGTGTTGAAGCATACAGGAGGGGACGCAGGGAGGTGCGGTTTACTGGGTGTTTCACTCTTTCCACTTTCCACTCTGGAAATAGCTGTTTAGCAGAGTAATTTCCCTTTTCCTGCTGGGCACGAGTCTGGAGGTGTGTTACGCTTCGGCACAGTTGCTGCCGAGCATCAGCAGCTGCTGGTGGGTGACTCGTCCCAGGTCGCTCTCCACCAGCTGGTTTTTGGAGAGGGGGACAGAACAAGGCACTGGCATTGGCTTCACAACATGTGTATTTTCCTTTTTTTTTTTTTTTTTCCCCCTACACTAAGCTGTTGGGCTGTTGGAGTTCCTTTAGAATATAAGATGAAAGAAAGATGTGGTTTTTTTTTCCCAAGCAAGAAACCCCAGTGTTTTGTTGACACAGAGCATAACAGTTCATTTGCAACTCCCCAAATGAAGCTGAATTACTCTGAATAAATTGAATGTTAAAGCAACACCTGAGCAAACCCAATCTCCTGATGGATGGTTTAGTCCTACTTGGAAATGCAGATGTTCAGCCTAACAGGTTTCTCAAAGGTAACCAGCGACAGCCCCTACCCACCCTCCCAAGTCCCTATTCGTAGCACTTATCCAAGTCTATCCTCCATTTTTCTGGGTTTTCCATGACTTATAAGACATTATTTCCTGCTGGCAGTGGATTGTCTGAGTATTTCCAAGTCTCAGTATATTCCCAAGTGGAATACTACCAGTTGGCCTCATTGCACAGCGGCGCAGCAGCTCGGGTCTGGATTGATGAAAACAAACGAGCTCTTAAATTGAAGAGTCATTTGACATTGTACAGTTAAAGGAGATGTTCTTCCTTATGATAATTAATGATTTTGAAGGCAGGCAGCAGGGGACGGGCAGCCCAGGTTGCTGTTGGCTAGGGGAGAGCAGGAGGGGAGCGATGGCCCCRGCAGGTTGTGCCCAGCCAGGGAACCCATCACGGGCTCCTCTCCATGGGAGAAACAGCAGACATCTGTGGGGAGGGAAGAAATTCATACCCAACACCAAAGCAGAAATCTAGAGCCAGAGCCATGCCATCTTTAAGAAAACTTGTGATTTTGCCTCTGGTAGGAAGGACCRCTGGGTAATATAGAGCTGTCCGTGGGTGCCAAGTGGCCAAAYCCAGCAGCGGAGCCGCATGTGCTTAAATCAGAGCTGAATTTGCCCTGCTTGTTCTGCTTATTGGTGCCCTTTCCCAACATTTCCCCCTGTTGAGGTTGTAATTTTCTGTCAAAATGTAACTGCAGAGCTGCGCATTTTAATCCCGTGTAATTACAGACCTCGGTAACTCGGTCATCCCCTGCAGCATGCATCCACCGTTCCCTCTTCCCCCTGCAAAAGTGGATTGAAGTGCTATTACAGGAGGCAGCTGAAAGGGGGGGGTCTGGTTCTCAGAGGCCTTTCGTGTTCCTCCCGCTATTATTTTTAGAGCTCTGACTCGAGGTTCACCGCCACAGAGGCAACCTCCTCCCCGGCATGCCTCCCGAAGCGAGGAGGGGGTGACATGAAAGCCACCCCACCCCCACCTTCAAAGCAGATGTGACTCAGCCTGCAGTTTGGGGGCTCTTTGTTTAATTCGGAGGAGGATGAGTCACAAGGAGGCTAAGGCAGAGGCTCAGCTGGCAGGAATCAGCCGACAGCCTCGCAAGTCGGCTCAGCTGGGCTGAATCACGTTGGTGGAGGGTCCGCTGCTTCCTACAGCAATCCCCCCCACCCACTGCTTGTGCTGAGTAAACACCGTAAATATGGGGCAGCTGATCTGTGAGGTACGAATTATCATCAAGTTGATTGTGATGGAGAGAAGTTAAGAAAATCTCCCTTCTCAATTTAAAGGACTGAGAAAAATAGTTCTCTGTAAACAAAACCCTTTTCAGCTTTCTGCAGCCAGGGCATGGTGGTATTTCCAGGCAGCATGRGGAAAAAGCAAATGCGCTGCATGCAAGCACACAGCCTCCGGCCCAATAGCTCTGACCTGTAATTTTTCAAATCAAGCCAGTGAAACAGGATTTGGCCTGCTCAGTGCTTAAATAGGAGRCACGCATGAAAGCAATGGCCTGATTAGCCTTTGTGCTTTGTGGCTGGCTGCCTCGGTGCTAGCTGGGCTTGCACCTTACCCCATCAGGAGGTGATGCTTCAGCCAGCTGTAGGTACCACCCGAAGAGAGGTGTGCGGGGGACAACCAAGTCCTGGGGAAGCAGCAGAGGAAACCTCCCCGTGTGCAGCTGCAGACTGATGCCATCCCAGCAGGATGTGGAGAGTCCCCCTTGTCCAGCAGCATGGTAGGTGTGGGCCTGTGAGAGCTTGCAGCAAGTCCCTCCTTCTGCGTTTCAATTCTAAATGTCTTGCTTTAGAGGAAAAAAAATGCTATCTATAAGACTTATTTTCTTTACARGCATTAAAGATGAGGATAGCAGTCAGAAATGTGGGGAAAAACAAGTAAAAACCTAAGTCTTCTGCAGTTGTTCTATTGAGAGCATAAGGAGGATTTTTATTTTATTTATTTTTGTCCCCAGTATTGCTGTTGGTTTCTAATTCATTCAATGTATTTAGTCCCACACCTTAATTTTCCCTGCTCTTTCAGCTGAGTGTTGTATTTTCCTTCTCCTCTCAATCATGTCAGATTGCTGCATCCCACAGATGATGCAACTCCTGGAGAAACTGCTTCGAACAGGCTAGAGCCCCTACCCAACAAAAGGCACCTGGGGAGTGGTGTGCTTTCCTCTGGGCTGGGCTCGTAGTGCCTTCCTGTATGGGAAGTGGGATGTGCCTCAGAAGGCAACTCCTGGATGAGCTGTCCRAAAAGTATCACTGATGAAAAACAATCTTTGTACACTAATATAGAAGCAGAATTGCCATCAGTTTTGTACCAGGTTGGTTGTCAAGCAGGGGCCGGTTGGCTGCTGATGGGAAATGGTTTCAGTCCTGTTCCCATCCTGAACTGAATACTGAGAGACTCTTACGTGGAGGGAGCACAAGGACAGAGTAGAACCGTTGAATAATACATCCAATGGGTCAATCACCATTGCATAATATGGTATACAAAATAGCTTCATATATACCTGCCACTAGTGGTAACTACTCTTGTCAACCATCTGCTTATAGATCCTTAATTAAAAACTGTGTTATTTATAGAACAGATTGCAACAGGACATCTCATAAAACCAAAATAAATCAATCTGGCATCTTGATAAACATTGCTATTGGGTTGTGGGGACAGTAGACAAGCAATGAAACCAACCTTTCTCATAATGACAATACTGAAAGGTTTAAGTGCCTACATGGAAGCAATGTTGGTTTGAAGCACACAAAATGGCCGTGTTCTTCTCGCTCTTTCACCTTGACCTACCTTAGCATAGAKATAATGGGAAATGCATGTGCGCTCTTGTCCAAAAGTCCCGGGGGTAAGCAGGATGAGAAAGCCCAGGTTGTGTGGATAGGTGCAGAAGAGCCCATTGGGTTTTGACAGAGCAGGATCAGGATGAGACCCTCTTTCTCTGAGCCAGGATGGGCTTTGGCTCRGAGGTCCCAGATGGAGCATTTCCATTAACTCTACCAAGCTTCAGGTCAGGATCCTTCTTGTCATRTCTCTGCTTTTGTGGCTCACAGGTGGGTGACTCCTGCTTGCATAGTATTAATTTCCTGCAGCTTTTTGAGCAGAAAGGCTGTTGTGCTTGTAGGCATCTTCTCTGTAATATCTTTATTCCTGTGGAAAACACTGTTTAGAAAAGACTGATTTTAGCTGTTACTCAGGTTTTGACTGAAGACTTTGTTGTAGCTGCGAAAGACCTTACAAAAGAATGTTGCAAGCATAATTGTTGGCTTTTTGAGCAAGGATAAAAGTTTAAAATACATGGYACCGGGTGAATAAAAACAAACTAAGAGCAGTCCTGCTGTCAAGTGTATGCAGGAGGGAGGCGAGAGCCCGTGGCGAATGCAGCACATTGCTGGCAGACTTCTCTTGTTGGGTCTGTAAATTCTTGTCCAAAGCCCAGAAAAATCAAGGGGTTCCTATTTTGTTCCTTGACCTTGGGATTAGGCAGGATGTAAAATAGGAGGACATGGATCGTGATAACATGTTTTGAAAAAGTTATGCAAATGATGTTAAAATACACGATTTAAAATATTAGCTCTGGCAGGGAAAGACTGCTGAAGTTTCACTGAAATAAATTAAAAAGTCAGGAGTTGGCTTTAAAACAATTGCTTTGTAAGCAATCATTCCCTTCTGTGGTCGGCATGAAATGTGCKATGGGAAGGGCTACAGCCCGCTACTTTCTTAGGGGGTAGATACTGCCATCATCAAATCCGCCTAAAGAAATGGCTCAGRTTTGCACTTTTGTTGGCACTCGGGAACCTGACAGAGGTTCAGCAACTCTTCTTATCCTTTTTTTTTTATAGAGGGGATCTACCCAGAAAGGAGCTGTGGTCCATTTGTAACTGTAGGAGAAAAAATGCATCGTTACACCCAGGTCAGAGCCCCCTCAGTGCCAGCCYAGCACCACCATGAGCAAAAGTTGACTCGCATTTTAAAATTAAAATCCATATCTGGTCCAAGATGTAATTTTTTTTTTTTAAAGCTCATTTTTTTTTTAATGCTGTTAATATATGCATGTCTTTGATGCTTTCAAGGCAAAGTCTAGAGTGTATAACATTATTTTCTGTGATGATGTCAATTATCTAGTAAATCTGCACTGCTTTTATCCACCATGGCTTTGTTTCTTTGGGAGGAAGGAAGTCACAGATTACAGGAGRAGCTGGCAAAAAGAATTCCATTTAGGCAGTGCAAGTAACACTTAATGGCAAGGAGCAAATTTATAAAATTAAAAAAAAAGAGCAAATATGTGCTAGTCAGTGGTAAATTGCTTCTGGGCAGAACAATGTTCGTTCAGTTTTTTATTCCCTTCCCAGGTGCTGCATTTCCAGCATCTTGCACAGTTTTTTTTCCTTTTTTAATATTTAATGAATGCTGTAGCTGAACTCTTACCTGAGCACCCTGAGCTTGGACGAGCTAAGGGGAGGGTAGGTCCAAACCGTGCACTTGAGATATACCCTAAAAATGCTGTACTTGTATGAAATCTCCCAAAGCTTTTGAGTATGCAGAATCTTGAYCTGCATCTGGATGCATGTTTTCCACTGCCTGGCTTATCCCTGGGAGGCTGATCCGTGGCCCACAGAGAGTAAGCTTCAGCCAAATAAGGGACGGAAATTAAGGAAAGAGAAGCACTAAGTACAGATTGGAAAGAGTAAATAAATAAACCCAAACCCAGAGTTAAATTACCACATTGCTTAGGGAATTTGATTGAGTAGCATTTTAAAAATCTCTTCTTGCTTTTCCCTAAGCTGACCGTACCCGCTCCCTGCCCGCGGCCTGCGGCTGGCAGGGGGTACCACGCTTCCTCCAGCAGCAAAAGCAACCAGCACATTCATTGCATCAATATCAGCAAGGAACAAGTGAACGGCCAACACTTTGTTCTGGGGATGCACAGCACTTCTGAGGTCCAGACCAGACTCCACCCTGACCTCGGACCTTTAGGTCTGTTCCACCGTCTTTATAATTACCTGCCTTTATGACTAAACTTTTCCTCAATTACTTCCAAGGGGTTTTTGGAGGTGAACTCAGTAACGCTTGTGGAGTGATACTGATGTACTGAGACCTTCTGGTCTTTCAAATATTTACAAGAAAAGCAAGATATGTGTTAAAGGTTTCACTTTTGTTTTCAAATGATTGAAATGACATTGGAGCAGGAGAAATTAGCCTTTGATTAGTCCCTGCTCCGCTTTTCTTTGGGCTAGAAAAAACCCCAAAACTATTTCTCTTGCTGAAACAATTTATTTGCACTGATGGTTTGGAGGTGGCTGGGGGAGTGTTGACGGTACCTTACGGCTTGGTGATCTGTTGGAGAAATTGCACGTACCCGAATCGGAAGGATTAACTATCAGTGCAGAAGGACTGTAGGGCAGTAAAAACCAAGAAATGTTTATGGGACTTTTGGAGGTAAGGTAGTGTGCTTGCAGATGGGCAAGTATTAGTGATATCTAAAGGCTGGAAAGCTATGCAAGACTGGCAGATGGTAGAGGGCATTTTCTAAAACGCTTTGCTACCCTAATCGCTCCCTTTGCAGTCCATTGGGCTCCTGTCAGAGACGCTTTTTGGGCATGGAGTTAACATCCTGAAATAATAATATGATTTTAGTGATAATGATAGTTTTGTTCTCAGTAGTAGTCAATACTTTCCTTTTGTGCTGTTAGGATGGAATATTTTACTGTCTCACTCTTTTCCCCTGGAGTTACAGTAGATGTGTTTCCCTTCCCTCCCGTTTTTCCTGACTCCTGGTGCAATTATTTCTTTTCTTTTTCTTTTTCAATTTTGTATTGTAAAAGTCCTGACTGATGTCAGTGCAGAATGCCTCAGGCCTCCCAGATAAGGCCAGCCTTGGCCAAAGCTCTGCTAACTCCTGGGAGGACCAGCCTCCACCAGCCTCTGGCCAAATCACAATGGAGCTGCGGTCTCGTCCCTGCAGCAAGCTCCTGCCGACAGACACCTCTGCCTGGAGAAGGCGTGTGTATTCCCTGTGTTTTCCCATTTTGTTTGTGCTGCAGATCAGAATGTACAACAAGTGCAGCCAACATGGGGAAAATTAATTTCTGTCCAAAAGAGATCTGTGCAGTTGGCCTTCGCGGTCCCTGCGGGATGTGCAGAGCTGTGCCACGCRCAGGGCACGTGCCCACGGGCTGCAAGGGAGGGCAGCGAACACGGGTGAAGCTGTGGCTGGGCATTTAATGCACCCGCACACAATTTCCAGCTCCTCTGTTGAGGCTGCTGCAGCAGTGCTTGCAGGTTAAAYGTCTTCAGGAACTGGGAAACAGCTCAGCACACAAGAAAAACCCAATTGGCTGTATAATAGCCTGGAAATTTTTCTTTGATCAAGTGGTTTCACTTTAATATCATCCTAAACTCTGTAGAAATACAAACTGTGGGTTACAAGATGGTTTTTTTTTTCCATTGCTCCTTTTAATTTGATAGCCTTTCCTCAGGTATGTCAGTGTTCTCTGGCTCTCTTTCCCTGAACGTGAAGTGCAGAAGGTACAATACTGCCTGTATCACACGGACAATAGAAATTATTTAATGTTTTTTGAAGTACTTTGAGCAACAGAGAAGAAAAGCCATCYTCAGAGGTTTTGAGGTTTTGAGACATCCTTTAACATTAGTGCTTGGCCTGGAGAAGTGGTGGACTAGATGGGTAAGATGAGAACCAGAGGAAAGGTGCTAAAYAGAGGTTACATTGCAAAGTGCAACTCTGGGTCCATGTTTAACATCCCCCTTGCTGTTGTGAGATCTCTGAAGGGAGCAGATGCTGGAGCAAGTGGTGAATACTTTGAAATAATTCATTTAAATTAAAGGTGCTCTCTTGAAAAGGACCGTGGTGCCCTTCAGGGAGGATGACTTCTGAGCCACCAGCAAGAAGCTGATGACGGGTGGAGAGCCCAAGAGTCCCTCTAGCTTTGGCTGTCCTTCCCATTCCTTTAGTACAGGTTCTCCCTGTTCAGACTCAAATATAAATCTCCATTGCAGTATAGAGAATGCAAAACCATATTAAAGAAATTGAATGTRGCATTAGTCATTCCTTACACAAGAGCCATGCCCGAGGAGGAGGAGGCAAGCAGAGCAAGGCATCATGCCATGGATTCTGTGCAGTGCCAAGGCAACSAAAACCCAGATCTCCCTCGCTGCTGCTGCTCAGGGGCAGCAATATGTTCAATACTGAACATATTGAATCAGCTGGATTGTTTCGCAACATTGTTTTGTCAATAGTCAGTGTCAATTTATCCTACGCTGTTCATGCTTCCTCTCACCCTTAGCCATGAGGGATTAAGTGAAGAAAAAGAGTAACTGGGTGGATTGTACAAGAATTAATCAGGTTTTCCTATCAACTGCATCAAGAAGGTATGATAACTGGCTAACTTTGCAAGTTCAAGCTTCCAACATTAAGCCAAAGAGTGTCGTATTTTGCTAAACTCACTTTTTGCATTTGGATTCAATGATAGTTTCCCTGATTAAGGACCATGTAAATTTAGCAACAAGTGTTGACCCAAGTTGGACTTTGAGGCTATGTGTGTGCTCGTGTTCAAGAAGTTTGGAGTCACATTCCCTGGTGCAGGAGGTCAGTCCTTGATACCATTCAGATGTTAGAGCCATCCATGGCATGCTTTTGGCCCATTCCAGGGAGCACTCCCTGTGCATGGTGCAGAAGTCAGTATGGGTCAACCCTTCCTGTAGGCAATTTGCACACAATCTTTTTGTTTTGCTGGTTGAGAGAGTTAAGCATTATGGACACAGGTCATCCTGTGCCAGCTGGCCAATAACCAAGAGAATGGTCCCAAGCGTATTTAATTTATTAGCAGAGAGGTGGCCTGATTGAATTGACGGTTTGCTTGTTGGGGACTGAGGATTCTTYCAAGATTTGATCATTTGGAGGCAATGAATCTTTGCCTCAATAAAAACTTCTGGATTTGACCCAAAGTAAATTAGTTCAGATGAGTCAAAGAGCCAAGCAAATAAGGTTCAGAGGGCCTCATACAAACCATAAGTTCTGTATGAAGGGTTATGAAGGCAGCCTCTTTATTGTCCTCTTTCTTTTGGTGTTCCAGGGAATAGATTGGGCAAATACCATGGGGATAAAGGAAATACTTTTGTCAACAGAAAATCCACAGATAGTCTCAAAAGGGCAACCCTGCTAACAAATTTGTTAAGGGTATGTTCTGCCTTGGGCAGAAACTGCTGAGTGTTATGTACAGTGCTTAAACTTGATTACTTCATGTTGTGCAGCTCTAATCACTTCTGAGTGTTAATGTATGTGAATTAGGAACAGGATTGAAATTATTCTTGGGAGTGAAATGTGTTCTTTCTGATGAAGCATTAAATTAGTTGTGTCTCAGCAGAGGCCCAGTTGAACTGTGGTTTATAGAGGTTTCTTTCAGAATTGGGGCATTGATGGTTTGAGTCCAGATTTAATTAAAAAAAAAAATTGTAATATGTTCAGGACCACTGTGTGATGTTTTGCTTGCTGACAGTGATGTTGCTTGCTGCAAAATAACACCAAGTTATCCTGGGGTTTCCTCTTCACTTTTGCTTAACTTATAATGGACATCTCTTTCCAGGTAGGGAACAGTCTCCCTTGTTAAGGAAGGTGAGAAAMTGTATGATTTGAAAAACAGTTTAAATAAGGCAGCTGTTGTGCAGGCAGTCCAAGAGGAGAGCACGAAGGCACACAAATCGTGGGCGTGAGAAGCAGGACTATAGTGGCCATGCCTAAGCGCAAGGGAAATGCTAAGGCAGAGTAAGAAATGACTCTGYTTCACCCCCCGCCTCTGATCGTCATGCTTGTATGGACAAATGAGTCAGGCTTTGTTTCAAAGAACTGTACACTGTCACTGCATTTTYGGAAACAAGAAAATCTATAGAGAAGCGTCAAAGCTAGTAACCATCCTTAGAAAGACGCCTGTTTCGTTGCATTCAAAATGACCTTCACATTAACTTTTACCAGATAGGCTATGACCAGTATAATCGAGAGCTGAGTCACTAGACACCTATGTTTAGGTACCCGAATCACTCCATGAGTCATGCCTAATCCAAGATATTTGTGTGGGAAAGAAAGTGCTACCATCCCTTGTTGGCTGTGGAGAACGTGGATGAGGTCTTAGACTAGACAGGAACCTTTCAGGCAGCCACGTCTCGTGGCGTTATGACGTGAAGCACCCTACATCTGCCCTTTGCCCATGCAGAGATGAGCACAGGGCTGGGAGCGATGCTTGAGGCAAAGCGTACTGAAGTCCAAAGCCTGCCTAGGCAGCAGTAATGTGCTGCTGGAGGACCACCAGAGTACAGGCATCTCTCTTCCAAATGCTCTGACAATGGTACTTTTTATGGCCACTGATCTCAGTAAGTTCCCAGCTGAACACACTTACGACCTGCAACAGCTCTGTTAATTCCTGCTTTTGTAGTTGTGCCGCRGCTCAGTATGCAATGATTAGGTGTAGCCTGGCAGGAACGTGTGCCAGCAGCGTTAGTGTGCGCTGCTTGGCTATTGTAGAGAATGGGTAGTTTTCACAATGGGGTTTGCAATTTTATACTAAAATCTAATGTCTAGAAAATAAGYGGTTTGTGGTTTTAATCCAAGTATCTCCAAGCAGGTAAGGTTTGCTTTGTAAAGATTGGTAAGGTTGAGCCCTTAGGTAGATTAACACTTTAGGAACAACTGGAARAGGTTCACAGATCAGAGGCTGATTAGTGCCCCTTGGTGGGGTTACTGCCTCCGTGGCCAGGTCACCACTGCTGCGTGGGCACACACGGTTTCTTCTGCGCAAAGTCAACTGGTTAATTTACCCTCCAGAGCAGACGTCAAACAATTCATGTGWGTCTGAGTGGGTCTGTGAGCATCCTGTGCTCAAAGCCTGTAGGAAGGTGTCTTCTTATTTTTGTGATAACTGCAGGTTGGAGCTACTGGGCATTAACTTGTGTGATGCKGATGTAAGAGAGTGATAAGTCATCAGAGCCTACTCAGAGGATTTATGGATGAGCCAAAGGTCTTAGGGCAGCAAGGACTGAACATGCAGTTCTTGGCATCCTCATCATTTTCCAAACGCAGAGTATCATATTCCTTTCTGTTAATTTAGAAATGTTTTATGAGTTCAAAAYCATATTCAGGTGGTCATCTGAGCCTGTAGGCTATCTTTTTATGTGAGTCATTTGCTTCGGCGTTAGGTTTGGTCTGCAGCTCAGGCTGCAATAAGGAATAGATAGATTYACCATAAAGAGATCACCGGTCAGTGCAAACCCAAGGCCCTTGCAAGCAGCCTCTGAGTAGCCCACTGGGCTAGTCTGCAGTGTCAGCATCACTAACACTCCATGGTAGCATCTAAACTTGCCCCAAATCAACATTTTTCCCAGATGAATGAAGGGTGTTGGCTGGGGTTATAACTTTGTTTTATGGATGCTGTCCTGTCTTCCAGTTTTGTGTTGTGTGTTTTGGG
>JASVER010000111.1:1852542-1895811 GCA_030449065.1 Oceanodroma leucorhoa
TTTTTTTTTTTTTTTTTTTTTTTTTAAAATCAAGACATAACCAGCTTATTCAAAGGGTGAAGGAGACTTGCCAGACATAACACTGTTGGTTTAATTTCCTTCTATGTAATCACTTCTGTACTCATTTTTCATTAAAATTTATTTCCATTTCATCTTCCCAAAACAAATGTATCCTTTTGAAGATATGCCAGGACGATAAAAAGAACACTGCAAGGCCAGACAGATGTCACATATGGACTTCATGGGCCATTTACAATGGAAATATCTGTGACAGCATTAGATTGGCCTTCCAGGGGCTAAACTGGACTTCCAGGGGCTGGCGTACTTTCAGCTGCATGTTACTGTCTTCTGTCTGTCACCAGAGTAGTCAGGTTTTAAYTGCAGTTCCATGTCATGCAAAGTTGGACATGGTGTTTACTACCAAATAATGGAAGTTAGCTCTTGCTTCATAACTTTTTTCTAAAGTTCCTGGTTACAATGTCTGGCAAAGAAGCTTGAAACGTGACTCTGTATGGTGGGTCTTCATGGATCATGGGACCATGAATCTCACTTCTGAGAGGGTGAGCTGCTCTGTTCATCTCCATGAGAAATTGCTAAGCTCAGAGAAAAGGATGAGGACACCGCTATCTTCATTTAAATGTCTTTCTGCTTTCCTCCACCACTGGTGTGTGTAGTGGTGGCTGCTGGGAGGAGTCGAGGCTTGCCAAGGGTTAGACAATGAATGCCAAACCTCTGCTGAAACACTATACCTCAAAGTAGGGATGGAGAAGGCTGGAGGCCCAGAGTGTCTCTGCTGTTAAAGTCAAAGTTGCCTCTTATACAGTGTGACTTAAGTCCCCACTCCTCCAGTCTCTAGCTGTGAGGTAAATAAGAAGCGGTGTAGTTAGGCTCACAGTTAAGAACAACATTGGATTTAATATTCCCAATACTTGCAAACAAGAAAACTTTCCATAGCAGCCACTCACATCGAACGTTAATTAGAAACAAAGATCTTAAAATACACCGAGGACAAATTTAATTCAAGAAGGGCTTTCTGCACTTCAGTTTACTGGAAGCTGTACAAAAATGCTGTGGCGTTGAATCTAGCTTYAAAGTGAAGCAGCTTGAAATCCAACTTTCTGAATAACCCCGTCTTCGCTGTTACCACCATGGAGGGGAACGAGCAGTTTAATTCAGCACTCTAGCCAAAGTCCTTTTACTGGCTGGGTTCTCTGTTCACTCAGGACAAGGACAAACACCCGCTTCCAACCTCCCAGCTCTTACCTGATGGCCACATCAACCAGCAGAAGGAAACCCGGTCTCTGTGCAAAATGCCCTTCAGCTGCTTTTCCAGATCCAACTTTCCCTGCTAAGTTTCCTTTTTTGCTCTGACTCCAGCAGTAGAACTCCCAGAGCTGCTCCGATCCCTGTCACTTTACAGGAGAGATTGAATCCTGCGTTTGCCTTCWCCTGCCACAGGCTGGGGCAGCCACGAGTATCGCAGGGGTAAAGCTGGGAGTGAGCCTGCACCCTCCCTCTGGAAATGCTGAGGGGGCAAAGCAAAATCCAATATGCAAGCCCTTTGGGCAAAGATGGAAAGGATCAGATGCACCAGTTTGGATCGTTGAGCTCTTCTACTGGGAACTCAAATTTTGCAATTGCAGGAAGAATGAGTTTTACACAGCCTCTAGTAAACTGGAGGTTTGATGCCTTGCAAGGCAGAGGTGGCTCATGCCCAACTGAAATCACCTGGGAAACGGGYGACCACGTTCAAATCCACCCCTCACCATCATTCAGACCAGGACACCAAGGTTAAAGCTCTTACGCATCCAATGCATTATGTCTTCTCTTGAAAACTGCCTCTCTAGAAAATAAACCATGCCATTCATCCCAACCTTCTGGCACCAGCTCTGAATGCAAATACCGGGTTGCACAGCCTGCCCTTCTCTGCATCGCATGCTCCAAACTGGGAGGCTTTTTGTGTGCAATGCCTCCTGCAGCTGGCAAGTCCCCATTTTGTACTAGACAAACACTGACAGCTTTATTTCTTGTTTGTTCGGTTGCAAAGATCCTCAGCATCCTGGCTTGAATTGAGTATTGTGGTTCCTTGCTAGCAGAAATGTAAATAACAAAGAAATTTGATGTATTTTAATTACCTGAAGGCGTCTGTTTTAATCTGGTGAATCCTCTTCTGTGATAAAAGTAATGTTGCTATGGGAACCCTATCTAACAGGAAAGGTGGCACCAGTCTGCATGTAAACAATTAGGAAATTGGTGCAGTGAAGGGATTTTTCAGTCACTTGGCATAGAACTGACTTCACCGTGAAAGTTTAGACAGGTCCTATGTTTTCATAGGTGTGCGTATGAGTGAAAGAGGCATAGATTTAATTGGGAGGGTCCCTTCAGGCATCTGGGAAGTGCACATAAATGTTTCTCCCATATATTCACCAAAATACAGCCCACCACCACCAGCAGCACATTTATATACTGTGACTCTCTCATCAGTATTTATTAAGGGCTTTATCTCGGTAATGTGTAAAGTCTATTCAGGAGTGAGATACTCRCTGAATTAAGCCCTGCAAGCTAAATCCTACCCAGTAACATACTTGTGCCTCTCTGTTGCAGGCAAAGAGCCACATCAKTGCCCTGAGAGCAGAGCCGGGAGTGTGGGTCCCCTCTCAGTCACCCCCAGCAGTGGTTGGTGTGACACCACCTCCTGCCATGGTTTTGTCTGGAATGGGCAGGTCAGGGGTTTAGTAGTTGGATATGGTCCTATTTGTCTTTAAATAAGCAAATTTCTTTGTTTTGCGTAAAGCCTCCAAGGTCGGCAGCGCTGCCCAGCKGGGCACGTGCCTCCTGGCAGGTCCCTGATGGGCAGGATGGGCATCCTCTGCCTTGTCTGGAGTTCTGCGCTCTCATCCCAGCCTGCGGTTAGCATTTGTGCCAGAGCTGTGTCGTGAAAGGTTTTATTCGTTTACCAAGTGGATGTGCTGATAAGAACCTTGYGATAACTGGCAATAAAGCAATAATGACAATATGTTTCAATATATTAGCAAATTTTCCATGCTATGAAATCTTTTTCCCTTTTCTTAGATTAAAAGGAATTGACTGCAAGGATATTTCTCATTTTAGTTTACTTAAGTACATAATATTCAGTATATGTCTMTTACATTTTAGGGTAGACCTGGTTTATGAGGAACTTGCTTTCCTCCAAGGCAATCCTTACGCCCTGTGTGCTGGTCCAGACCACTATGGAAATGGATGCTCCCATTATAAGTTTGGAAGAGGTATTGAATCACTCTCAAGTCTGGGATGCAAAGGAGGGGAAAAGATGAAATGTACTATTTATTAAATACTTCTAAATTCATTAAATTCATTACACCCTGAAGAGAACTCATTGTTTGCCATATAACTGTATAGCGATCACTGGAGAACAAGTAGACTGTTTCATAAACTGAAAAACTATATATCAACCTACTCCATGTACTGCTCATCCACAGATTATTATGCAGTGATGAGTAACATATTTCTGTCTCATTGCCTATCAACAGTATGGTTTCCATGAGGAATTGTAAATTTTTGTCAACCAAATATTTTGTCTGCAAAGAAAACCCTTGTAGAGGCAACCATGAGATGAATACGCTGCATAAATACAYTTGTTTTACAAATTATTATTTCAGTTAATGTGCTGACATAATTCGAATGCAATTATTACTTTAATATAGGGTGAGGTTTGTTATAACTGAATAGAAATGCTTGAACTTTTCCTGCAAGCTTGACTGCCAAGAAAGGGACATTCAGGAGGAAACTCCAGCACCTGAAGTAACATCAGAGATTTTTTTTCAGAGACTGCTCCAGGTAGGAGCATCTTGTGGACCAGTCTCAGCATAAGGTTTCAGTGATCTTATGGATTGTATCCAGCCTGAACAATTAGATGATCATATTGTAATAAATCGAGTCTCAAAATTCATAATCAGATTCATGGAAAATCATTGCGCTATCCCAACTATTTCAGTTTGAACCTGCATCATTGCAAACAACATTAAGGACAATTAGCTGTTGTTCACATTGTGCAGGTAATCTCCAAATGCCCTTGTCTGAGACGGTGATTTGGGGAGAAGGGGCGGGGAGAGCCAGCCAGATACTGGGAGTATCTGATTCCTGGGCATAAAAATATTGCAAACCATGTTTCGGTACTGCAGTAGTAGGTTGAATTAAAGTAATGTTCCTGACACAGCTCCTGCCTAGATAGATATGAATCATTAGTACAAAAACAATTTCCTAATTATCTTTCCATTGCAGGGTAATGCAATGAATTTCATAAGGCTGTAATTTTATCCTGGTTTATTTCCATGTCCTCTCTTTTCCCTAGAGACACACTCTGTTCTCCTCTGAGGTTATTTCTGATGTGATCTTTGGCAGGAGGAAAGGTGATGGTGTGTGGATGAATTCATCGTCAGCTGCTTTCCCAAATTCCCAGGGAAGTTTCACTGAGAATGTATAAACTTGTACAGGTGTTGGATGGTCTATAGTGAAGCAAATAGTCTGCCTTAATGGTTGAATTGATCTTTATGGCAGATAATAGGAATACTTTTGTAGCTGACCTGCCATATCACGCTATAGGTATTTTTAGGTTGGCTTATATAAAACAGATTTAAAAAACACAACAGAGGACCAAGTTATGAGGAGGTTCCTGAAAAGTCTCTGTTCTTTCAGTACCTGTAGATATTGGAAAGGTTAATTAATGGAATTTGTGAAAAAAGCTGAAGCAGGAAAGTGTTAAAGCAGGAACCTCCGGCACTCCTCACCCTCCGAAAGCGTGGGCGTTCCTGTGCTCGCTTGCACAGGGCTACATTGGTTGGGTTCAAAAACACGTCCTCTGTATAGAAAAGGGGGAAAGACCTCAAACTTATGTGAAGGAAAGCAAAACCATGGCATGGCCCTTGCCTGCCCGTGGGTGAGCTGTGGGCCAGCGTGGGTCTGTGTGAGCTGCGGCCACGTTGCCGGCAGATGACCCCGCCACTTCGTCCCGGGAGGAAAATCAATGTGTTGGCACCATCCCGGGAGGGGAAGCATGGGAGAGTCCCCAGCTCCACTTAGTGGGCAAAGCATAAACAACATGTAACAGCTCAGCAACAACACTTGAAACCAACTGAATAGTGTTTAAAACCYTCAGCTAAGCCATGCGTAGGAAAAGGCTTTCTTTGGCCTTGAAAGACCATCCTGAAGCCCTGGGTCCCCAGAGGAGGAACCATAGGAAGTGTCACCACAACGACTCATCCRCAGCATCTGGGTTTCTTTTGGAGTTACGGAGGCATGCGGTGGAGCCGTCCTGTTCCTGCTCAGGCAGRTATTATTTAATTAACCATGGTCAGATTTTCTAATGTTTTTTCTTTGAAGCTCCTGTGATACATACCCACAAGGAGCATCAGGAAACAAATCTCCCGAAGGCAAAGCTTCACCCTAGCAGCAAGGGTCAGCCTGCCCAGCGGTGGGGCAGTCTCCAAGGGGCAAGAAGGAGGTTTGGTCCTTCAGGCTGCAGGGAAGGCTGCACGGGGATTTCCAGGGCGTCATCAGAGCCAGGAGAAAAGAAGAATCAGAATTTTTGTGCAATCACCTTTTTCTGCTTGCAGATATCTCAGTAGCTCTGTTGATGAGTTAAGGGCAGTTCATTAAGTAATTTCCTTTGGTTAGACGGTGTACATCTCGCCTGAATCGTTTGCTTCATTATCTAATGCTCCAACTTTTGGCATTTCATCAAGAGAAGCCTTTTAGGGATATGGCTTAATTAAAAGCATCCCCCAGCCTGGCTGCAGCTCTCCCGAAAATGCTCCTCAAGCAACAGAGCTTCGTGTGCCATTAGCTACCCCTGACCCCTCTCCTCTCCTGGTGACCAAGTCCAGTTAAGACAATAAAACAGAAAATTAACACAAATCRTACAAATGCAGCACATTTTGAGGGGCCACTTTCCATTGCACATTTTCCTGTACTCCACAGGGATTTGGTGTGTGTTTCCTATACTCCCACAGGGATCTTGTTATTGAATGGTCCYTTGCATCAGAAATAAAGAATCCTGGTCCCAGGGTTTCAGGATTACTTGTGCAGACAGGATGGCTCTCACGGCATATAAAGCTTCATCTAAACAAGTGTTCCCCTCTTTCACCATGTCAGGGCCTGCCGGCACATTGGAGAGGAGGGGGAACTAAAAGTGCTTTTAGCGAAGAAGGAGAGCATTTGRTACTGCTTTTTCTTTATTGATTTTTAAGAAAAAGAATTGCGGGAGAATCGGAAAAAAATGGAAGCGGTCCCCCCTGCATTTGGAGAGGATGCAAGGAGAGAATAATGCTTGGTGGGTTTGGGTTGCACTCTACTTTGGATATCCAGTTTATATATATTATATACATATTTTATTCTTTCCTGCAAAATTCAGGTTAGAGACACTCCTAAGCTGCTAGTGTTTCCAAAAGTTGCTGGATTTTTTTTTTATCATCCTCTCTGTATCTCTGCTGCTGCTCCACCCCTACCGCAATCACCCTGGGAAGCTAATGAGCRCTGAGGTAGCTGCACAGTAGATACTGGATCCTTAGTATAATTTTTGGCAGTTAATGAGCAGCTCTGCCACTCGCATCAACAAAATGGAAAGCTTTAATTAAACTCACAAGGGGACCCTGAAAAACTAGCCGGCAAGTAGCCCCTCCGTGCTTGGGTAAGTGAGCTGCCAACGGAGGGAGTGATGCTCAAACGTGGCTGTGCTTGTAACCTCTGCAGCTCTTGGAGAAAAGMATTTTATTAGAAAAAAAGGAGAAAAGGGGATGGAAGAATTTCCTGCTTACAGTCAGAAGTGTGTTTTCTCTACTCGGTGCCCTAAATTGSCTCCAAATGCAGTTTTACATGTCACTATTCTGTACCCACTGTCAGGGAGCGTCTGCTGCTGCTCCTGCTCTTGCTTAATTTTTTTTGCATGGGATGTAACTCTCCGTCCTCTCTGGTGATCTCTGCTCATTTCAGTGTCTCTTGAAATATTGGCAGCTTTCAGGCTTCCTTTTTAATTGCGTGTCTGAACAATGTGTGCCTGCTTTGAAGACCAGAAGTGAAACACATCAGTCTTGTGTTGTGATGAGCCCCAATTAAAATGCAAAAGCTGGGTGGTGTTTGGGGGGGGGAAATATGGGAGGCTTTTAGCAGCAGTCTGAATAGTCTTAAATTCTGTGCTGATGCCAACATCTACTGTAGAAAGGTTTTGTTTTGAGACTGGAAAAGATGTATTGCCTTGGTTAATCCAGTCACTGCCTTACAGCTTACATTTAAAATATATTATTATTCCATTTTATGATTTAATTAGCTAATGCATTTAACATTTTTGGATAATGCTGTTACTAATATTTTCATAGTCTCTGTAAGATATTCTTTGCTTGCCGTAAAGACTTTAGCAATCCTCTGGCCTTAAACCGGACGAGCCATTTCAAGCCTGAGGCAATGAGAAGGGTGAAACACAGATCCAGCCCTTGCACAGCCTGGTTCGAAGGGCAGCGGGGCTGCAGGGTCTGCATTTGGGCTCTCCACGTGTAGGGAATGCTGTGATGCTGAAATATCCTCTGTGCTCAGGGTTTGTTTCATGCTCTTCATCCTGCTGGAGTTTACTCAATTTGCAGAAAATGTAAAATAATTCCTTCAGTGCAAAGCATTTCCACTATATATTGCCCACCGTCAAGCAGATGAGCCCAGGCTGAACAAGGGAGGCAGCTCCTGGCTCGCTGTGCTGCTGAGGGGCAGGGGACCCCCACCCGAGGGTGCGGGATCGAGGGAGCGGGGATCACCGACGCTCCCCATGCACCTCCAGCCTCCCGGGCTGGGCTCTGCCGGCTTCCCCGCCAGTCCCGTGGCACTGGAGGAAACTTGGCTTTTTCCTTCTGCTGTTTGGGTGGCTGGTTCAGCCTGCAAAATCCATTTAGCTGCTGGGCATCTGCCAGCGCTCTGCTCGAGAGAGACGTTATTACATTAAGCTGCAGATCGGAGAGACTGCAGTAATATTTTTACACTAAAAGATGCTTTGTCCCAAGATGCCCCTGATGGCGGGGGACCGACAGCCACCAGGCATATTTATCTCCTGCCCTAATTACCTTCGAGCTGAGCATTTGCAGCCATGCATTGCCAGCAAAGCTCGTTATTTTGGAAAGCAGAGCGAAGCTGCGGGGCAGGGAACGACCCCAGAAGCAGGATGCATGCTTTTCGCCTCTCTCCAAAATCGCAACCTATTTTTGGACCAGTCATTGAGAGGATTACAATTTTATTAGCTGAAATAACCACAGACTGCAGCTACTCACCAAATGGCTGCAGCTTTCTACCCGTATTTTGGCCTCCTTCTCTAGGGGTTGGTGTTTGTAACCTGGAACAGGCTGTGATCCGCTGCTCGCTGCCAGCCGGGACGATGCGGACACTGCAAGGTACATGCACGCAGTTAGGTGAGCCCATACGGGGGTTTAATGTCGYGCTGCTCCCCATCTTCTTTAGATTCCATATGCAAAAATAAAATAGAAAAAAAGACAAAGGAGGATGCCATTTCAAGGAGAAAGGGRTAATGGCTTTATTTCAGATATTTTCCTCTGTTCTGCTATCTCCAGACGCCAGCTATACTTGASTATCAGTGGGAGGTGGGTACCAAACTCCTTCTTGTACCCCCTGAGAGTCCTTTCTCTTCCCTTCGTCTTCAAAACAGCTCTGTGATATGACGAGAAGCTGGTGTTACAGRTTGACAGAAACAAGAAAACCAAGTTATTTGCCCCAAATTGCACGACTAGATCCTGCCTAGGAATCACTCCCCACTAAACGATGGTGCAGGTCAGGGCTGGGCAGGGAAGCACCAGCAGCTGCTGGTGTTCACGTGTGGCTGTCCTGCCGAGGGTCCCCGCGGTGCTGCTGAGTCCCCCCACCTGCCCTTTTGTGTTATATGCTGAGGTGAACGCCACGGTGGAGCCAGATCACATGCAGAAAGGAAATCTCTAGCTTTAACCACTCAAGTCATGCGATGCTGGGCTGTGTGGAAGCTCCCAGTGTTATTTTATCAGCCCTGTGCCACTGGTTTTGCATTAAACAAGCGATTATTGCACAGCCCGGCACAGGCTCCCGTGTGGTGCCGAGGCTGCCCAGCCTGGAGCAGGGTCACACAACCCGGCCGGGACGGCGGTGCTGGGGTAGCCCTTGCTCGCTTGATGCCCAGGAAAGACCGGCTTCATCTACCGCATCCCTGTGGGTTTCAGRCAGGGTCATTCAAAAATAAGCAGGGTTTGTTTGTTTTTATCTGTTTGTCTCAGTAAAATAAAATATTAGCAATAGCTTTGTGTGCAAASTCTGAGCTTCAGAGAAGTCCAGAGCCTCAGGATGGAGATGATCTGTTTCAGCATGTCTTCATGTTTTGGAGGACCCTAGATCCATCCTGAAATTCAACATTTGGTCTGTCTGGAGCCAAGATTGTGTCCTCCATACATGTTCACCTGCAGGCCACCTAAATAAGACGTACAGTGCTATATGGGCTCCTTAATGCAGTAGCTTGTGATCTGCCTTTGCCCGTGCAGGTAGCACACTTTTGACCAGCAGCATATAGATAAATTCACATGTAGCTTGTAAGTGCAGGGTTTAGCAGACATCTCCTGATGTTTATGCTGTKTATGGGGCTGCAGTTCTGTCCTCAGGCTGGGACAAAGATTTTTGTAAAACTGTACGGCAAGTTGGGAAGCAGGGGGAGGCTTTGGCTGCTCTGCAGCCTGCGATATTYTACAGTGACTCAGAAAGGGAAATATTCTGCCTGAGGAATCTGGCAAGATGCTACAAGCCATGAAAAGGGACTTGTGGTGGTGATGAGGAAGGTGAAAGAGAGATTGATGCAGGAGCTGAAATATTCCTCTGGCACGAGAAGGCATGAGATGTTTGAAACCTCTGAATATTAGATTGCAGTCTGAGTGGGCTCTTTGCAGTTAATGATCTGACCAGAAGCACACTTTGATGGAATAAATGCATGTAATTAGAGACATCTCCTACTTTTCCTTCTGTTTTGGATGACAGTCTCTTCTCACACAATTCTCCAGCATAATTTGCAAGTGCATGTTAATTAATGCCTGCTGTAGCGTGGAAGAATGTAGGAGCCCATGCGGTGGTCTGTCCTGCAGACCTTCCTTGGAGGTGGAAGACCTGCTGCACGCACTGCAGGGCTGCTCTCCCAGTGCCTAGGGCTGGATGGGGGCATCAGACAAAACAATCTCATTTTGCAACCCACAATTCTCCCAACAATGGAGCAAGGCATTTTGGCATTTAGTGCTCAAACAATTTTTAAAAATTATAAAAAGGTTTYGATAGGTCACGATGGAGTGATGCAGAGGAAGAGTCTTACCGGAGCATGGAGCATTTTGGGTGCTTTGGGCCAGGGGARCTGTGCTCAGGAGCATCCTGCAGGTCTGCACTCACAGCAAGGAGAGCAGGGAACAGGGTCACCTGCAGAGATCGTGGTCCCTGCCCAGAGGTTTTGAATTGCTGCCGCTTGCTGTTCCTCACTGGAAGAAGCAGCATGGGAAGAGCTCAAAAAGAAAAAAAAAAAAAAAAAAAAAAAAAAAAAAAAAAAAAAAAAAAAGGGCAAAAAAAGCCCAGCATGGTCATTGGGGTGAACTGCTTGGAATTATTGATGATCAGAAATGAGTTGCTAAGCAATGCTCGGGGAAAATGATTTGGAGAGAAAGTCAGGTGCGATACTTACGGAGCACCCACGAGCCAGCATTGCTCTGCAGGAGGGAATAYGTGTGTTAGCAGAAAGTGTGTTCAGGTACCGTAGCACAGCAAGCTGGGCGCTGGGGCCGTTTYGGAGATGAAATGCAGCATTTTGTTCTATGGATTATTACTTTTATTATTTATTGCTTTATTGTTCATTCCTTTATGGGTTCTGGAATTTTCAATTTTTGAGTTTGCAGAGGAGCTCATCTTGAAGATTGCATCCTCACTCTTCTGTCCTCAGATCCACACAAATATATTTACTTTATTTAAAATATTTAACTAAGAGATAAACATATTTTCATTATCCTGAAAATCTGTCAAAACCATTTAGCTATGAAAAATCACTAGCCAGTACAGATATCTTCAGAAGGAGGATGTATTTATGGCACTTATTAGCTCCTGTCAACAGGTAATGTATGCCTTTTCTCTACCTACTCCAGTGTGCATGTTTCTAACCCTTCAATCCCGACACTGGCCAGCATCAGGGCACTRTGGACTTGGAGGGAGATGAGATCTCTGCTGTGCAGTTTATGGTTCCCTGCTGCCCACACTTGAAGTGGAAACAATTTAAGGATTTTTGTGTCCAGATCCAGCCCTCGGTACAGACCAAGCTGCAAAGTAGTTAATCAGCAATACCTCATGAGTAAAATTGAAACTCTTTTTCTCCTGGCATTTATCCATGGCATCTATTTGCAACCCCTTGTCTCTTTAGCCCGAGCAAAGATATGAGTCGYAGCTAATGACTCAGGGAGCATTTTATGATATCATTGTGCTTGGCTTTTCTCCTCCCCCCATCCGCTGTGCACCTGCAGCCTGTCCTTGGTGCCTGTTTCTTAGATAAACTCTGCGTGGAGCGATACAGAACGCTGACTCCCTACAGCCTCGCTTGTCCTGCACGCTGGGAAAGCGAGCCTGGCCCACGCCGCCTCCTATCAAATAATCAGCAACATGGGTTTGAATGGCCACAAACAGCAGCTCCCCCAGGCGAGACCCTCTCTCCCATCAGCAGATTTCCCAGGGAACAGAGGTGGCTGTATCCGTGTTATCTTGGGGCTGGAATCGCCTCTCCCGGCCACATCGTCTGGCTTGCGCAGAAATGTTTCTTGTTTAGGCAAGAGGGATAGAAAGCACCGTGAGGCTTGTCCTTGTTGATAAGGGACGTGCTGAGCTAAGCAAGCCTGGCATTTCTGCGGGCCAGGTCCTCCACTGAGGTGGATGAAGGCGACTCTGCCAAGCTCACGCTTAACCGGCACCGGCTGACCCCAGACAGGGGCTGAGCCGTAGCAGCTCATTAAAGGATGATCCGGGTGTGCGGGGAGGGATTTATCATCAGTGAAAGTTCCGTGGTCAAACATCTGCTGAGTGACATGTGGAAGTGGGAACGTGCCCCGAAGCCCTTACCCTTCTGGGTTTGGGGTGGCTAAGGGAGAAAAGATTTGGGATGGCTGTAAAGAAATCTGCTCATGCCATGTTTTCTGTGTGGAGAAGCTGGTGGGCTTATCTGGGGGGATCTGGTTTTAGAGGAGGGGTCTTGGTGGTGGTAAGGAGGGGAGTGTGTGCCCAGGGGGACCCCTGGGTCCTTAGGGACACCCGAAGSGTCACCGTTACTCATTAGGACCAAACCAGGAGCTGGTTGTTAGGACTTGTTAGGACCACACCACCTCGGGAAGAGGCACAGCGAGCTCCAAACCTTTCCAGCTGGGTTCTCCCATCCTGTGTTGCACCTTTGCCTTTTGCAATGACCCACTGTGAAGCAGGGCGATGGGTGGGAGCTGCAGGCACCGACGCTGGGTACGCACAAACCGGCGGCCAGGAAAGCCCGGCGGCTTGGCACTTTGCCGGAGCACAGAATTCCAGGCCTAGCCTGGAATTTTTTTTACATTTTTTTTTTTACTTTTTTTTTGCTATAAAATAGCAAGGCAACTGATGTGGGACAGGGCAGGGCTCCTTCTGCCCAGTCGTGACATACCCTGTGCTAATCAGTTAATCTCTGCCTGCTTCGCTTTCTCTGGGTGTAACAGCCTTATGAGAACTTTGTGAGAATTAACGTCTAAAAACTGCTTTGATGAGTGCTACAATTAAAGATGCTTTGCAGGTTCGAGGAATTACAGTCAACCAGCTTGGGAATATATTGCAGGTTGCTGGSGGTTGTCCCTCAGATGCTGTATTTTCTGAAGAGCAAAGGGAGATGTATCTGTAATCGCTCCGGTAGGATCCAGAGCCCTGGGAGTGAGGGGACTGCCTTCAAGCCCACTGCCACCGGGAGGGGACAATGTGGTGCCCACAGCACTACAGCAGAAGGGACGTTGCTCAAAACCACCCTCCACCTGCCAGTTATGCTTATTTTTTGCTTTCTAGGAATCTTTTCTGGTCAGAAGATCACAGGTCACCAGCATTGCCTGCTTTCAGGATGGCAAGAGCGAGATAATACTAATCAACCCTTCATTCCCAAGCACTTTCTTCCATTTTTGGCATTTAAATTAGCCTCAGACTGCAGCTGGCTACCCYGGTCTTTCCATGCCCTGACCCTGGGTTTAGATGAGGGCCACAGTGCTGCCTTATTAAAGTTTCACGGAGACATTTCTTTTCATAAGGAACAGTTTAAGAAAATAATTGTTTATTTAACAAATAAATAAACTCTGATTATCCTGTAATTTGCCCCGCTGTGTCTGCCCCTTCCCAGGAAGGGTCCCCAGAGCTGCATCCACCCTTTGCTAACGCAGATGAGGCTGAGATGGGACCAGGGTGTCTCCAGGGTATGTCCTTCTCTGGTGCTCAGCAGCTTGGGAGGAGGCATTCAGGTCATGGCTTGAAAATATAACAAACCCCCCATGATATTTTAGACTAATTGGAGATACGAAGTGATGTTTTTATGGAGATTTCCTTTAATGGTGTGAACCTTCTTCTCATTTCCAGCGTAAATTATTTATGGCCAGCTCAATCCCACTAGTTCTTGTGTTGTTAGCTTAATTATTTTCTTTTCCTGCTGTTACTCCTTATATACTTACAGACAGCAATTGTATCCTCTCTCAACCTGCTATTTTTTTTCAGCTAAACGAGCCAAACTTCTCTAGTCTCCTCATAAAGTTGTACTCTCTTATTTCAGGCAATAAAATGATTAAATCCATAAATGAAGAACCCAATCAGGAGCCTGATCACCTCTCCCACTTTATCTCTTCTCAGCAGATGAAACACTGCTATGTGGAGCTGCTGAGCAAACCTCCACTGGTTTTAACCTGACCATGAGTTCCCCTGCCAAATGCAAGTGCTTGTAAAGTCAAACAGAGAAGCTTAAATAAATAAACTGCTTTCTAAATGGGGGGTTATATATTTATAACCACAGAAAGGAGGTTAGCCCATCTGATTATCTGCAGAGCACTTGCAAAGAAGAGCCATCTGCATTGCTGATGTCCAAGCCTGACTTTCAAAGGTTAGAGGTCTTTCAGGTTGTATTTCTGACTAATTGTCACTGATGAAACTAATTTACACTGAATTGTATGAAACTGGAGGGATTTTTGCAAGAGGTATTTCTACAGTGCCTTTTACAGAAGGCACTTTCATCTGAAGAGGTAAGGGTTTTCCTTAGCTCTGTCATCAAACCTCTTCACCAAACCTTCTTAGTTGTGTCATGAGGTCTGCATTTAGTGTATCGCAAAATTTAGTATTTGCAGGTGTTTTCCTGAGCCTTAGAGCAGAGTGGTTTGGTTTGTTGGCATCAGGAGCATGGCTGTGCATGGGAAGCATGTCATGATATTTCATCCAGTTTTGGATACTCCTGTTCTCTTTCCTGGATTTATCTGTATTTCATATTTGGAGCTATAAATGGGTCGTTTCAGAAAAGAGAATGCAACTAAAACTCAGGAAGAGCACGTATTTGGCATCCATCTCCGACATGTTAGGTCTGTGCAAAATCTGCCGCTTTCCTTGGAGGCACCAAGACAACGTCCCCATTTTCTCTAGCAGCCRGCAGCACCCCCTGAGCACTTCGGAAATCTGACCTATTTTCTTCTGAAAATCTGATGGARTGTTTGAAATACATGACTGGGAACGACTTTGAGAAATTGTGCTAGGCAGTCTTACTTGCTTTCTGAAATCATTTGAAAACACCCGTTTTAGGAAAACGAACGGCAACCCTAGCAGAAGGATTAATTCATCCATTTTCTTAAGGAAAAATAATAATTACAGATCTTTCAAAGCTTGCAAGGATTCGGCAGTAAAACCTTCCCCAGAGCTGTCATCTGTGACTGCAGATCTGGCTGTGATACTGTAAAATCAATCATTCCTCTTCGCCGGGGCCAGCGAGCGGGAGGAGGCACCTCTGCGCTGGCATCTGGAGAGTCAAAGCTGCTGCTGAGACTTTCCCTTCGCTGAATATATTGAGAGATGCAGCACCTGCTGTGGTTGGTGGCTGTGAATATATATGAGGGAGATGGTTTTTCCATTTAAAATATGCCAATTCTTCGTTACTGGAGGTGCATGATACCCAGAGGGAGGATGCCCAAAGGGGAAGTGAAGCTCAGCCCTGGTGGTGGTGGTCCCTGGTGGTGGGTGGGTGGGTGCACGGGGTGGGTGAGAAATTAAGCATTTTGCATCTGTGTGAAACCACTGGGAAAATGGAATTAAACAGTGGTGGCAAAGGGTGGCAGGGAAACAACCTGGAGGAAAGCCTTGCAGGAAAGCTGGGTGCAGAGCAGGGTGTTAGTGCTGGGGCTTCAGAGAGCTCAGAGAAACCTCGGAGCACCCCAGGGTGCGTGAGGATGGTCCTGATGGAGATGTGATGGATGCTGGCAGGGAAGAGCCTGGTGGGACTTGAATAGCTATCAGCCTGCTGGTGTAAAATATAAGTCCTCCTGGGAGGTAAGCCCCAGGCAAATGCAAATAAGAAGAAGAAAAGAAAAGAAAAAAGCCTCTCTGGAGGGCAGTGAGTGTTTAGAAGGGAGGGGGAGGCAGCAGAGCTGGGCTGGGTGGCTGAGCATCGCGGCGTTCAGCTCACCTCCGCCTGCTGCAAAGCCTGTGGCCCTGCTCCGGGGCGGGTGGGACGGCTTCTTGGCAGGGACTGAATTTCTTGAGTTGCTTTCCCACTGAAAAAGACATTTTTTCATTTCACGTCTTCACAGGAAAATGTCAGTTCCAAAAAGAAAAAATAGATATTGTTGTTTTTATTGTTATCTGCTGTCAGTTTTTCCTTTAGGCCCTCCCTTTCCTCACTGTAAGCTCTCCAGGCAGGGATTTATTCACCATTTTCAAAAGACTGGCGTGAAGGTACCATGCCAGCAGAAATAAATATCCATAATCGTATGAATTACCATCTTATTTTGGTATTTTCCTTTTGGAAAGAGCTGAAAAAAATTAAAAACCAAAATGCAAATTGCTTTGGCATTCATTTAAAACTTCTTTTTAATTGTTTGGTTTCAAACTTTTTTTGGGGAAAGCATATTGTTTCCACCAAAAACCTGTCAGCAAGGATTTTTCACCAGGCATGTCTTGTCGTGTGAATTTTATCAGCTCTCCAGATGGCCAAAGTTTTGCCAAACAAAAAGGTCAGGTAAGCAACAGTGGAGGTGGGAGTAACTCTTTTGCTCAAGGAGATCTTGTCTTTACAGTTTTGAAGATCTTTCTGGTTTTGAAGAAGACCTCACATGTTTCTTCTTCCTAATTCTCAGCCCGCGGCTTCTTGCTTGTTGAGAGGTGTTGGACATTTGGAGCTCTTTGGCCTCTAAACCTTAAGGCAAATCAATTTGCCTGCAGCCAGGAGAAAGAAGATTACAGCTCCTCTTTTAGGTACTTGTGAAATCATCATGCTACTCCTCTGAGTTTTTGTTCAAAGCCCTTGAAAACAAATTTTTCCGCAAGCAGCCGAGCTGACAACTTGTGGTTTGCCTGGTCCCCTGGGTCCCCTGTCCTGCCCTGCCACCTCTCCCTCCCCAGGTCCCCATGGGTCTCCATGGGTCTTCATGGGTCTGTGTGGGTCCCTGGTGCTTCTGCCACGTCCCCTGGTGCCAGGCTGGGCAGGAGGTGCTCTCACCTCTCCCCATTTTCCTTCTTGGTTTAATCACCACTTTCTTGAAATCTGAGCCAATACAACACTCTGGGAGCACCACCGCCACGCCAAATTCGGAACAACACTGGCAAAAAGGTTCAAAATTCGTTAGGAGAAGTCTGGTGGCAGGTGGACAGGCCGGGGCAGGGGAGTATCCTGCCCTGCTTGGTGCATGCCAGAGGACTTCTGCGTCCATCTGTCTGGACGACTACTGCGTCCCTTCATTTGCAGAGCACAGCTCAGCCGTTCCCAAACACGGTCCTCCCACCTCTGAGAGCCCCCGTGCCCCAGCGCGTCCCTGTCCCCACTCTGCACAAGGGCTTGGGGTCACCTTTGTAGTRGGTTTGTCCAATGATTAACAGAGAAGCGTGGGGAATATTCTGTTTGTGTTGGCATCCGCTGTTTTGTTGGGAAAAAGAAAAAAAAAGGGTTTAGTTGTGTGGGTGATGGATGGAGGTGATAAGTGCTGACTTCAAAGGCTGCTCCGGCTCTGGTGGTGTTGAGTTACTCCTGCACGGTCCACTTCATCGTACAGCTGTTTAATTACAACAGTATGATGATGTTGGAAGCGTGCCCATCRGGTCCACCGGGCTCTCTGGATAACAATCCCAGCAGTTCTTTAACAYGGTGACTGTGACTGTGTTCTCCTAGGAGTTTTGGGTTGTTTGGAACCAAAACATAGCTGGGACCTGACCACAGAGCCAGACCATGCCCCAGCTTTGGGCAGAGGAGATAGAYGTATAGCCACCTACATTTAGTGACTTAAACTGGTCTCTGAGTAGACCTTGGAGTAGCAGGACTGTTCATCATTTGGTTGAAAAGCAGAATTTAGCATGATGAGTGATTTCTTGGCAGGAACWTCAAGTACTGCCGAGGCCATGGAGACCAAACTCTTCTACCAGCAAGAAGGCTTTAAAGTCCCAGATCCTCTTCACCCATCCCACTCCTACTGTCCACGCACATTGTTGGCGGATCTTGGTGATCCCTGAACCTCCAAAACCTTGCAGTGTTGGAGCACAGCCCATCCAGGGGCACTCACAGCTCCCCACCCAGGGCAATTTCTGACAATGTCCAGGCTACACGTGCCTGTCCCCATGCAGTTTTGGGTCTGACTGGCCCTTGGGTGGATCTGCAGGAACCTGAGCAGGTCCCAAGGATCGATGCTGCTCATTGCATCTAAAGCCGCTGAGTATCCTGCAGGAGGGCGATGGGGCGTTGCTAAGCCACAGCCACAACTCACTTTCCCCAATGCTTTTCCTTCTGCCTCCCCTGCCTCTGTGAGCAGCAGAGCGTGTGGCACCCCCTCCTTCATGACTCAACACCGCTGCAGATTCAGACTCCACATCTCCATTTAAAGTCTGCAAATGGAAATAAAAAAAACCCTGAAAGAAACTGTAAGTAATTTCTAATGATCCTTTCCAGGACATTTTAAAAAATGAAAAACCCCTCTGCTCTGTCTGTAGTTAACCAAGGTCCTTTGGAGCCAAGAGACTACTGAATATTTTAAGAGCAACGTTATTTTGCAGCAGCTCATAGCTAATGAATTCCCAATTCATATTTCACAGTAGGTGAAGTAGAAAAGAAAAAGCCATTTTCATCACAGCTGCAATGTATTTTCCAGTCACTTGTGGAACAGATTGTGCTCAGACCTTCAGCTTTAACCACTGACACGGYTGAGACGGGGACTGAGGTGGTCGAGGCTGTGCTAAAGGTGCTCTCCTTCCTCCGGCACAGTGTGGTGTGTCCAGACTGCTGCAAATTTTCTCTRTCTTGTGGGTTTTTATAGCTCATTTCACTCCAAAGCATTTGAGCGCTCAYTGCAGCTCAGCTGCTCCACCGTAGGTGTTGGGTGGTGGTTGATGTGCTGGAGGTGTCTCCGGTGGGCTCCTGGCTTGCGGTCAGCCAAGGAGGGTGGTCCTGCCACGGGACCCTCCCTTCCCTGGGGATACCACGGTGCAAAGCTGCCCTCACCGGTGGTGCAGGTGGCTGCTGCCGGTTGGGCTGGCTAAGCCCCGGACGCGGGCTGTCCAGGACACTGCAGGCACAAGGAGATGAGCTGAAGCTGGCACCATCAGGGAAGTCGGGCACGGCAGGTCAGCTCCTGGCTGTACAGCCTGTCCAAGAGCAATCCGTCCAAATAGATCCCACAGAGATGAAGCTATTTTGGAACAAGCCATTTTTTGAGAATGGCTTTTAAGGAATAATTCCACCTGCAGGCAAGCTCTCGCGCCCAGGCGGACGCATTTTCCTGAACTCAATGGGCATCTGGGCYGAGCTTCAAGAGCTGGCTGGCTCCAGACCAGCCTGAGTATTCCCACCGCCGGGGCTGGCGATGGAAAGCGAGCTTCAGCCGTGGGGCAGGTTCCCCTGGGGACGCTCGGCGCCAGGGATGGGCTGCGTGCAGGGGACCACRGGAGAGCTCCCTTACGGCACCGGGCACAGTTTGCTGCTGGCTGCTGGCAGAGGATGTTCATCTTTGCCCTTCGGTTTTGCATCGCACTCCCGGGCTGGAAGAAGAGATAAGATGTGCAGACACATCGGTACTTCTCTCACAGCATAAAAAAACACAGCTAGAGTTTGGCTACTTCAGGACCAAGGTCCATCATCCACTCCATGCTCTAATTGTATTAAAAGCGTGCATCTCAGAGGCTGCCAGAGGCTCCATTTTCATATTATTTTGCTGGGCGCTCTCCCCATTTCTCCCAGTTCTGCTTTTGCTAAGTGCCTGCAAAACAAATTACAGCAAATATTCTCTCATCAGGGCAACGCTTCTTAATTCATGATGTATTTTTGTTTGTACATGTTAATGCATCCACCTAAATYGTGCTGGTGGAGACCTTGAAGGGAGTTACAGAGGTCATTAGGAATTTTCAACTGTTGGGTGATCAACCATCTTTCATTCGTCCTGGTACCTCGGATTCAGGATCAAARGAGAGAGGCATAATCATCTCTTTCAGCGGTAAGCACACAGGTTAGAGAAACAGATTTAATATATTCTGTCTCTAGCAATGAAACCTGTGTATGACCGTATATGGAGTGCTATTATATCCAGGCGTATATGTGGGTATAGACTCATAGAATCRTAGAATAGTTTGGGTTGGAAGGGACCTTTAAAGGTCACCTAGTCCAGACCTTTCAGTGCCACGCTTTACCTTCCTGTGACGGGATCCAACCAGGCTTGGGAAGTTCATTCAGGGAAAGGGTTAACCAAATTAAGTTAATTATGATATTTTAAATATCCCTACTGTAACCARTAGCAGGTGTTTAAGTATTTTCCAGCACGAAGTCAAGGGGGTTTCTTGGTGCATCTTCCACAAGGTCAGGTGGTTGGAAGCTCCAGGCATGGAGCTGGACGCGATGGCGTTTGCTGGACATGGCTCCTCCTCTGCGACCGTGGGGCCGTGCAAGGAAGCCCCTGCACCGCGTTGGAAGGACGGGGCTCAGGACACGAGACCCTCTCCYTGGGTATCTCTGCAAAGCAGATTTGTGCTGCCCTCCGGGCTGCTGCCCACCAGAGCCAGGGGACCTTGCTGCCACCGTAGCGTGACACCGCAGCGTTGCGTCGGTCCCGTAGGCTGGGCTGCGGTCGTGAACAGATGGCAGGGACGCAAGAACTGCCTGTCAGTAGGTGATGAAGCGTCTTTCGGCGTCTGTGCTCGCTTTTAGGCAGCAGCCAGCACAGAATGGCACACGGGCAAGGGGTCTCTGCTGGAGAGGTGGCAAACAGAGCTGGTGTGACCTGATTGTGGCTGCAGAGCTTTTTCAAGGTCTTTAATTAGTCTGCCAAACATGACAACAAAACTCCCGTGCGTTATTCTGGCTGGGTATTTGAGGCTAGTGGACCGCCGGGATGCAGCCAGACTCAGACCAGCCTCTCTGGGTCACAGTTCTTCCCTTGCCTCTTCTTTGTCCCCAGGAGCTGCCTTGGAAGACTCCTGTGTCTGCTGGGTGCTTAAAATTTTAAGAAAAATATTAATTTCCAATCAGTGAGATAAACTGCCCAGGGAAAGAGATATGAGAGGAAACCTCCCCAACTTAYGTAAACATTTCACCAAAATTGAGGAGTTTCCAAGGAATGTTTTGATTTTGGTTAATCAACCAAGAAATAGCCTGTCAGTAGTTCCCCCCAGCTCTTGGTCCTGGAGATCCATCATTTGCTCCTGGGCTGTACTAATGTGCTTTCCTATAAATGCAATACTTTTGGGCAGCTTCTTCAGCAAGTGAGTTGGAGCATCCCATCAGCTTATTCTCAGTAAGCAGTTTGCTCRGATCTAGACTACGAGATTCCAACTTCACTTGGGATCTAGCTTTACCACATCTCATCTCTTCCACATGATTCTGGTTTTTAAAAGCTTGGCATAAAGTAATTGTGGTTCTGCCTGTGTCAGTCTGGGCTGTCACAGTTAATAGACCAACATCCCGTGATGTGGATGATAACTCGCATCCTAGCTCTGCTTCTTACTTGCCTATTGTTTTCATTCAATCATTATTTTTGCATCTGCAATGATTCTAAGTGTGATCTCRTTAATAGTAGGGTCTTGAAGCATTTTAGCTTCAATATTGGGGCTTCAAGGTATTGTAAATAATACCTAGATGGTGAAATCAACGCACTTCCTTAGAAATAGGAGCAAAGGAGGAATCTGAAAGTACAAGTGGATATTCATGCACATACCAACATGTTAATTCTTGAAGTTAGTTGTGAAAAATACCCAGGGAAATGTGAAATTGGTTATGGATAATACACACGGCTGAAAAAGTATATTGTGCGCATCTGGAATATTGTGCACCAGCTAGGCAAGTAGCTCTTTTCCATAATCCTGGATTCACCTTAGAACTTTTAATTACTAAACTCAAATTTCCAATTATCTGCAAGGCAGTGTTACAGAGCCTAAAATAATCCTGCTGCATGCCACCCAGTGGGACGCCTGCCCCGCCAGCTGTGCGCGCTCCCGGCCATGGCTCCACACCACGCGGGCACTGCGAGAGGTGCAATAACATCCAAAACTCATAGAGCTGATTGCTAAAGGACCAAGAAAAGCCTTCGGTGGCTACTTAGGTCAGGGCGGATCGGCACAGCCTTGTAAGCTTCTTTCCTTGCATGCCCATGTCCCTTGGTTTTAATCCAAGCACTCACTGCAAGCGTCAGTTCAGTGTTTTCCCCAGACACCGTGCGTGGACATTTGCATGGTATCCATCGTACCGCTCCGTGCTGCAAGACCTGGATCTTTTCATTTTATTGTTAAAAGTCTAGAGTGATCAGTCATGAGTGATGCTTAAAACCTGGGCGGGCAGCTGGCACGGCAGTGCCRCGCTGGTTTCCTCACCAAGGACCTYGTCCCTCTGCTCTGACTCTCTGGCACGTGGTCCGGTGGATCTGAGCACAGAAGCTCATGTCACTATGGTGCTTTACATACAGACTCTCCAATAAAGTGTGAGCCTTATTATTCTAGTTTATTTGTAGGCCAGTTTAGCTAAAATGAGAAAAGGTTTCCAAATTATCATCAAATTCCAAATACCCGCATCAATYGATCCGTTTTGGAATGGATCGTCCATCATCTGAGTGTCAATTACAGGTGAACACACCRTGGGAAACCCGGACATCTTTCTGTGCTCATTGGCAAGACGTTGTCACACCCGTGCGCTTTCCAGCTGACACTTAGGATCTGAAAAAGGAGAGAAATTTTCATTTAGGTCAATCAAGCCCTGTTTTTTTAGTACTGATCTACCCAATCCACCAGTTACCTGAGAATAACCAATTTAATTGTAATTACTCTTGACCACTGCAAGGAGCTTCCTGGTGCATGTGCTGTTATTACGAACAATATTTTATTGCTGGCCAAACCTCTGCTCTTTGTGGTTTCATTTTGCTGGGCTGATTTCAGATCGTTCCTGCACATTTCAAGCCCGCCCTGTGCTTTTGGTAGATTTGATGGCAGAACAGGAGAGCAACTCTGCTCGCCTGGACCCAAGTGTCGCAGTCAGTGTCTCATCTCCATCCATGTCCCGGTGTGACCCGAGATGATATTTTGGTGCAGCTGAGTAGCAACATGAGCGAGGACAAGGTGTCCTGGATCTCAGCCGCTGGTGGGGCCAAGCCTGGACCATCAGCCCATGGCTGCTGCCGCCCATCCAGGCTGGAGMCGGGTGATTTGGGTCATCTCCTGCCTGCACCTGGGGGGTCCTGGGCAGGACACGGCTGCAGCTATTTGGGACAAAATGTGCTTTTCTCCCTTGATCTTCCCCCTGTGCAGCTGAGATGGAGTTTGCTGCTGTGTTTTATATTTTGGAAGTGAGCTCTCCCATAATCACACCCTGACATCAGCAGTGGATCGGATACGTTGTCACACCCTGGGGAAGGTTCATGAAAAATGAGTGTAGCGTTGCTTAACCTCTACTTCCAAGTTCAGATAAATGCTTGTGCAGTGAATTTCAAATTAAAAGATAAGCCGCAGAGCTGTCCCAAATATCAAGGTAAATAATGCATTAACAGTCCTTGTTGCCTCATATGGACTGCCCATTGCAACTCTCCAAGTGCATTGCTTTGATATTATTCACTCAAGCATTTCGGCAACTAACTCTTGCTCCACAGGTTATTTGTGACCAGATCACCACTGCTCGGTTTGCAGCCCAGACCGGGGTTACGCCGCTCGGCGCGGGCAGCCAGCCCTGCTGCCCCTGCCCCTGGCTTCCAGCAAGGCATTTTCCTGCAAACCTGCACATCTTCAMGCACTACGCCTTAAACCTTGGGAAGCTGGCTGGTAAGGAGAAGAACAATGGGCAAAATTGGGGGGGACCTTAACTGTACCCCCATGTTCCCTCATCTCTCCGTCAGTCGGATCCTAGTCTAAGATCAGCACTTTTATGCTGCAAACATTGCTCCTATCTTCCCTCTTTCCCCAGGGCAGAGTAATGGTGCCRGCTGTACTTGCCCTGGAGGACTCGGTTTTTGAGCTTGTATCTGTAAGGTCCRTTTGCAAAACTATCTCGGGGGGGTTGGCACAGGAATGTTATTTGTTTTAAAGGGAATTAGACATCCCAGCTGCTTCTGGGGCTTAGCAAAGCTCAATATAACACACATAAATATTCTTATAATCATGACCCTTTTTAGTTTGCTGTGTACAACACGAGAGACCTAAAGGAATTAGGCAAGCAACAGCAATAACTTCTCAACGAGCAAGCAGGGCTCTCCCCAGAGGCTTTGTGTACAGCAGCAGAATGCCCTTTCTGCACCAGGTCCCAGCAGTCCCACCCCGGCAAAGAGCATCCGAGCCGCAGGCAGGGAGGCAGCCCGTGCTGCGCTCCCCTCCCGAGGCACCCCTGCTAATGGCATCGCTCTGTAAGGAGCTTCGGAGAAGCCCCCCCAAAATGTGCTGCAACAAAAGCTGTTTGTTTGGGTTTTTTTTCCCCCAGTTTCTGATTTCATGGGTTTTATTGATTTTTTGATCACTGGGCTGATGTGAGAAACAGGCTCCTGCGAAAGGTGAGCAGAAAAGTTGCAGCTTTATATCACAATCTCTGCAGTTTGCTGTCCCAATAGATAATTCTGCACCTGCAAAAACATCGGTCACTTTGTGCCTCTTTATTATGTGTGGGGAGGGAGGAAAAGAGCCCTCCTGAGCTTTCCAGGGTGGATTTGAAGGTCAGAAGTCAGTGAGAAAACGCAGATTTCCTCTGTCTGCTAACCTCTGGCTCATCCCAGACCCAAGGTGTGGTGCTCAGGATTGCCACCAAATATACATTTATACTTCTATGGCCACAGCGTGTAATTGTGGAGATGGTGAAACCCTCACGGTGCTTGGAGCCGTGCGTGGCTCGGCGCTCATTGCAAGCTCAAATGCRGTGCAGTGCTGTCAGCACCCTGCTGCCGTCATCCCTGTCCTCTGAGACGCACGTTCCCTGGGGATTATACATATAACATACAAATATATATATTTTATTTATACTTTATCTATATATTTTATATATTACACATGTGTTATAAAAATAGATATTATATATAATATTTATATAAAATACAGATATGGTTTTGATATTGCAGTGCCATGGTCACATTCATGCCCTGTGCCCAGCCCTGGGCTCTGCGCATGCACTTGGGCTTGGATTGATCCTGTGTAAAAATGAATTAATTAAGGGCTTTTGCCTCCAAAGAGCCAAGTGGGCTGCACTGGGGGGGATTTGGGCAAACCGCCCCATTTTGTGCCTGAATTGGGACACTCATTTTAATTCCCCTTTAATCAATGGATGTGCTTTTTCCCATGGAGGAGGAGCAGAGGGATGCAGTCGGAGCCAGCAGTGCTCAGGCAGATAACCCTCCTCCCCGGTCATCCCCCCTTCCCCTAGGAAAGCAGTGCTGACGGCTTCAGAACCTGCCCGCTTTATTTGGCTCCATCTTCTGCTGGGTTCACAGGCTTCTGTATAACTGCAAGCCTCACAATAACTGGTGTTTGGAGAAATAATTGAACAAATTTATGATAGGAAAGGAATACAGTGATGGTTATTGAACACATGGATACCAGCTCTGGCTTGGAAAGTCCCTAACCACGAGCTGCTGCAATCTAGTGGGTACAGCTGATGCTGCCTCCTATTCCCTACCCCCACTGAAGGGAGGGCGCTGGGGTCCAGGACCATCGGTCGGACCCACTACAGCTTTTTCCATGTATTTAGCTTAAAACTTCAGCCCTTGRTATCACACCATTTCCTGAGACTTTCATTTTTAAAGCAAGTTAATTTCTAACTCTCCTGCCAAGAAGATTTGGGAAATACTACTCCTTAAACCGCAGAGGAGTAAAAAATAATTAATTATTCAATCTCATGATTTTTAAGCCAATGCTGCAAATTTTGGTGCTCTTCTATATGTTTCTCGTCCACTCTGCTGCGGCAGCGCTGCTAGCAAGGATCTCGGCATGGAGCTGTAACCTGTCAGCGGGGTCAGCGGGGTCTGGCAGGCCTGAAAGCAAACACTGGGGCAATTTAAATTTAATCGCAAAGCTGCCGTAATGAGGGGGCTCCTGTGTTTGGTTTTCATTAGTATTTTTCAGCTCCAATATAGTTTCTCATGGAAACAGCCGTGTATCAAGGCAGTGTGGAAGCCGTGGCAGCGCACCCCTCATCTCCAGGGGATTAATGCTCCCTGTGATGCTCTACAGCAGCATCCCTGCTCCTGTGTCCCTGAGGCTATCCAGAGAAAAGATGACTTGATCCCTGCTGCCAGCATATACCCATCTGCCCCAAAACCTGCTTGGGGAGGAAAACACGGGTCCCTGGCGTGTGTGGTGGGTGCTGCACACCCGGCAGCGACGGCAGGACCCTCCTGCTTTGGGCTTGGTGCTGATGACCCTGGCTGAGCTGCCCCTTGCTGACCACCCACGGTTTCTGCCAGCCCCACGCCATGCCCCATCGGAGCCGGGTGCCATGGGGAGGGTCTTTACCCCCCGTGGGGGTCTCAGCATCCCAGGCTGGGGCAGGAGAAAGAGCCCTGGCACAGCTGCTGGGGAGAAGCATGGAAGCTTTACAGCTCCCAGCCCGCTGTGTCAGCAGGGCCGTTATCTTCCAACAGTGTAAATAGTTTCTAAATGAGCTGGAAGGAGGAGGATTGAAGAATGCAGTTTTGCTGGAAAATGTAACCGAGTTGGGACCAGGGATGGCTGAACACCCCCTTATCTGTCCTGGCCGAGGAGCGGGGGGCAGCTGGGGGCTCCCCCTCCAGAGCCTGCAGCAGCACTGCACCCAGAAGCATCTTCTTCTGCAYCAAACCAAAGCATTTTAGTTATTTGCTTTCAATTCTGCTGTTTGTGCACCTTGCTGTAGTTATTATTCAGTGCCATCTTTCTTCTCCCCGCCCCGTGCGCCAGCGATTGAGAAGATGCTGAKGCCATTGTTGGCTTTGGCATCCAGAGGTTTGGCTCAGAGCATCCCGTCAGTGTGCGGGGAACATCGGCGCAGTAATTGAGCCATTCCATGGGCAATGGGCCACTGAAAAAAATGCCTGTGGTCCCACRTTCCCATTTAAAATCCCTAACCTGATGGCAAGAACATTATAACGAAACTGAGACTTAAATAATGCTTAACATTTGCTGTTGTGGGGATGGGRGTGTTTGAATTGCCCTGCCAAGCTAAACTACTTAATAAAAAAAAAAAATTGTTAATAGAATATTAAAGCATTGCTCTCTTAATTGCTTGTTAAAATCCGGTAGGGATGGACAGCAACAGAAAACCCTTCCCAACTGGAGGCTCTTCGGTATTTTGAGCTTATTAGTCCCCAGAGCAAAGGGATTCAGGTGCAAAAAGCTGCTAAGGGCAGTTTCCAGGCTTGGAGGGGTCATGGAAACAGTCCCCTTGGAAACAACCCCCCACCCCTCAATCCCCTCCATCAGGGCTTCATAGGATCCCGCTTGAAGGGTGTTTGGGGCATGTTTTAGCCACTCGGGCYGGTTATCCCCTGACCACTCCTCCCACCTACGGTTTGTGCTCTGCAACAGCAGCTCTCTCAAGCAGCAGCTTTAGCATGAGTTAGGACTCAAAYAGCAGCTGCAGTGCCAAGGCAAACCTACAAGCATCCTGCCAAAAATGTATGTGCCATGAGAATTTAGATATCCGTGCACCCGCGGGACAGCTGGGCAGCGATCCGGAGGCTAGCAGCAGGACGTGCCTGGTGGATTGAGGCGCGGAAAGAGGTTGGTGCTTACACGAGTCCCTGCCCAGCCCCGCAGCCCCATGCCACCCCAGATTACCCTGCCAGCGTGCCTGGGGCAGCCCCAGTGCCCTGCCTGGAGGACCTGCCATCGCAGGCGATAACACGCTGCTGGCTGAAATGTTCTTCCCAGCCAGCCCTGCCCGGGGGGTGCACATCTGTCCAGCTGTGTGACATCTCCTTCTTCCACTTCTTCAACCGGGGGGTCTTTCCACAACGTGTCCCAGGAAGCTTCCTTGGTGCCTCTGACTTACTCCTTATTTCTCCTCTGACTTGCTCCTTATTTCTCCTCTGACTTGCTCCTTGTTTCTCCTCTGACTTGCTCCTTGTTTCTCCTTCTCCTGGCTTTGCCGATGCTGTATTGAGTTACGGCTTCTGTGCCTATGAATCTCTTTTCTAACGCTTGCGACAGGCATCAGCAGGAATAAAGTCTTAACCTGCCAAAGGGAATCACAGCCCCTTGCTCATGGGAGTGGGATCATGCCAGGACATTTCRCCTGACTTAGCTATTGAAGTCCATGGGGCAAAGACTTTACTTTCARTATCAAACATATCCATATAAAATAAACCATATTTTATTGCCCCAAGTGGGAAGCATGGGCTGTGAGAATTAATAACGACAGTGGGAAAGYGGAAAAGGCCTCCAAAGGCAATGGATGCCCACCTCGCTTCTTGCCTTCCTGCTGCTGCAGGTTGCAGGGCATGATCCCCGGGCATCGGCAGGAAAACCACTCACTTCCATGCGATCCGGACACTTTTCAAACTGATATTTGTGTGCTGCTGGGAGGACTGATGGGCAGGGGCAATGAGGCTGGTCGGGGAACTGGGGCACCGGGATGGGGCGAGGCGGAAACCCGATGGGGCATCACGACATGGGCAGGGCAAGGAGGCATTCGATCCCTTCTGACCTGCCTGATAAGAAGTCTTCGTTTTGTTTTGGTCTTTAAAAAGAAACAACCATTTTTCCTTATTTTTGTCTATTTGGTGTAATCAGATCACTCCCACCACYGAAGCTCATTTCCTGCTGTTGGGTACACTGAAGCTATCAGTATTTATTTTTCCACGGGCCTCTCTGTTTCTAATTACTTTGTGCTGATGTTATGTGAATCTGTTGAGTCTGTGCCCCCTTTATACCTGCCACACGCTGGGTCTATTGTATATCTTAGTACCCCGACACATTTTTCAGATATTTCCTGCTATTATTTACCTCTTTATTTCTGAGCTTACTACTTTTGGGTATATGATAAAGCTGTTTTCAGATGGGGCTACAGGCCAGAAGGGCAAGCAGACAGAAAGCATACGGATCCGCAAGGCCGCTTAGAAGTAACTGCTACTAGTGGCGGTTACGATTGGTGCAATCCTGTGAGTTTTGTTGTTTTTTCTTTTAATGAAATCAGTGAGAGTTTTGCTGCAGTAGAGGCGATAGAGGCTGATGGTGCAGAAATATAATATCTCTGTATGCTCACACATAAATAGCCTATGTGGTGCTGCTACTGCTGCTCTGGCAACAGCCGTGTAGCTCTTGGGCTGCTAAATTTCTGTTTCTTTTTTTTTTATTTGCCAGACATTGARATTTTCCATGTGTGGGAGGTCTCTCATAAACTGATTTTATTTGAAAGAGAGCAGCAAAAACATTTTTTTGAGAAATGAAGGGGAGAAACATTTATTGAAAAATGAAAGGGGGGAGAATACATAYATATATATAAAAATATAWAAATATATAAATATAAAATTTCAGCTGTATTAAAGCCTTGTAAGAGTTATGGTGCCGTTGCCCTGCTCAGCCCCGAGCTCACAGGCGCTGGCCCTGGCCCATCTGCTGCACTCCCAGTGCAATCGGTGCTTTGCAGAGATTATTCTTCTTTCCAAATTAAACTCCCTGGCTTGATGAACTGGGGCTCTCAGCTGGGTGGAGGCAAAGTGGCGCTTCCGAAACACTCACTCCTGCTGGATTTTGTGCTTCTGGAAATCCTGAAGCACCCTGAGCATCGTCCGAGACCTAAGCGCGTTACTGTGGAGCTGCGGGGAGCAAACTTGGCAGCAGCCCTGGTCACCTGCAAAATTTTCRTGCTGTGGGTGCATTATTTTTCCCRGCCGCTTCATCGCCTGGCTGACGCAGGAGCACGCGGCTCTCCAAGGAGAGCCCGTCCCTGCCTCGAGCAGGGCTTTTCTGGGCTCCTGTCCAGCACTAAATATGGAAAATTCCGACAGCCATTCCTGTCCGTTTTCAAGCTGTTCGGGATCTTTTAACTTTCAAAACAAAGATGAATGAAACTGGTTATGTTACAGCARATCCTAGTTGGAAAAACACAATTGCCCTGATGAAGGTACCTGATAGCTCCCGGCACAGCAGAGCTGCCATCAAAATGAGTTGGACTCCACTAAAGATCAGAGAAACGCTGACCTGTGGCTTTTAAAAAAGCTCGCTTCGATTCTAATCTGGATAATTTGTATTAATTAGCTTACGTGAACAATAACAGGCCGTTTCCTGCCTGTCACCTGCATTACAGCTGGCCTTTTCAGCTGTGAAATATGTGAAATTATGAATCACCCTTTGTCTGAGGTCAGCCTCTCGTCTGTGTACTCCAGCTATTTTTCTCCATGAAACTAATTGTAAACATTCCATTTAACCCCCTCTCTTCGTAGTTTCTATGTGTAACACACATATATGCACTTTGACTGATCCCGCTGACCCGATAAAGCTCGTAACCGCACGACGAAGCGGTAAGAGCCCGCAGGCTCCACAGAGCGGAGCTGGCCGGGAGGCTCTGGGTACGGCCTCGGGCAGCAATGCAGGATAGAACAAAAATTTCCGGCGGGTATCTAAAGGAAGGAAAATTTTCCTAAATATATTAAGCGCTCTAGAGCCACACTTGTTAGAAATTTGGAATTGTTTTTTCAAAGTTTAACATGTTTTCAAGCATCGGGGAAAGGAATTCCTAGACTCCATCCTCACTGCAGTGAAGCTCAGCGAGTAATACGACTCACACGAGCACTTTGGCAGTTTTCCTCCAAACCCAGCTACAAAATAGGTTGCTTTGCTTGAAATCCCAGGCCTTGTTTTCCTATCTTTTGACTAATGACCATCTGTATCTGCTAGGCCACACAGCTACACGTGTAGCTGCCGGCCTGCTTTAAAAGGAACGGTGACAAGGCAGCATAACTGTATTAGCTGATTGCGTTTGTGCTCRTTCCGCTTAATCAGAACACTTYTGTTGTGTTCCACTTRATCAGAACACTTTTGTTGTGTCAGTCTAGTGTAAAGGATGTATTGTCACACAAAAACACAACTCTGACAAAACAGGCGGGGATGTATTTTGAAATACAGCTGTTAGTCATGCCCTTTGCTTACCTTAGTGCAGCGAAGAAAACAGACCAGAGGGTTTCAAATATTTGCAGCTTTTCTGAACAGTGTTACTTGTTCAACACAGCATGARCTACCGATCCTTAAAGTAACTACTTTAAGAAAGCATTAGCAACCTCTTGGATTTCCAGAAAAGGAAGAACCCAGCCACCTTTAATTGTTGCTTCAAAACTGCCTGATTTTTCTCAAATAGGCAATTCCAAGGCAGCACTCTGGCATTATCCAGTGCCCTAGASCAGGGGGCAGGACTTCAGGTGTTTTATTTCCACAGAAGCATATAAAGCTCCACATACACGAGCTAGGAAAGAATCCTTAGCCTTGCAGCCAGTTACACACACTGCTCCCTTCCCTTTGCTGGTTCTGAAACCGCCCGACAAAACGGATCAACAAGGCAGAGATTACAGAAGCAGCTGTTGTTCCACGGCTGCTTCCTCTCATCTCCCTGGGCCACACTTCAGCAAYAGCTCCTCAAGCAAACTGAAAAATGACAAATGAATACCGACAACACTCATCTCCCCTTCTGTACTTTTCATTTAGATTTAGGTAGCACTAGTGGGTGTCRCGCGACTGTTAATGCATCGCTTTGTGTTTGGCAACTCTCTTAATAGTCTGTCTCAGAGGTTTGCCAGCAAAAACAATGCTGAAATAATAACAAAAAAAATCATCAGGAAATTAAACAATTTAGTAGGCACACTTCAGCCTAAACTAGCAGATTTGTTCAAGCACGAGAAGTTCAGTATCAGAGCCTACACGCATCCCTGTCTCAAATACAGCATTACTGATTCCAGAGTTCACCACTGCACTGGAACCCGCACTGGAACCCGAGAGTAAATATTCTAATTAATCACATGCAGAGTATACTACCAGCTTGATGGAATATGGTACTGAAATGCATATGTATGCGATAATTACTGCAGCTGCAGGCTCACAAATACCACTTTTTCCTGATGAAAACTAATCAAATTTCTCTTGATATTAGATGAACAAAAGAACCAGTTTATAGGATCTGGAGTGATTCATGTTTCAATGAAGAACCCGGCGCTTGTACTGAAAAAATACTTGTTTTAAAGAAATAACCCCAGAAGTCAAATACAAGACCCGTAAAATACACCATCATTAAAGCAGAAACATCCGTATGGATTTAATGGGATTCAGTCACTGCCAACATTAAAGCACATCTCACTGCTTCCTTTAAGTTGTTTTAGCTAGATGCTGGCAAAGAAATTTGTCTCTACCTACTCACTTGTCAATCTAATACAAACCTGGCTAACAATCCTTATTTGTTATACTCCAGTTTGACTTGTGGTTATACACAGGAATACAACCAATTAATTATTTAGATAAATCACACAGAAATATTTCTCTTTTAAGATATGCAAGCCTGTTTTTTAACTAAAATAATCAAACGTAAACTTTTATTAAATACTATATTATTAGCTCCACAGAAATTGGCAGAAGGAGCTGGTACTTTTAGTCACAAAAAGCTCTAGCATTACTTGTAAAAATATAATTGAACACTGATGTAACTGTCCTACATACGTACTGGGCGAAGGGCGCAGTACTTAGTTCTACTTGGACTTTCACTGATGCCATGTTGAACAGCTCTGATTTCTAGCAACGGAAGGAAAACTGCAAACCAAATGATTCCCCATGATGTTTTTTAATTGGAATTTAAGAAAAAGGCTAGAAAACTAACCACGCTCTGTCAAACAGGGTACAAAATCTTTATTCATCAATAAGTTAAGTGTTCTTATAAATAGACGTTCTAGTCTTTTGTACACTGTATTGAGTATAAAGTAAGCTTCAATTATTCCTCAGACTCTGACCCTTCTTCATCTTGACTGATTTGGAAGTAGCGTAGTTCGTACGTCTCCTTGTCAGAAGCAACGACACGAAGCCAGTCACGCAGATTGTTCTTCTTGAGGTACTTCTTTGTGAGGTATTTYAGGTACCTTAAAAACAGTAATTATACGTTAGAACCTTCTCATTTAACAACTCATACTGCTGTCTGCACTCCACCCAAGACGTGGCCCTAGCAAGGCAACAACACACTAATTATATCCAAAAATAAAAAATTATCATATATAACACATRTAATAAAAGTGTATTTTCATTCCAGATACATGAGAATTTATTATTTGATGCTTTTTGACTACACAGCACAATGCCAGTAACTCAAAAGCATTGAGAAGTGGTTCTAAACCTTGGTCTAACACAATAGATACTGGTGCATCTCTAWCAGCAAAATGAAGGGGGGATGCAGGGAAGGAACCGCACCTCTAACCAGTGCACTCATCTGTCGCGCGCCCTAACGCACGAAGCACTTTAAGGCTTCACTTGACTTAAGGGGTTCTTTTGCAACAACACGTATCACGTACACATACATTTTAATACAACCAATTAAGAAATAAAACAGCCACCTGTGATGTGAATTCAGTATGACCTTTAAAAGCATCTCTTTCCTTGATATACTTCTAACAACCTATATAAAGCATCTCTGTATTACTGTGTTTATATGAAAGGAAGCATTAATTTGCAATCAAGTCCTGTGTTTTAAAAAGCAGGTTTTTAAATACCTAATATTATACATTTGTTTGCATTACAACTTTCACTAATATTTGTAAGTGCTATGAAGATTAGCGCTAACACCTTCTCTGTACGTATCAGAAGCGCGTCACGTTCAACATATGACTGTTCAAAATCCACTACCGCAAGTACAACAAAAGGAAACCTATGCCAACCTTTTAGAAAACTGTTTCTCAGATGTCACTGTGATCTTGTTCTTCAGACGTTCGATGTGAACAGTGTTGCCCAAGTTTCCAGTTTTTCCATTGACCTTAACCTTCTCCTTTAGGAACTGTTCCTGTTTCAACATTAAAGAAATAGAACACTAGGGAATGGCACCCTAGGTATGAACTAGGGAAGGGACCCTAGCCATATAGCAGTATTAAAAATYACCGTTTACTTACGTCCTGATAGCAAGTATTTACAATGCAGTAAGATTTTACAGCGTGTACCTAAAAAAACCACCCCCGTGCTAAAACAGGATTCAATTTAGAATAGTTCTATTCATGGATAGGCACAAACCATCTTGTCTATAAACGACATCTAAACCCAAGAAACTTTCAAAAAGTGCTGATAATTTAAAGAACAGCTGTTGATTTTACTAGTTTAAAATGTAACTTTTCAGTTGTCGTACTGTACTATGTTATCATACTATGCACGAGAAGTATGAGCAAAACCACGACTTACAAAATTCCCAGAATCAAAAATTCCATCTTCCACAGGATGGGTCAAGTCAAGGCAAAACTTCCAGGTTGACTTTTTAGATTTTCTGTCCTTTTGCTAGAACACCAAAAAAATCCCAGCATTAGCGATAACAACCCGCACCCCAAAAAACCGTTTGTGAGATCGAAGGGGGACACGGCGGAGGGGGGGGACACGGCGGAGGGTGGCCCCGCGGCGGCGGGCGCCGGCCCAGGCCGACACCGCCTGGAGAGCCGTGCTCACTGCAGCCGGCTCGGCCAGGCCCCGGCCCCGGTCGCCACCCACTCGAGGCCCTCTCGGGGAGAGGCCCGCTCGTCACCGGCGGCAGGAAGGCCGCCAGCTCCCGCTCCCCTGGCCCCGGCCCCGGCCCCGGCCCCGGCCCCCGCCCCGTCGCGGCCCTCACGGCGCCCGGGAGTCGCCCCCCGCCCGCCGTCCCTCCGCCCGCGCCCTCACCGCCGGCATGCTGCCCGCCCGGCCTCCCGCCCGCCCGGCCTCCCGCAGAAAGAGACCGGCGAGCCGCACGCCACGCTTTTATAGCCCCGGCCGGTGACGCCATCACGCAAGCGCGCGGGGTGCCGCATCGCGCCTGCGCGGCCAGGGGCATGCTGGGAGGCGGAGGGCTCCGTTGGGGGCCATGTTTGCTGCGGCGCACAAACAGGCGGGAGACGAGTCGGCTCTTTATTTACTTTTATTTTCTGATTTTTATTTCTGTTGGACAGGAACGCAAGCGTTTCTCTTGCTCTCGTACAAGCGGCAGGCCGCGCCGCCCCGGCGGCGAAGCGTTTCTCCCCCGGGAAGCGGCGGGCTGGGGCTGACAGGAGGGGAGCGGCGGGCCGGGAAGAGGCTGGAGCTGGCAGATCCTTCAACCGCTGCGTTAAAGACTCTCCAGCGGTCCCCGTAAGCTTCACCGGCACCCGGCTCCCCACAGCACTGACATCTGTATCATTTCTGGAGCAAAACACACATTTACATCTTTCCGCCGATCGTTGGCGTGGCGTTGAAAACAAAACGGCTTCCAAAACTGAAACACGTTTGAACCACGAGGAGGACTGCAGTTCCCCCTTCACCTGATTTACAGGGTTCGGTTTTTGCTATGATCAGTAAAATGAGTCATCGCCCTCATTCCTCTTTCCCCCGCATTTTGAAAGCCACACCGAACAATAGTTACGCTTACAATATACAGCACAGGACAACTGAGAATAGGGGTTTTCTGCGATACAGTGCTACATAGCAAACATTTCGTTTTAAGTTCACAAACCAAGTTACTCTCAGATGCCAAATACTGTAGGGCCAGACTGCAGATGCTGGAGAGACTTCTGATGCTCTCGGCGTAGGGTGCTGAACGGTCCACTGCACTCCCACCACAATGCCTCCAGGCGCTACGCCTTCATTAACATTCTCAGTGTATAAGCGAGATACTCAAAATATCCTTAACAAGGTCTTTTTATTTTTTTTCCTGAAGTTTAGTTCTACTGTAACAAACTACCTTCTAATTACTCAACAAAAAAAAGTGGGATTTCTTGAATTCTGCTAGACTGACCTGCAGTAACCATGAGTTTCAACTGTCAACAAATTTGACTTCTTTACAGATTATGTAAAATTACCTGTATTGTGAAACTACAGACTGTGCACCGTTTCTGGGTACATTGTGGATTAGAAAAACCTGCAAGAGGCTTGAAAGCAGTTACGTTAAAACAATGAAATTCAGCTAACTTCTTAAAAAAAACAGCCCTGAGAACATGGCTCAACTAGCGAGAGCCTAGTTGAAAAACCACCATTATAAGCAAAAATTAGAAGGATCTATTGAAATCTTAACGTATTATTTGCCAACATTTGAGGCAGGAAACACTGCAGTCTTTCCAATTCTGTAAAGTACTAAGAGAAACTCAATGAATTGGAGCCATAAAAAAAATGCATTATTTGGAGTGGAAATACTTTTTCTTCACCTCCTAGTTTTCACAGCCTTTACTCTAAGCAATTGCATTAGCTATTAGAAGTTTATAGTTTTCGGTTTTGACACAATTTAAGTGTTAAGACAGTACTACAGAACAAGTACATCGGTAAGATTTGTTTTAAAGTAAAGCTATGAAAGGAGACTTTCCCTAAGCATTTGGTTAGGGATCTTAAAAATACGCATCTATATGGACTATTGATCACAAAGTTTGTTGCAAACAATTCTGACAGTAAACTGAAACATCTTACTTTGGAAAAAATGCCTCAAATACATGTTCTAATTTAGAAGCAACTTTTAACCTTACTGAAACTTGGCGATTATGCTTAAGACTCATGCTTATGTATTACCTATGGGAAACTTCATGCACGACAAGCCAATGCTCTGCACTTCCATAGTGTTCGAAGTGCTTCACAAAAGACAACTAAGTATATAAGAATAAACCTATAATGAAGTACTTAATCATTTAAATCTTGCAGAACTGAAGGTTGCAATAGGAGGACATCCATATGTCCCAAGGAGGACTCTTCCAGCAAGCTGGAGGTCATAAAACGTCTATCTTAGATTGCTGTAGTACCTGAAAACTCCAGTCAGACCAGGACCCCACTTGTAGGAACAGGACAAAAACCAGCCCTTGTCCCAGAGAGCTTACAGTCTAAGTAAATGTTTAGATTGTGGGCCAGCGGCATCAAATACCTGTCTTCCAACAAGGTTTTAAGAGGACAGACAGGCACCTGAAGATAGACTAAAGCACTACCAGAACAAGGACAAATCCAAGTCTTCTAGTTTTCAAGCATCTTAGAAGTATTCGTAATGCAGTGACAGCACTAGAACTTGCATTAGTTTGACATAGCAACCTCTGACTTCCCATCTGACATCACACAGCTCAGCTCGCTGTCAAGACCATCACCAATGGTTTCACAGTCACCTCCAAAGCCAGCAAAGCCTGTCTTTCAGGTACCAGTTCGATGGAGAGGCAGAAAGGAGCACAGTGCAGTCTAGCTTGAACTTTTAAGCATGCACTTCAAAACTATTCTGAATGCATTTCAATCTCTTGCATCTACAGCTTTTTTTAAAAGCGGTTTTGCCATTTCAGTCAAGGTGCTATTTATAGAGTTCACCTGCAATGTGTATTGTGCTAGGCAAGAGCGTGTGGCAGTATCCTACTTCTGCCAGGTGTCCCAGGTAACTGTGCTTTATTACCAGAGTAGATTTATTGCTGTCTTTACCTTCACTGTACTGCTCTCCCTGTCATGAGAAGTCTATGGAAAATGTGTGGTTTTGCCATTTACGTTAGACCTCCAAGATTTGCTAAGCCCTGCCACGGTAYGTACGAGGGCAGTTCAGGACAGTTGCCATGAGCCCTTGGGGATTAGAGAGTACATACTATTAAGCTGAAAACATTTTAAGCAGTTAACAGCAGTGTGAAGTCTGACTCTCACTGCCAATAGAGTGCAAATTGTGCATGCTGTCCAGGGCAGCATGCCGCGCGTTTACAATTTGTCCTCCATTAGCCAACAGCCACTGGAGCTTAAGGCAAGTTCATGAAACAACTTATCAGCTGTGAAAAGAGGTCTGAGCCACAGACTAAGGAAGTTTCCCACTCATGAAGAGTCACCAAGTCTTAGAATTCAAGTTGAACGCCTTAAACAAGAGCAGACTAGTTATCCTTCCATGACTAGTTCTGTGAAGCCTTGTGTTTGCCTGTTAAGCTACTAAAGAGAGGCATGCATGCGTGTTTCAATGACTCAGAACTCCCTTGGAGAGGAGCTAGCTTTCATAACTATGTAGCAATTTATTTACTTTTATAGTTAAGCCATGGTTGTTCAGTATTGTCTGTCAAGTCTGTATTTTGAAAATACAATAGTCTTATTTTTTAAAAAGAATCACATGCATTTAGTTTAGGCTCAATGCTACAGTTTGTCCCACTTTTTGAAAAAACATGTGGTCCCTGTGCTACAAAAATATGGTCTGAACCTGACGATTAAAACCTAAAGCTGGAAGCACTGCAACAGATTCCCATGGAGTTTGTCACCCTTTTATAGTTTAAGATAAATACAATAAAGGAAAGCAATTGAACTGCATTTTTCTATTTTATTTTTCAAGTCTGACAAAGGCCTCGAGTGAAAGTCTATAGCTTTAACATCCATTCTCACCTTTGTGCCCCCTTGACCTATCTATGTCTTATCTACCCAATATTCCAACTGCCTGCCTAAACCACAGGTAGGCTTTGACACCATTTTATCGTTACAATAAGCCAACAAGTTGGCAAAGAAGAATACAGAGGTAATACAGTTAAGTTGCACATGGCCACTGGGGCTTGGTCAAGCCAGCTGGCATTTTTGATCACTTGAGTTTCTTGGTCTAAAAGTTGCGATTGGCACCTACAGTTCTGCAAGAGTCCCAATCCACAAAATACTTAAGCTTTAAAAAAAAAAAAAAAATGCTACTTTTATTGTCAGTTCTACCTAAACATGTCAAGAAAAATACTATTTGTGCTCTAGGTCACTTTATAATCCTAGATACCTACCAGCTTATCTAAAAGCCCCTGAATACTGTATTTTGTCTGTTCATACAGACAAACACTGTTTTGCTCAAGCAAATAAAAATATATCCACTAGTAACACCTGATTGGTTTCTTAGATCCATAGCTGAAACCCACAGGAATGTTAAAATAGTTACAATTAAGGAATTAAAATCTCAGTGATTTTGAAAACTGCCAGTTAGCCTGCAACACTAATCCAGAATCCAGCACTGCTTTTTAACAATTCAAAAAAAGAAATGAGGTTGCTTGTGAAGGCCAGAGCTTTGGTGACAATAATAACCAAATTTATAGATCTGTGGTTTGTCCAGACCTGAGCAGTTGCCCGAGCCTGGTGATCCTCTTTACTTGCAAGGCTTTATGGCTACAGCACATTCTTCATTCATTGCACTTATGACAGATATCTGGAAGAAAAGACACACAGGTGAGCTCCAACCCATGCCAGAGGAAGCGCTCCTAGAAGTTACAGACTTTCACGTTCTAATATCTATCCCATCTCTCTTGAGCAGAAAAAAGGAAGTTGAAGCTGCTAAAATTCAGTCACTAGAAAAATTTCCACAATATCTGCCCTTCCCACCGATTTGCTCTTCTGCTGCCTTCTCTTTGCCATATTGCCTTGGCTGGCAGCTTGAGGTTCGTACAACAAAGGAAGACGAAGAAGCTCCTGCAACAGAGCCAAACTAGCAACTGGTGTGGCCCAGTAYAGACTACAGTCTGCAGAGCTACTTGCAGACAGGTTTGCCAACATGGCAAATTAGACTACTCAGACTACATYACAGAACTCTACACTTGGTCCTGATTAAGAAAGCCTGGAGGCTCCAATCCACACCGTAAGGACAGCACTGTTAGGATTTATCTAGACATTTCAGACACCCGTATCACCTCACTGTCAACTGAGCCGGGCTTCAGTGCCGTATTGAGTGCTCCAGTACAAAAGTCCTTCTACATCTCAAAGGACCAATTCCCGTGCTTCTAACCTGCTCTTCACGGAGAGATACAAAAGGTCAATATCAGAATAAGACTCCTTCATTGTATAATCAAGTGGAATTAACCGTAACTCTTCTTGTCTGCCCTCTATACTTACCTGCACATCTTCATTGGCATTGAATTTTCCTTCTATTTCTTTGCCAAGATCTCCTTCTGGCAACTTTAGATCCTCACGAACTTCACCACTTTCTGTCAGCAGGGAGAGATACCCATCCTGAATACCGATCAGCTGTGAAGAGAAGTTCACGCTTAGAGAGTTTAACATCAGTAGTCACTAGTAGGCAGTAGCCAAAGATACGCAGAAGGCAGTGAACTCTACCTGTTACATTAATTCTTTAGTACTGTGTTTGTAACAGTTAAGAACATAATTTAAGTCAATTTTTAACAAYAGTTTAGAGGGCTGAGAGTTAGGGCAACTGTAGCAAAAGCCAGTCTGCTATCAAGAACCGCCAGAACTCTGCTGGTTACTTCCTAGTATGTGGGGCACTGCAAAACCCATCCTTGTGATTTAGAAAATGTCCTGCTTCCAGGTCACTGATTCAGCTTTTTACATYTGTGAATTAGAAACAATAACTGGAATGGAGTTCACTGAACAGCATTGCTTTTATAAAGTGTACAAAGTACACAATGGTTGAACTTTACACTTATATACCTTCATTTGTACAATGAGATACTATCATTTACATTAAAGGCTACTGAATAAATTAGGGAATATCCACCAAGCTCTGGACCACTTTTATAATGCTATTTTCAGCCTAACGGAAAGCCCGAGCTAAGGGGAACAGCTACTTGAACAGAGCAGGTTAGGGAACTTGGAACACGTAACAGTAAGCCTAAAGGCAGCCCTAACAAGTCTGACAAACAGCAAGAATTTCAGTAGCAGTAAGGACCCAAGAACACGAGAGAAAGATCACCAAGASAACATTAAGAATCTCTTGGAAGGTCTGAGCCCTAAGGCAGGCTAGTCACACTTTATTTAAACACCATCAGCTGTCCTGAAGAGTGGCTAACACTCTGAACTTTGGCTTTGTCAAGCGATTGCAGCTTTCCAACTGATGTGGATGTATCAGTTCGTGAGCAGAACTACTCCCAAGACAATGGGAAGACAGCCGACACGTTACAACCTGAATTGTGCGCTATCCGTATCACAGAAGGCATTACAGAAGTTACAGAAGCCCGCCAAGTTCCCTCCACACATATATTTCAGGGCAGAGCTCAGGAGCACCAAAATTACTTAAGATCAACTAAAGCCAGCTTCCACACAAGGAGCAGAAAGTACTGTAGCAAGTTAGAACTGGCATCAGATGCAGTTCTAAGACTGTCCTSTTGATTCATCTACCCTATGTAAGGGTGAAATTATAAATGACAACATATGCCTAGATTCAAATTAACTTGAAGTGAAATCTTGATTATCCTTTAASTAATAATAACCTGCAGTAGGGATAACCTCTCCCCAGATTCTAACAGATGCCAGTATCACAAAGAATAAAGAAGTGACCTTACAATATGAGCTAGAAAAAACACGGTTCTGAAATATGTCTATTACCTGACATTTCTAAAGATTACTACTATAACATGAGGTTGTTAGTACAGTAAGGAGCTCTCCATCAGTGAGCTCCAACAGTTTTCACAATGCAGTAAACGCTACGAGTTCAGCAATGTCGTGTCTAGACAGGCAAGTTCCATTAATTCTGACAACACTACTTTATTAATTGAGAGGCAAGTTTTGGGATGAAGAGAGTTTATGTGTGGTATTAGGAGTATAAAGCCTCTTAATGTGTGGGAGGACACAGTGACTGTTAACTCACCTGGTAATCATTCCTCTTGATATTTGGAACATCCATGTTATGAGTTGATGGGCAAATATCTTCATATTTTTTACCAGTGAAGATATCAATACCAACCAAGTGGACCTATAAGTGAAGAAAAATAACATTAGTTACTGGTGGTTCTAGAGAAGCAAGATGCCATTGCCATCGGTATTGCTGGTTCCACACAGTTTTCTAAGAGACCACATGTAATACCAGATTCTGCCTAGACCCTTTGCTTGTGGTATGAAAAGCAGCYCAAGCACCGAGAGAAGGCCTCTCACACCCTTTCATAGCACCCTATAGAAACACTACAAGAGAACAAAGATCAGCCACTGTTATCTTCCGTAGCCATAGCCTTCTGTAGTTTTACAGCAGCAAGCTAGAGCTCAGAGTACGCAGCAGTTAAGAAAACGTTTACTTCAAGTTCTAGCTGTTCTGAGAAACACGACAGTGTCAGTGACAACGTGAAGGTTAAGGGGAAAAGAAGAGGTGGTCATGCACAGAGATTAAAGCAGCTCCCACCTCCCTTTATGCTAGCAGCAGCTGTCCACTGCAGCTATCGCTTGGATTACCAGTTCATAGCCTGCTCTCCTCAGGTCCTTTCACTCTCACAACTGTTTCGGTATTTACGAAAACTGGACCTGTCTAATAAAACAAGCCATAAAAAAAGCAATGGGAGGGAGAAAGGAAAAAACTGGCAAGGGCTTGGTATACTCTAGCTTTGAGAAATCCTAAATACCCACCTACATGTACCATACAAGGCTGTGGAAACTTACAACTCTAATTAGTCCGTGCTTGTAACAGATCTGCCTCTAAACTCTAATATACCCACCATAAAGTGTTGTTGAATGAAGGGGGAGTCTAGCCTTGGTCCAAGCTCCGGACAGCTGCATAAGCCAATTGCTTAGGCAGCAGGACTGCAGCCTCAGACAGCAGCCTAAGAATGTCCCTGCTGGGACGCAGGAGGGGGAAGGTACTCCTCACTCAGTGCTGAAAAAAGGAAAGGAGCAGCGAGGCAAGCCAGCAAAACAGGGCCAGAGCAGGCCCRCAGAGGTAACGATTGTCCGCTGAGCTCTTCTGGATTATGTAACGGAACATGGGCACTTCTAGTAAGCGCTGAAGTCGAGCGCTGCAATAGTGAAAGTCTGCTAGCACAGGCAGACACAAAAGTGCTTTGGTGGGTAGCGAGCGACAGCACAATCCAACCACGCCCTAGTGATTTCATCAGCCCCCCTTCCAGAACTTACTCTACCTCCACTACAGAAACAGATTTTATCACTATAAGCGTTAACGCTTTTTAACAACTTAGGAGAAAAAAGCAACCCAACCCCCTGTCCTCAATCCTTCCTCCTTTACATCGCTGGAAACCCTTGAGCTAACTCTAGACTGTAGAGACACACGAGATGCCGCTGCGAGAAAAGCAAAGGCAGGATACAGAACACTCTGCCAAATRGAACGCTGCACCCTTCCCTCTCGGCCAGCCCCGCAGCGAGCCAGCGATGCCGCTCGGAGGGCCGGGAGCCGCAGGAGCAGACACTGCGGGCTGTGCAACAACAGACCGGGGCTCGCAGAGCCCGCCCGGGGCCGCTCACCTTGGCGTGGCCGTGCTTGCCCGTCTTGGAGGTGGACATCTCGACGATCTTGCAGGGGCGCCCCTTGAGCACCACGAAGCCGTTCTTCCGCAGCGCCGAGCACTGCATGGGGTAGGTGAAGGAGGCGCCGGCATCGCCCGTGGTGAAGTCGAGCTCGTCGGCCATGGCGGTGGGGGGCTGGCAGCGGGGCGGGTCGGCACAAAGGGAAGGCGGGCGACAATGGGGAGCGCCGCGTATGGAAAACACGGGCGGGCTGTGAATGAAACTCTGGCGCCAGTGAGAGTGGAA